>CM067522.1:13149670-13229174 GCA_034509495.1 Acestrorhynchus altus | reverse complement strand
CTGTGTATCCAGTCTCTCCTGAAAATACTTTGGAGGACACTTTCCACAAGATCTTGGAACATTGCTCTGAGTGTCAGGTGTCGGATGTTGGGTTGGGTCTGCAACTCATTGCTGGAATGATTTATACCCCTCTGGTTGACAACTAAGCATTGGGAATGCTGATTTGATTGCATTCAGCCACACAAGAGCATGAATGAGGTCCGGTGCTAATGTTAGATGGTTAGTTATGGCTCTTTGATTCATCCCAAAGGGAACGGATGGAGCTTCATTATCAGGAGAATGCAGGTTCTTTGCCCTACGGCTCAGCTCTGGTCAACATTTGGTCTTGCTCATGGTGATTAGGGTCGTGTGCAGCTACTATATATAAATATATATATACATACACATCTATGGAGACTATACAAACGCCCACTTAAATGCCAACGATCACAGAAAGTGCACATTAAAGTGTCGAAGGCATCTGGACACTCCGGACAACATACATAAACTCTCTATTCTGACTGGCTGTCTGATATCCCTGGATTGAATGTCGGTGTGAATGGGCGGGGTTAAGCTGTTATAGGCTGTGACATCACAAAAACTATATATTCAAATGTGTTTAATTTGATTTTTTAATACATTGTTGAGGAAAATGCAGCTTCCTGCACTATGAGCCATTTAAAGATGAAACAGCTGCATTTCAGTTCAGGCGGGAGACGCTGGACTTTCACTTCAATCAGAAGTCGTCTATGTGAATCCTGCGCGTTTTCTTTTCATCCACTGCCCACAAAGCACAGGCCACACCCCTCTCAGTCCAGCCTTCATCCTCCAAACATTCTTCCTCGGGATCCTTCATCCTCTTCCTCCGCCTCTCCAGCTGCGCTGCAGGCCATTAAATGTTAACACTTTCTGCACCTCCGCCCCCTCTCTCCATTTCACTCATTCTCTTCCCACCTCTTTCCATTCTGCCCTTTTTGTCCCACTGCCTCAGTCTCTCTCCCTTCTCAGTGTCCCCATCCTTTCCATCTGTCTCTCTCCCCCATGTCTCACCTTCCCTCTAGCTCCTCTGTGTCTTTCTTTGCATTTCTCTCTCCTCTCCATCTCACCCTTCTTTCTGTCTCTCTCTCCTGTCTTCAGTGTCTATCCATTCCATCTCTGTCCCAAACTATCACTCTGTGGTTTGTCTCCCTTCCCCTCTCCTCTACCTTCTCAATGTCACACGCCATCCATTTAGTCCCCCCCCACCTCTCACTATGAATTCTTTATCTCTCTCCTGTAACTTCTTTTTGTCTCCCCCTTTCTCTGTCTGTTCTCCATCTCTCTTACCCTGTTTTCCTTCTGTCTCTCTAGCCTTACTCCGTCTCTTCCCCCTCCCTCTCCTCTAGCTCTCCCTTTGTATCTCTCTTCCAGTCACTCCCTCTCTCAGCCTCTCTCTGTATCTCTCTCCCTCATCATCTCTTCTCCACTGGAAGTACCTGATGTGTGTAGGAGAGGAATGAAGGTAGGACAGATGTCAGCTCAGAGCTGCTGTGTGAGGAGAAAGCAAACGAGGGGGCCGGGCAACACTGACAGTGAGACACACACACACACATACACACACACTCACGGTGAGGACGAATGCAAGGTGAGCACAGAAAAAGGGAAGCACAGAACCCATGGGAAGATCCATTTCCTCTGTCCTCCACAGCTCTTAAAGTGGGAGTTTTACAGAAACCCACCTATCCACCTACAGACGTGTACAGGTTTAGCCCCGCCCATTCACGATGAAGTTGTAGGGAATATTTCCCAGTGTTCTGCTTTTTGAAGGAGCACAACACAGGCCAACCAGAACAAAGCTCATTAAGACACAGTAGTGGCCTGACAAGGTTGAAGGGATAGAGAGAGACCTCCATGCTTTAGAAACTTTTGACTCATATACCTCCAAGAGGGCTGGAGATTACACATACTGCTATATCTGAGCTCATGGTGAAATGGGAGGGGGTCTTTTAGGGCGGTCTATAGGGTACAGCAGATAGGTCAGGGATTATTCTGCATCTGAGTGAGCATCTGAAAGCCTTACACACATTAAAACAGCCCTCCCAGAGCTACAGGTTGGAACCTTTCTCTGTACTTTGGATAAAACAGAGTTTGTCTCATAAATGTGTGTGTGTGTGTGTGTGTGTGTGTGTGTGTGTGTGTGTGTGTGTGTGTGTGTGTGTGTGTGTGTGGAAGCCTCCGAACAGCATGGCCCTCGTCAGGCCCAGCAGAAACTAATTGAAGTGTTAAATGNAGAGAGAGAGAGAGAGAGAGAGAGAGAGAGAGAGAGAGAGAGAGAGAGAGACAAAGACAGAGAGAAAGACAGAAACAAAGACAGAGAGAGAGAGAGAGAGAGAAGCAAAGACAGAGAAAGACAGAAACAAAGACAGAGAGAGAGAGAGAGAGAGAGAGAGAGAGAGAGAGAGAGAAGCAAAGACAGAGAGAAAGACAGAAACAAAGACACAGAGAGAGAGAGAGAGAGAGAGAGAGAGACAGACAGAGAGGAGAGAGAAATTAATGGTAATTTATGGGCCAAACATCCTGTGATGACTTCAACCCCTACGACTTTAATTCTCCCCCCACAAACATAATCCAGTGGAGAGTGGTGTTGGTAGGTGGTTAAGAAGCGATCTGGTCTGTTCACAGCTGAACAGGGTGGGAGAGAGAGAGAAAGCACTCTGATTCTTCTCCTATGCCAAATCTCACTAAACAAGTGTGTGTGTGTGTGTGTGTGTGTGTGTGTGTGTGTGTGTGTGTGTGTGTGTGTGAGAGACAAATGCTTCCAGCACTCTGCACATCTGTGAGGTGTGGGAACGAAACAGTTTGGCATAAAATCGAATTTACACAATTTGTCCTCAAATATAGTTGATCAGTCAGGACATGTTTGTGTCTGAAGCTTGCTTCATGAGTTTTGGACTGGAGGAACGATGTTAATGTAGCTAACAAGTACCATAAGCTTACAGACGCCAGTTAGTACTGTGCTTTCTGCTGGAGACTTTACTGTCTGTACTGTACATGTGGTACACGAGGTAGAACGAAATGATGAACTCAAGGTCCCAAAAGAGCAATATATATATATATATATATATAAGGCTGATAGTAGTATTATTAGATATGTGGTGTACATCTGTTCATATCAGCTGTATATCAAACTGGATTTCTGCTTGAGGAGATTTAGTGTGATGCAACCTGGCAGTCATACCTTTACATTAGTCCCACACCTCAAACACCATATGTAAGAAGCATAAGACACCAAACATGTTCTAGCCCACTGACCGTATTCATGTTAAATGGAATTACTCATCTGTAATTAGACTTTTTCATCAAAATTTTGTTGTCATTTTTGTGTAGGTACCCTTTTGTTAGCACTAGAATTTGCAGAGGACCCTCCGCAACAGCCGGGGGCCGATTTAGGGGTCAACAACTGGTTTCCTGCGTCCATGCTCTTCATAACTGACCACTGGGAGAGAGGGGGAGAAGGGCAGAGCAGCGGCTCTACAGGACTACAGCTCAGTACCATTTGCATATAAAGGAGACAAATGGGAGGGGGAGAGAGCTGATGCAAGAGCAGGCGTTCATTGTCAGCGTTTGCACTTGAATTCCAGGCGACTGCTGTCAAAACTCTTACAGTATCCTCGTCCTCTTGAGACGACACTTTAAATTCAAATCTGTCGAAACAACACAATAAAGGCACTGGGACTATAAAAGAAGAGCTGGGAATATAACCCCGGCTTCGTACTGCTCATGCATGGCCCAAATGTTCTGCTCTTCTGGAATATGATAAAAATGGGTTTCTGCTGGGGCTTTGAAAAAGCTGACATGCTGCTTAATTTGCTGAAACTTGAACTCTGTAGAGTATCATTCCTCCGGAAACCAAATAATTTCCACACAAATGAGCCAGTCGCTTCAGATTTTTTTTAGAATTCACTCACACGTGGTCTCCTGTTTTGCAGGTGCAGAAACGTTCAATATTTACAATATAATGTCCTGCCCTACTCTCAGTATCACCAGTAGTTTAAGAACACTGGCCAGTTGAAGTTGAATAACAGCTCTTAAATTTTGCCACCAAGTATCATGATATATTTCTGCCACATCACCCAGCTTTACAGTGCTAATTAGTGCAGTGTAAGCTTTCCTTAATCTATTTTTGCTTTTTGTCTCCAGCAAAAACAAAAGGAGCTTTAATATCCTCTACCATCTGCTTTAAATCTAGAAAATAATATCAGTTGTGTTCTATACAATGTCTTTGTCCTGAGAGAGCAATGGGTTGAGATCACTGCTGAACTGCCTGAAACTGAGATTTGGTTTAAAAGTAGGAGAACAGGATGGTAAGTGTGTCTTTCTCAGAGACTAACATAACACCTAACGTTAACAAGGTATTCTAAACCCCCCTCTGAAAACTGGGACCTGTTGTGAATTCATAGGTTGGTGAATCTAAAGGTCATATGTTCTCGCCTTAGTGACACGTTCATTGTGCTATATGTGTCATCTTTACAAAAAGAGAGGTCAGAGGAGCTGGATCATTCTTTACTAGCTGAAAGAACCAGGAACATAACAACTCACAGGCAAAAAGCATGAAAACCTTTCTGTTTCCTATTCTGGAATCAAATTATGGCAAGAGGCTCATGACATCAGGGCTGAGAGGTGGTTATGAATGAGGCCTGCATGTCCAGATTTCGTGGAAGGACAGCTGGCCTGCTTTTCCAGTGAGCAGAAAGATTTTTCTCTTAAGGTCTACTAATTATATTTGTGTGAATGTACGTACCAAACACGGCCACAATTCATTTCTCAAGATCTTTTTCCAAACGTCAAAGCTGATCTATGTAAATGAGCTCTGTTCTGATTGGCTAAACTGTATTATACTTCAATGAACACTAGAGCAGGCTGTTTAAAAACTTTGAAAATATTCACACAGTGCTCGCAACCCTTATTTAAAAAGTAAGGAAAATTCAGTTTTGACTGAATATGGGCCCTTTAAAAACTGCTCAAGGCCTCCTGCTGGCTTGGATCAAAGCACAAGACAGACAAAGCCCAATTAGTCAGGAGTATGAGGGAAGAGTGCCATCTAGGCAAGAAAACACACACTACATTCCAGCCTGCAGCTTTTCTATTAAGTTAATCAAACGTACGGCCTGTCACTGTCTGTCCAGTTGCTGTTATATGTGTAAAGACCTGGTCATTTGCAAAGCCAGAAGAGGACAAAGAGGCTAAAGGGAAAGCACTCCTGCTTTTGAACATCATTCAGCAGTGGTTTTATGGCAGCGAACCAAATATGAGCCCATGTTCTGTACTCTAAAGGATGGTTTTGTAGACATGGATTAAGTCTTGGACCAAACTGCAATGCCAGAAATGTCAGTTTCGTTGCATATCCCTATTTAGTGTGCACAAAGGATTAGGGTGCATCTGGATGGTCCTTGTCAAAGAAGTCAGACCAGTTGTTTGAGTTTGGGTGGTCGTCAGCAGCTGGTAAATGTATCATGGGAAACCAGGGGAAAAAAATTAAACCTAGTCTTAGGACTTGGTACAGTGCCAGTGGAACTGAATAGGGATATAGGAAGAGTGTGATATCATAATGCAAAATGTGAGCCTAGGGATGTTTAGTGATTTACGTACCACTGAATGAGGCTTATTATTATATATTTGTTGTTTTTCAATATATATTGCAATAATAAAAGATACAGGAATCTTCACAAAGTTGAGGACCCTGTAATTTCTGCAATATACTTCAAATATATATCACATCACCAAACTGTGCACTGTACTACACTGTTTGGGACACCTGCTCCTTCATTGTTTCTTGTAAAATCAAGGGTTGGTCAAGAGCATTAATGATGCCAGAATGCTGAATGATCCTCTCACCTCATCCACAACTACTACCAAAAGTGGTACCCAATGGAGCACCATCGTTCCAGAGAACATAGTTCCACTACTCCACAGCTCAGTGCTGAGGGGCTTTATTCCCATATAGTACCTGACAACAGGTTCATGTTCATCTGCTAGAGAGTCCTATTCTTTTGACACGTCTCAGACAAGACCAGCTGTGTCTGCACATTTCCACAACTGTGTCAGCAGCAATTGGTGCAGCTGAATGCATTCATTAAAAAGGGTGACCACAAACATATGGGCATATCGTGTACAGACCAATGCAAGCACGGTGTAGTGTATTCACGTGGCACCAGAGAACTTACAAGACTTTACTCCTTGTGTTCATTATATTCATGCTCGATCTTTAAGGAGTCTTAAACTTGGAAATTCATGAGTTTATAAGGATGCATCACAAATCTGGCACTTAAAAAAATTGGCCACAGATCTAGGATTAGTTCATGCCTTTACCCATGTAGTATTCATTACAGTGTTCCATGCAAAGACGGATCCACAGCCACCACTTTCTGCCCTGACATACACAGCTGCTGACTGAGTCTAAGCTCTAAAACCCACCCGAACATCTCAGTTGTTTGGTAAGCTCTGCTTGTTTCTTTGATAAGATTACATGACAATTTGGCCATCGCTGGAGGTCTGTTCACCCCTGGCAGGAAATTAAAGGACGCGCTGTAATCCCTGACCATGCAGATTTTGGGAAGCGTGTAGCATTCTCCAAATCCTTTAATCAGCCGTTCCCAATGACCAGCTCTTATCTAGCTACAGCAGCTGGACTGAAGTTCTACATCTTCCAACACTGCTGGAGAAGAATGCATAGAGGACCATGCCAGTGCCCTGTGGAGGAGATGCAGGGTGGGCTTTGTAATCTCCGTGCAATGAACAAAAGCTGCTCCACATATGCCATCAATGGTGAAATGTCCTCTACATTCTTTTTTATGGCCTCTACTGGACATTCCCTGAGCAATCAGCGAACGATTTGTTACGCAGCTTAGGTCGATGAGCTAATACTTCTAGGCCGTATTGCTTGCCCCGCACTGGACGTTGCGCACAAACCTTTGCTTACTCGTACACGATTAGTGTTCTTGCGGAGAATGACTTTCACACACAGATAAGAGGGGGGTGGGCAGCATCTGACGGAGGGAGCGAATGAGAGAGAGAGGAAGAAATAGAGAAGCGATCAATAAACGGATACATTAGAAGATGCCATGGGACTGACTGGGCATGCGTATATGGGACAGCTCTCATTAGCCACCGCAGGCCGAAGACAGAAGAGCACATTTCCTTCCCCCCTCTCTCTCTGCAGACTGCATACAGTACACAACTGAACAACTAGCAAAGTCTAATACACTTAAAGTGATAGAATCTTAGCAGAGCAAACTCAAAACAGCAGTCTTTCATTTCGCACAACACCAGCAGCATGGATTTGTCACACAGACAATTACAGATAGCTGGAAACAACAACCAGTGTATAACTGCACAAACTGCACAGGAACATTGGAACTGGAATATTGTGAGAAAGGTTTGATATTTTAATTAAAAATACAATTGTGATCTGAGCAGCGCAGGTTCAAATCCCAGGTCATGTTGCTTGCTGTTGGGAGCCGGAGTCTGAGAGAGCAACATTTGGCCATGCTCTCTCTGGGTGGGTAGATGGTGCACTCCCATTTCACAGCCAGTGCTTTGCTGGTCAGCACGTTTTTGTATCAGAGCTGGGGACCCAGTGCTTTCCTCAAAATCTGGTCCAAGAAAGCAATGGAGGCAGATCCAAAAGAGGAGGTAGCATTCACATGTACTGGAGGTGCTGGTCTTCACACGCCTAGAGTCGACAGCGTTGTCCGTGATAGGAGGAGAGTCCTTATATTTTATTTATTCAAATATTTATAAAAATACATACTTTTAATTTAAAAGGTCTTTACTGAGAGACAATGATTATCTCCATTTTCTACAAAGCTGGACCAGACTTTCGAGAAGTTCAGTGCCACATAAAAACCAGTCCATCAGGACTATAAACAGTAGCATTGATAGGGTCAGTGGGCCTCCAATACATTTCTTTTTAAAAAGATGTAAAAGTTATGTCAGATGGTTCTCAGGATTGTTAAAGCGACATCTTTACAGTTGAATGCCTCTAAAACTCTAACCCTACAAATCTATTGCAAATGGTGCAACACTTTTGAAATATTTCAGTCAAATGTATTCATTTCTTAACATTACCAACATCAACTTGGCCCAAGATCAAAACCACTGAGCCCAGATGAAACAAATAACTTGGATTATCTCATTATGGGGCACCTGTTAAAGAGTGGGATCTCAAAGAAGCAAGAAGCCAGAAAAAACTGCAAAGCATAAGAATCTGAGCCCCATTGAGAAGAGCCAAACTGTGATGAGACAACTGGGTCAAATCCCAGTATGCAGTGATCAGTACCTACCAAAAGTGCTTCAAAGAAGGACAACCAGAGAACCCATAACAGGGACATGCGCACCCAAAGTTTATTCATGCATGTGGATAGCTAAGGCAGTCTGGTCAGAGCCCACAGAAAAGCTTCTGTATCAGATACTGCAGAAAAGGGTAATGCTTGCTTTGACTGAGGAGTCCATAGAACCCACCCATTTTACACTGCCTTGGACTCTCAGCCAGAGACAACTGTGGCATCACAGGGGATCACATTTCTGATTAGACTAACTGCTCTACAGACGAGCCACTCGGGATCTTGTTACTAGTTCTAAATTTTATTTTCTGGATTTTAAATAGTTCATGCAAAGTATTGTGATGACACTTTTAACCACATCATCTACCCTTAGTATAAGCCATGCTAAGTAGTATTCAACAGTAGGGCCTCAGGGCTTTGCTGTGCTGAAGCCAGCCCCCCCAGCCCGCAGCCTTATGAAAAGTGAACATGGCCAGCGTTAATCCCAGTAGGAAGTCCTACAGACACGACACGTCCAGTGCCAAAGCAGCGCGCTTAATTAGTGAGCAGGTTCCGGCCGGCCAGTCAAGGCCGCGACCTTCCCGGGGGGAATAATGAGCCAGGCAATGTTTGGGGCCTTGAGTGGCGGCCTCCGTGAGGGAGCGGGGCGCTGATTCCTGCCTTAGACGTGCTAAACTGACAGATTCAGGTGACCGGACAGTGAACCGTACACTTGGCACAGCCCAGCTGAAATATTTGCCGGCCGAGCTGCGGGTTGGTCCAACCGCTTGTTTTGTGTCCCGTTTTTTTGTTTCCACTCGGAGAGGAAAGATAAGTTTGGGACGGTGGGGGTGGGTGAGGGTTAGAGAGAGAAAGAAAAAAAGACAGAGAGAATGAGTTCATCAGTGCACATTCACTTTGTCCCTGTGGCAGTTGTTTGGGGGGCGGGATGGGGGGAAAAGGGGGCAGCCGAAATTAAAAGCAAAAACCAGGGGCCCTAGAATGCTTGGAAAGGGGCATGCTAGCTTTTTTTTTGAAGCACAAGCTGAGAGGGGCCATCTAAATCTGTTGGGGAGCTGCTCCCAAAATGAAATGGACTGTGAGATTGCCTTCTCTGGAGGAACTGCCCAAACATGATAGAACTTCATGAGCTCTTGTTTTAAAACACGCTTTGGTGGAAAGGGGGAATGAGTGATGGCAAAACAGAAAGAAACACAAGCAGAGTCCTGAAATAAAATCATATTGGAACAAGAACTGAAAATAAAAACCACCAGAGGTCCACAGATACACCCACCTTGTCTAGGCTGGTTCTACTGTCTAAAAAAAATGTACGTAGACACCAACCTGAGGACAAGGTTTGGACTGTAAACAATATTGGATTAACTGATTTGATTCCACTCAAAGCCAAACTTTGAATGAAACATTGTAGAAAGGTTAGGCTTACAGTTTAGGGAAAACCTTTAACTGGTAAACTTTTGGTGCCATACAGAACCATTTTAAAAGGCTTCTTTATTGGGTGCTTTTCTTATACATGGACAACCATTTACCCATGCAAGAAGCCATTTAAAGGGCAACCCTGCCTCCTTTCTCCTCCTGTTCTGGATTCTGAAGGAATGGCTGCTGATCTTCGTGACAATCATGGGTCAGCATTAGCTTCCTGGTGACAGGCCTCATCCAACATCAATCCCAATATCACTACCATGGTGTTAGGATGCCGGCTACCTGCCTCATCCAACACTGCTACCGCAGCCTTAGGATACTGGCTACCTATGTCCAAAGTCAGTACCATGGCATTATCACAATTTTTAAGCTGGGCTGCACAACAGTCTACCAAACTGGGTTTCACTAGGTTTGCACTTTCATTCAATTTGTTTCTATCTCAAAAATGCCAAATTTAACTACCAAAGGGAATTAATGAAAAGATTTACATATGAAAAGGGAAAAACTGAAGATGCAGAACCACTAGCTTTACCATGGAACAAGGATCCCCTTTCCACCTTTTTAAGGGTGTAAAAACGTTTACATTCAGGAACCAAAAATACATACTTTTAATTTAAAAGGTCTTTACTGAGAGACAATGATTATCTCCATTTTCTACAAAGCTGGACCAGACTTTCGAGAAGTTCAGTGCCACATAAAAACCAGTCCATCAGGACTATAAACAGTAGCATTGATAGGGTCAGTGGGCCTTTGCTGGAAAACAACAATCATTTGTGAGAGCTGGGCAATCACATGATAACCAGTGCACCCTTGGTTGCGGTTATGGGTCAGCAATGCCACCTGGTGGTAGCTGACGAGCACTGTGCCCTTCTGGGCCTCTCTCCTCACAGCATGGTGTGATCTTTGCCAACATTAAGTGACAGGTCAGCTGTGAAGCAGGCGCCTCTGTGAACAAGGGCAGCTCCGGACCAATTATAACAGTCGACTCCAACAGTACTCAGGCCTAATGCTGACGCTTGAGGGGGAGGTGTACTGGTGCAAAAGTGGAAACCTGTTTGACATTGTCCCATGATACACATTTTACCATATTGGGAATGGAAATCCAGCCACCAGTACAAACAAAAAAATTCTCAGGATTAGCCATAATATTAAAACCATCTTCTTAACATTTTGTAGGTCCACCTTCTGGTGATAAAACAGCCATCGAGGCACCGGAGCTTCACAAGGAATCAGGTTGTAGCGGGTCTACTGTGTAGACCAACTGGCTGGGCAATATGAACAAAGAATCATAACCCAGTATATTTTAGGTGAATGGCGAATATGTGATATACAATGAAAAACGTGTAAAAATTAGGAAATCCTTCTTTTTTTAACTATATTTAAACACATTGGAAAATGATAATTTCTTCTTTATACACACTAAATCTTATGCCCACTATATAGTGTGTAATGAGAGCATGAATTGAGTGGAGGGAAGCAGAGTAATGGAGGACCTGAGAGCAGGGGGCAGAGTGAGGAGGTAGAAAAAACACTTATTTTTAAAACAGTTAAAAACTTAAAAACCTGATATAAATGATATTGCCTCAGTCTATATCGCTTTATATATATATATATATATATATATAGCTCACTCAGCCCTACAGTCAATGCAGAGTTTGCCAGGACATTTTAGAGCACTTGATGTTTCCATCTGCTGAGGACTTTTATGGAAGTACTGATTTCCTTATCCATAAGCACTTAGCACCTGCCCACAATGCCCAAATGTCTCATACACTTTATGATAACTGGTGTTCTAATGTTCATGAGTTACACACCAAACAGCTTGAAATACTTAATTTCATTACTTGATCTGTAATTGATATAAAATATGACATAATAAAAAAAAATAACTTTCACCATATTCTAATTGTTTGAGATGCACTAGAACAGGGGTTCTCAGTTAAAGGCCCAGAAAACTTATTTTTGTATCTTGAGTCCCCATAATGGTTCCCAACCCTCCAATTCATATCACTCATCTAGTTAACACCATCTTAGAAAAGCACTGCACTGCCTTTGTTCCAGCGAGGCGTGCTGAGAGGGAGAGTCTGGATCATCTCACAGATTTGAATTTGAAAGCTTTCACAGCTCTGGGAGAATTACTCAGGGTTTCCACATCCTCACACACAAATACACACCCTTCTATAAGGTCATCAGTACAGAACTGAGAGCAGGTTTTTCTTGGACTTGCTAACAGTCTTTAGAGTGATTCTTGCAACACAGGTTTTATGAAACAATATCCTAAATGTATTGTGGCTACGGGCCAAACTGAACATTTCTAAACAGCCAGTTATAATCAGAACTTCACACCAGACAGGGTCTGAGCAGTTCACCAAAATGATAAATATCACAATACTATAAAACACATTAGTGTTGGGATGAGAAACAATGTTTAAATCTGAGATCATGGCAGAAAAGGATGAAATGCCCTCTTCAGGTTGGGAATGTGCTCCTGCCACGTGGCGGACTTGGGGATTTTGTTTATGAGTGAGGGAACGATAGAGCCGGAGGCAGATTGGTGCAGCATCTGCAGTGTTGTGGATTCTGAGCCAGTCTGTTGTGGTGAGGAGAGAGCTCAGCCAAAAGGCAAAGCTCTCAATTTACTGGATAATCTACGTTCCAACTCTCACCTATGGCCATGATCTTTCAGTAGTGACCGAAAGAATGAGATTCCAAGTACAATCAGCTGAAATGAGCTTTCTCCACAGGGTTGCTGGACTCTCCCTTAGAGATAGGGTGAAGAGTTCAGTCATCTGGGAGGGGCTCGGAGTAAAGCCACTGCTCCTCCATGTCAAGAGGAGCCATCTTAGGTGGTTCAGGCATCTGGTTCGGATGCTTCCTCCAATGCTTCATTGAGCTGTGGAGCAGCTTTATTATGGTGCTACATCCAGTTCTCCAGGGATGAGTTGGGGTGGTGATTATTCAAAACACTACTCACACTAACACTCCTGTTTCTGAATGTTCACAGCAGTCCTCACGGCAATGTTTTAAAATCTAGTAGAAAGCCTTGTTGGACAGTTGAGACGTTTAGTAATGGTGTCCCAATATCTTTGTCCATCTTTACTCAATGGTATTAATTCACCAATATCTGCCTAATAACTTTCTTAAATATGTTCTTCATAAAAGTCTCTTAAAATGGACCCCACTGCCTTCATAAAATGAATGAATAAGGAATCATTTATGAAAGTTAGCTTCATGAAAACTGTGTAAGGGGCAAATATCATGGCTGCATGATATTTGGAAAAAATATACATTTAAATATTTTGTTTTGCAATGTCTATTTTGATGAAATAAATCAAATAATAAAGAATGATAATATAAATAAAATATTAAATAAATACAGATATTTTGCAAGATTTCACCAGAGGTCCATGATCTATAAAGTTATAATAATAATAATAATAATAATAATAATAATAATAATAATAATAATAATAATAATAATAATAATAATAATAATACAGTGTGTAAGTCTGCACAATATTGGAAAAAATTACATTTCAGTATATTTTTCTGCATTATTTATTATTTATTTATTGTACTAGCACTATGATCTGGTTCAAAGCCTGGGTCATGATGCTTGCCACTGGCAGCTGGAGTCTGAGTCGAAAAGAAGTGGTGGCCGGCCTCCCCCATATCGTAGGAGTGTCGTATATGTGATACAGGGAGAGTCCAAAGGGGGTTGGGTAATTGGCACTTCCAAACACGGGGAGTTATATTAATGTGGTGGATTTAATTTGCTTTATGTGACATTGCACATCCTGCAATGTAACTATTGCACATGCACACACTACGATGACAATGCTGAATCTATATATTGGCAAGCCATAATATAAAAACAGCTGGTGAATAAGGACCTTTGTGATTTGCTTAATCTGCAAGAGGTTGTAATGTCTGGCTCATCAATATACGTCTGCATTTTGAAGAATAAAAAAATGCATGCAACGGCAGAATGTGCAATAAAAAGAAGCACATTAAAGTCTGCAAACATTTATAAAAAAAAAAAAGAAAGACCTCTTTAAATAAAGGCCTCCTTTTTCACTCAGTAATAAATATTGATTTTTTTTTCCAGTCCAGTGGACTAAGCAGCTCTTATGTTGGGTCTCAGTGAATAAAGACAGTGCTACCACTTGCTATGTGGAACTACACATTAAAAAATTTGCAGACCTAAATATTATGAAACTGGAAATGTCATATAAAAATATGCAGTTTAAATGTAGAAAACCTAATTTAATGTTAGTCTGGCTTGTCATACTTCTGGCTGGGCTGTGCCACAGCTTCCCTAGAGACAAAGTCACTTCTGGCCCAAAGCACACGAGCAGAGAATAAATGAGCAGAGGGTTTTCAGCAGAACCTGCAGTAATACGCCTCAGGCGCGGCTGCTGCTCAATGAACATGAAAACCTCTGTGAGAAATGTCTGGTGTGTGGAACAGCTGGACTGAGAGGCCTACAGACTCCTAACTGTGTCCATACAGTGTGCAGTGTGCAGTCTTGGATGCCGCTTTCCCAGAAAAATAAAATGTAAATTTAGCAGAATTTACACCTCCATCAGAGAACAGATGTTTTCTTTTGTAAGTGCTGTGTTTTTGCACCTTCATACAGACAGAAATAACATTCCTCTTACCCCAAACACAGTCAATCAGCCCAGACATGTTTGGAGTCTGGAGTTTACTTCTTTAGGTTTGCACTGGTTCTCTATGGCTAAAATAGCTAACAAGCAATGAAAGCTTAAACCCCACCATGAAGAATTATTCAAACGTCAACAGTGTAGTGGGTTCTGTAGTAGACTTGTTCTTTAGTAGTACTGGCTCTGACACTGTATGATACTCCTTTGTGTAAAACCGCACAAAATGTACACCTGCACTGAATATTTGGCAACCAAAATTAATCTTCTGAAAACAGTTTTCATCAAAGTAAATGAGACGTCTGAATAATTTATACCTAATAATTGACTTCTTCAGCCAGTTCAACCAGCCCATGCCCCCCCTCCTCCCACACACACACACACACCCTTTCCTTCTTCCCTCATCATAGCACTTCTCCTCCTTCTCCCCTAACCCACCACATCACAGACTCTGATCAGAGGTCATCTAAGGAAGCTTCACACCAGGAAAGCAGCAGGCCCAGACAAAGTATGTCCTCAACTGCTGAAGACCTGCACTGCTGAACTGGATAAGTCACTCCAACACATCTTCATCCTCAGCCTGCAGCTGGGGAGAGTGCCTACCCTCTGGAAGACATCATGCACGACTTCCGACAGGTGACACTGTTAACAGCAGCACTTGAGCACCCCAGGGCACGGCGCTGGCCCCTCAGGAATCATCTACAGCTCGACACCTCAAAAACCTGGAGCTGGTCAATGACTTTGGGAGGTCCAGACCAAAGTCACAGCCAGTTCTGATTGAGGGAGTTGAGGTGGAGGCTGTGGACTCCTACAAGTACCTCAGGCTGTGGCTGGACAGCAAGCTGGACTGGACATGTAGTACTGACCACCTGTACAGAAAGGCACAGAGCAGGCTGCAGTCCTTTAATATCTGCAGGAACTCTTATGGATGTTTTATCAATCTGTGGTCAGCAGTGTCCTGTACTACACTGTGGTGTGCTGAGGGGGCAGTATATCCAAGAAAGATACATCCAGGCTGGACAATGGATCAGGCGGGCTGGCACTGTAGTTGGCATTAAGCTGGACTCTTTGGTGACAGTGGCAGAGAAGAGGACTTTGAGGAAACTACAGGACATTATGGATGATTCCCGTCACCCTCTGCACACAGTCATCAGCCACCAGAGTAGCCTTTTTCAGTGACAGACTGTTCCTTCCCAATACTCTTAAAGATCTTTGTCCCTCACGCCATCAGACTGTACAGCTCCTCTCTGGGGGAGGAGGGGTAACAGGTCAGAGGATGGGAAGGAGCAGTAACCAGTAACCACCAACCTCACCACCACAACAAAACTGGACTATGTGCAATAATAGTTAAACAGGTGCAATTATAATGCACAATCCCACTGGACTTTTTCATAAACTAACCATATTTATATATTCTATATTTTCTTACTATAGCCTTCTGCTCTGTATGCACTGTAATGATGTTGCCGAAACCTTCCCAAAGGGACCATTACACTTACACACACACACACACACACACACACACACATATATATATATATATATATACAACCATACATATTATCCTTCCTATTAAATCATTCAGACCAGTTCTCACTGCTGAAGTTCACTCTGTAGTGACTCCAAAAGTCTCTCCAGTCTGATGTGGTGATGAGCTTTAATGAACACTGGGTGGCGATGACAGCCTTTTCTTCTGACCATCTGAAACAATCCCAGGTTGGTAATTAGGAGTGGACAGGAAGATCAGAATATAACCAATTTGAAGTTAAAATCCATAAACACATTGTCAGAATGAGCCGCTGTCATTAAAACACCAATCTAAGCTAAGCCACTCTGCTCCCCATGCCCACATGAAGTCTGATTATTGGTGAAAAAGCCTCAGTCTGAGGATGTTTATTCTCACTGCTGCTGGTGGTGGTGGTGGTAACCAAAACACTCCGCTGCTCAAAGTCTGAGTCAGCTGATCCAATTTCTACAATTAAAATCCAAATCAAAACTACAGACAAAGTCTGCCTGATTTAAATCAATTTAACATGTCTTCTGCTCCTTCAAAAACTAAAAATCACACAAAAACATGAATACTGTAAATGTCTGGTCATGATAAAGTTCAAGGCACCACCCACCATTTCTTGCAGCAGCTGGTACACCATTTGACACATTTTACAGCTGCTGACACACCATCCAGCACATTTTACAGCACCTGGCATAACATCTGGCACATCTTACAGCAGCTGGCACACCATCCGGTGCATCTTACCGGAGCTGGCACACCATCTGGCACATCTTACAGCAGCTGGCACACCATCCGGTGCATCTTACCGGAGCTGGCACACCATCTGGCACATCTTACAGCAGCTGGCACACCATCCGGTGCATCTTACCGGAGCTGGCACACCATCTGGCACATCTTATAGCTGCTAGTATACCATCTGGCACAAACAGCACGTCTTACAACAGATGCCACACCATTCAACAAGTAATGCAGCAGCTGGTATACCATCCGGCACATCTTACAGCTACTGGCACACCATCCGGCACATCTTACAGCATCTGGCACACCATCAGACACATTTTACAAGAGCTGGCACACCATCCAGCACATCTGACAGCAACTGGCACACCATTCAGCACATCTTACAGCTGCTGGTACACCATCTGGCACATCGTGCTACAGCTGGGATACAATCCGACAAATCTTACAGAAGCTGAAACACCATTCAGCACATCTTAAAACAGCTGGCACACCATCCGGCACATTGTACAGCAAGTGGCACACCATCTGGCACATCATACAGCAGCTGGTATACCATCCGGCACATCTTACAGCAGCTGGCATACAATTCAGCACATCATGCAGCAGCTGGCACACCATCCAGCATATCTTACAGCAGTTTGCACACCATTCAGCACATTTTAAACCAGCTGGCACACGATCTGGCACATCTTACAGCATCTGGCACACCATCTGAAACATCTTACAGCAGCTAGCACATCATCTGGCACATCTTACACCAGCTAGGTAAAACCATCCGGCACATCCTACAAGAGCTGACACACCATCCGGCACATCTTACAGCAGCTGGCGCACAATTCAGCATAACGTAAAACAGCTTGCACACCATCCAGCACATCTTACAGCAGCTGGAACACCATTCTGCAAATCTTACAGAAGCTGGCACATCATCCACCATATCATACAGCAGCTGGCAGGCCATCTGGCTCCTTTTACAGCAGCTGAAAAACCATCCGACACACCTAACAGCAGTTGGCACACCATCCGGTGAATCTTACCGGAGCTGGCACACCAACTGGCACATCTTACAGCTGCTAGTATACCATCCAGCAAATCCAGCACGTCTTGCAGCAGCTGGAATACCATCTGGCACATACTACAGCTACTGGAACACCATCCGGCAGACTTTACAGCAGCTGGCATACCATCCGGCACATCTTACAGCAGCTGGCACACCATTAGACACATCATACAGCAGCTGGTACACCATCTGGCATATCTTATAGCAGCTGACACACCATTCAGGACATCTTAAACCAGCTGGCACACCATCCGGCACATCTTACAGCAAGTGACACACCATCTGGCAAATCGTACAGCAGCTGGCACACCATCCGACACATTTTACAAGAGCTGGCACAACATCAGGCACATTTTACAGCAACTGGCACACCATCTGGCACATCTTACAGCATCTGGCACACAGTCCGGCACATCAAACAGCAGCTGGCATGCTATCCGGCACATCTTACAGCAGCTGGTATAACATCCATCAAATGAAACTGCAGCTGGAACACCACCCGGCATATCTTAAAGAAGCTGGAACACCATCCAGAACAACTTAAAACAGTTTGCACACCATCCGGCAGATCTTAAAGAAACTAGAACACCATCCAGCACATCTTACAGCTGCTGGAATAACATCCATCACATCAAACTGCAGCTGGCACACCATCCAACACATCATACTGTAGCTGGAATACCATCCGACACAGCAACTAGCATATCATCCGGCACATCCGGCAGGTCTTACAGCAGCTGCCACAACATTCGGCAGATAATGCAGCAGCTGGTATACCATCTGGCACATCTTACAGCTGCTGGAATGCCTTTCGGAACATCATACAGCAGATGGTAAACCATCCGGCACATCTTACAGCAGCTGGCAAACCCTCCTGCACATCTTACAGTAGCTGGCAAACCATTCAGCACATCATGCAGCAGCTGGCACATTTACATTTACAGCAATTAGCAGACACCTTATCCAGAGAGACTTTAAAAGGCACACCATCTGGCATATCTTACAGCAGCTGGTACACCATTCAGCACAACTTAAACCAGCTGGCACATCATCCGGCACATCTTACAGTAACTGGCACACCATCCAGCACATCTTACAGATGTTGATATACCATTCGGCACATCATACAGCAGCTGGCATGCCATTCGGCACATCTTGAACCAGCTGGTATAACATCCATCTCATTAAACTGCAGCTGGCACACCATTCGGCACATCATACTGTAGCTGGAATACCATCCGGCACATCTTACAGCAACAGGCATATCATCCAAGACAACTTAAAACAGTTTGCACACCATCTGCAACCAGCAACTGGCACACCATCCGGCACAACTTACAGCAGCTGGCATATCATCCGGCACATCCGGCCCATCTTACAGCTGTTGGTATACCATTCTGCACATCATACAGTAGCTGGCATTACATCCGGCACATCTTACAGCAGCTGGTATAACATCCATCACATCAAACTGCAGCTGGCACACCATCCGGCACATCATACTGTAGCTGGAATACCATCCGACACATCTTACAGCAGCTGGCATGCTATCTGGCACATCTTAAAGCAGCTGGCATATCATCCGGCACATCCGGCATGTCTTACAGCAGCTGGCACACCATCCGGCACATAATGCAGCAGCTGGTAAATCATCCAGCACATCTTTCAACTGCTGGAACACCATTCGGAACATCATACAGCATGTGGTAAACGAGTCGGCACCTTTTACAGCATCCGGCACACCATCCGGCACATCTTACAGTAACTGGCACACCATCTGGCACATCTTACAGCAGCACATCTTACAGCAGATGTCTCACCATTCCACACATCTTACAGCTGCTGGCACACTATCTGGCACATCTTAAAGCAACTGGCACACCATTCCACACATCTTACAGCAGCTGACACACCATTTGGCACATCTTACAGCTGCTGGCACACTATCTGACACATCTTAAAGCACCTGGCACACCATTGCACATAGCCTACAGCTGCTGTCACACCATCCAGCACATCATACAGCAGCTGGCACGCCACCCGGCACATTTTACAGCTGCTGGCACGCCGTTTGACACATCTCACAGCTGCTGCTATACCATCCAGCAGTTGACAAACCATCTGGCACATCTTACAGGGATGTTTTATTTTGGACTGAGCTGTTATAGGATCAACAAACATGTTCTTTGAACTCGGTCATTAAGTTTAGGTTTGTGAGGCTCTTCAAAAACATTCATTAAGTTGACTCTTCTTTTTTCACATCTTTCTTTAGTTCACACTATGGTCACTAAGATTGAACACTTAGGTCAATTAGAAGCAAGGGGCTCTGTTTGCTCTCACAGTGCTCAAATTTCAGAATAAAAGTCCTAGATTGAAATATGGGTACTTAAGTAACAAACATAATGACGTTCAGGTTTTTTGTTTGTTTGCTGTATTTGAACTACTGTCACGTATTTTCAAGAACTTAATTTTATGAATTCAATCAAATCATTACAAATAATTCTACAAATTTCTTGCGTTTTCATTTTCAAAAACACTCTGGATGACCAACAATTTTGAGTGCTTATAAGCAAAAATAATTAAATATTGTAGGCTCAAGTATTTTCGCAAGTATCTTTGACCAAAACAGAGTACAATTCATTAAAATATCGAATTTGAGTAGCCTAGGATCTCCTGAAAATAACAACATTTGCTTTGGGTGACTGTACCCTGTTAAAACTTAAATTAATTAAAAAAAATAAATTAAGTAAGTACATCAAAATATGTAACTTAGCATAGGGTTCAAAAGGTTAAAGAAAGGAAACCTAAAAGGAGGGTATATGAAATGTGAGAACAGAGACTGGAGCAGAAGTCTGATTCATTCACTTCAGCTTACTCTGAAGTGTATTTCACTCCTTGTTGTTTATTAATAATACACCAGTAAATGTTTGTTCCTGTGAATGAACTTCTATTTTTCCATTAATCAATAAACTGCAACAGTGTAAAGAACAACAGCGAGATTCACATTATACCAATTCAAGAGTGAACTCAGCTGAGATGTACATGGAGTCGTACATAGAAAAACAAGCAGCTCTAAGCAAAAGTTACACCTTCTCTCCAGATTTTAGACTGAGCGATCTCTGCTTTGTGTTTACGCATTTTGTGCGCTTTTACGCATTTCGTGCGCTTTTACGCATTTTGTGCGCTTTTACGCATTTCGCGCGCTTTTACGCATTTTGTGCGCTTTTACGCATTTCA
This sequence comes from Acestrorhynchus altus, assembly GCA_034509495.1. Lineage (NCBI taxonomy): Eukaryota > Metazoa > Chordata > Actinopteri > Characiformes > Acestrorhynchidae > Acestrorhynchus > Acestrorhynchus altus. Next base: position 13,208,243 of record CM067522.1, on the reverse strand, counting down.
TGCGCTTTTACGCATATTGCGCGCTTTTACGCATTTTGTGCGCTTTTACGCATTTTGTGCGCTTTTACACATTTTGCGCGCTTTTACACTTGCTGTAATGTGTTGGTTGGTGTGTCGGCTGATTTAAGATATGTGCTGACTGTTTTAGGATGTACTGGTTTATGTACTGGTTATACTGCCAACTGTGTGAAGTACTAGCTGGTGAACTTGCCTCCTGTCCTTACAGTGATGGTGTGAAAAGTTGAAAGGCCTCAAATCAGTCAGATTCTACTGTTCTCTGCATCTTTTATTATTAACACAATTAAATGGAACAAGTTGCTACATCTGTGCAGCCACTGTGATTGGGGGAGTATTAGGAGTGTGGGGATGAAGGGATGGAGGAATGAATGTCATGTCATTTTAGTTTGAAACACTGCAGATACACTTTTAACAGGATGCAAACTAAAGGTCTTCTTTTCTTTTTTCTTTTGCTATAACAGTGCTTTAGATCATTCAGGTTTTATTAATCCCTTATTAGTTGAAGTAGTCGGCACTAGAAGTCACAGTTGAAAAAAATAATTAAACAATAAAAAAGTTTCCTCTTCTGGACATGATTTATCTGAAGCTTCCAGGCCAGTTGAGAGTCAGTAGATATAAACAAATATTATTGCCTTTGTCGGGCCCACCATGCCATTGCCCTCAAATTGCTGCCTCAAGTTCAGGTGAACTAGAAATGATATCAAACACAAAACAACTAAAACAGCCCTCAGAACTCAGCTTGAAAGTTTGGCATTAGCATATTTAAGGACATCAAAAAGAATGCTTGTTTACCAATTACAGAACAATCCCTGATTGGTTTGTAACATATCTACACCCTGTGTGTCTCATTAACACCAGTATCAGACTACAATCACAATATTCTAAAAATGTGGCATCAGCAGTAGTGCGGCACGTTCACTTACAGATTCAGTTCCAAAAGGAAAGCATTTCAGAGAAATACTAAATGGCACAGGCAGCACATATAAGCAACATTAACGTCATATATTATACTCGTGCTTTCATTTAATTTGGTGCTTTTATATTTAAGGGAACCCTGACTGGTAAAACATGTTCTGTTCTTGCTCAAGTCACCTGTGAAGTTTAGCAGGTCTGTTTCCAAGCAGGGAAATCAGCAAACTGTGCAGGAAGCTGGTATTGCAGGATCAGGACCATCAACCCCTGTAAAGTGAACATTATGCCCTACACTGTGAAAATTCACATTTTCAACCATACATATTTTCTTTATTTTATTATAAAGTATATTTTTAAACTAAAAATAAAAATCATTTTGTTTCTATACTAATATTCTAAAAACAAAAATAACAGGCTTTTCTTCTGACCATCTGAATCAATGGCCAATCTTACTCCCAAATTGGTTATTAGGAGTGGACAGGTAGATCAGAATTTAACCAATCTGAAGTTAAAATCTATAAACACACTGTCAGAATGAGCTACTGTCATTAAAACTGCTGTCATGTTTATTCTCACTGCTGCTGCTAGTGGTGGTGGTAACCAAAACACTCCACCGCTCAAAGTCTGCATCAGTTGATCCAATTTCTACAATTAAAATCCAAATTAAAACTACAGAAAAAGTCTGTCTGATTTAAATCAATTTAACATGTGTGTTCTGCTCCTTCAAAAACTAAAAATCACCAAAAAATTACTGAAATGCACAAAAAAACATGAATACTGTAAAAGTCTGGTTATGATATAGTTCAAGGCACCACCCACCATTTCTTGCAGCAGTTGGTACAGCATCCGGCACATCTTACAGCAGCTGGCACACCATCCGACACATCTTACAACAGCTGGCACACCATCCGGCACAACTTACAGCATCTGGCTCACCATTAGGCACAGCTTACAGCGGCTGGCAAACCATCCGGCACAACTTACAGCATCTGGCACACCATCTGGCACAGCTTACAGCGGCTGGCAAACCATCCGGCACATCTTACAGCAGCTGGCACACCATCCGGCACATCTTACAGCGGCTGGCACACCATCCGGCACAACTTACAGCATCTGGCACACCATCCAGCACAGCTTACAGCGGCTGGCAAACCATCTGGCACAATTTACAGCTGGTATACCATCTTACAGCAGCTAGCATGCCTTCCAGCACATCCGGCACATCTTACAGCAGCTGGCACGTGATTTGGCACATTGTTGTAAGATGTCACAAATGATGTGCCAGCTGCTGTAAGATGTGCCGGATGTGCTGGAAGGCATGCCAGCTGCTGTAAGATGGCACACCATACAGCACATCTTATAACATCTGGCACACCATCCGGCATATCTTACAGCAGCTGGCACACCATTCGGCAGATCATACAACATCTGGCACACCGTCCGGCATATCTTACAGCAGCTGACACATCATTCAACACATCTTAAACCAGCTGGCACACCATCCAAGACATTTTACAAGAGCTGGCACACTTCCGGCACATCTTACAGCAACTTGCACACCATCTGGCACATCTTACAGCATCTGGCACACCATCCGACACATTTTACAAGAGCTGGCACACAATCCGGCACATCTGACAGCAACTGGCACACCATCTGGCACTTCTTACAGCAGCTGGCACACCATCTGGCACATCTTACAGCAGCTGGCACACCATTCGGCAGATCATACAACATCTGGCACACTGTCCGGCATATCTTACAGCAGCTGACACACCATTCAACACATCTTAAACCAGCTGGCACACCATCCAAGGCATTTTACAAGAGCTGGCACACTTCCGGCACATCTTACAGCAACTTGCACATCATCTGGCACATCTTACAGCATCTGTCACACCATCCGACACATTTTACAAGAGCTGGCACACCATCCGACACATCTGACAGCAACTGGCACACCATCTGGCACTTCTTACAGCAGCTGGCACACCATCTGGCACATCTTACAAGAGCTGGCACACCATTCAGCACATCTTACAGCTGCTGGTACACCATCTGGCACATCGTGCTACAACTGGGATACAATCCGACAAATCTTACAGGAGCTGAAACACCATTCAGCACATCTTAAAACAGCTGGCACACCATCCGGCACATTGTACAGCAAGTGGCACACCATCTGGCATGTCATACAGCAGCTGGCATACCATCCGGCACATCTTACAGCAGCTGGCACACCGTCCGGCACATCGGAAAGCAAGCAGCTGGAATACCATCCGGCACATCTTACAGCAGCTGGCACACCATTGGGAACATCATACAGCAGCTGGTTTTCCATCCGGCACCTTTTACAGCAGCTGGCATACCATCCACGACAACTTAAAACAGTTTGCACACCATCCAGCAGATCTTAAAGCAACTGACACACCATCCGGCACATCTTAAAGCTGCTGATATAAAATCCATCACATCAAACTACAGCTGGCACACCATCCAGCACATCATACTGTAGCTTGAATACCATCCGGCACATCTTACAGCAGCTGGCATACCATCCGGCACATCTTACAGCAGCTGGCATATCATCCGGCACATCCAGCATGTCTTACAGCAGCTGGCACACCATCCGGCACATCTTACAGCTGCTGGAATACCATTCGGAACATCATACAGCAGGTGGTAAACCATCCGGCACCTTTTAGAGCAGCTAGCACACCCTCTGGCACATCTTACAGCAGCTGGCACATTGACATTTACAGAACTTAGCAGACGCCCTTATCCAGTGAGACTTACAAAAGACACACCATCCGGCATATCTTACAGCAGGTGGTACACCATTCAGCACAACTTAAACCAGCTGGCACATCATTCGGCACATCTTACAGTAACTGGCACACCATCTGGCATATCTTACAGCAGTTGGCACACCCTCCGGCACATTTTACCGCAGCTGGCAAACAATTCAGCACATCTTAAACCAGCTGGCACACCATCTTGTGCATCTTACAGCAACTGGCACAACATCTGGCACATCATACTGTAGCTGGAATACCATCCGGCACATCTTACAGCAGCTGGCATATCATCTGGCACATCCGGTACGTCTTACAGCAGCTGTCACACCATCCTGTACATCATACAGCAACTGGCACACCATCCGGCACATCTTAAAGCTGCTGGTATGCCATTCGGCACATCATACAGCAGCTGGCATACCATCTGGTACATCTTACAGCAGTTTTCTCACCATTCCACACATCTTATAGCACCTGGCACACCATTCTGTACATTTTACAGCTGCTGGCACACTGTCTGACACATCTTACAGCTGCTGCTATACCATCCAGCACATCTTACAGCAGCTGGCAAACCATCCGGCACATCTTACAGGGATGTTTTATTTTGGACTGAGCTGTTATAGGATCAACAAACATGTTCTTTGAACTCGGTCGTTAAGTTTAGGTTTGTGAGGCTCTTCAGAAACATTCATTAAGTTGACTCTTCTTTTTTCACATCTTTCTTTAGTTCACACTATGGTCACTAAGATTGAACACTTAGGTCAATTAGAAGGAAGGGGCTCTGTTTGCTCTCACAGTGCTCAAATTTCAGAATAAAAGTCCTAGATTGAAATATGGGTACTTAAGTAACAAACATAATGACGTTCAGGTTTTTTGTTTGTTTGCTTTATTTGAACTACTGTCAAGTATTTTCAAGAACTTAATTTTATTAATTCAATCAAATCATTACAAATAATTCTACAAAATTCTTGCGTTTTCATTTTCAAAAACACTCTGGATGACCAACAATTTTGAGTGCTTATAAGCAAAAATAATTAAATATTGTAGGCTCAAGTATTTTCGCAAGTATCTTTAAAATATTGAAATTCTCCCAATTTGAGTAGCTTAGGATCTCCTGAAAATAACAACATTTGCTTTGGGTGACTGTACCCTGTTAAAACATAAAAAAAATAAAAATAATTTTAATTACATCAAAATATGTAATTTAGCATAGGGTTCAAAAGATTAAAGAAAGGAAACTTAAAAGGAGGGTATATGAAATGTGAGAACAGAGACTGGAGCAGAAGTCTGATTCATTCACTTCAGCTTGCTCTGAAGTGTATTTCACTCCTTGTTGTTTATTAATAATACACCAGTAAATGTTTGTTCCTGTGAATGAACTTCTATTTTTCCATTAATCAATAAACTGCAACAGTGTAAAGAACAACAGCGAGATTCACATTATACCAATTCAAGAGTGAACTCAGCTGAGATGTAAATGGAGTCGTACATAGAAAAACAAGCAACTCTAAGCAAAAGTTACACCTTCTCTCCAGATTTTAGACTGAGCGATCTCTGCTTTGTGAATTATATTTTTATGCATTTGTGTATTTTTATTAAATTCATGCATTTTTACGCATTTTTTGCACATTTAGGCACTTTAGATGCTTATTTGCGCATTTCATACGTTTTTACTCATTTTGCGCACTTTTACGCATTTTGCGCGCTTTTACGCATTTTGTGCGCTTTTACGCATTTCGCGCGCTTTTACGCATTTTGCGCGCTTTTACGCATGTCGTGCGCTTTTACGCATTTTGCGCGCTTTTACGCATTTCGCGTGTTTTTACGCATTTCGCGCGCTTTTACGCATTTTGCGCGCTTTTACGCATTTCGCGCGTTTTTACGCATTTTGCGCGCTTTTACTCATTTCGCGCGCATTTACCCATTTTGCGCGCTTTTACACTTGCTGTAATATGTGTTGGTTGGTGTGTCGGCTGATTTAACATATGTGCTGACTGTTTTAGGATGTACAGGTTTATGTACTGGTTATATCGCCAACTGTGTGAAGTACTAGTTGGTGTACTTGCCTACTGTCCTAACAGTGATGGTGAGAAAAGTCTCAAAAAGGCCTCAAATAGTCAGTGAAGTGGTTTCCAACGGAGGACACATGAGAGTATGATACCCAGGATACCCATCTTTTAGAGATTTAGTAGTGACATCACGAGAGAATGCAAACATGAAGACTGAGACACACACTAAAGTTAAAATGTGTATATTAATAAGCAGAGAAACAGTAGCACAGATGTCAAATGTACATGAATTAACATGCTGCCCTGCTTCAGCTGTCTTTGTATACTGGAATTGAGCTTCAACGTCCATGCAGTTAACATAACCCTGCATGACAGTTACTGCCATTACAACATCGACAAGTAGTACTGAACAGTCAGATTCTACTGTTCACTGCATCTTTTATAATTAACACAATTAAATGGTCCAAGTTGCTACATCTGTGCACCCACTGTGATTGGGGGAGTATTAGGGGTTTGGGGATGAAGGGATGGAGGAATGAAAGAATAGGCTCAGTTCATCATATCTGAAAGGAATCAGCTATTCCATTTACCTAATTACTGCTTGTTCTTTCCATTCCTCCAGCTCATATCCTCTCCTTGATTCCTTGTGACTCTTCCAGGGCAGGAAAGGAGCAGTAGGAAAAGTTTGTAGAAGCTTCTGGCAGGTGGTTTTTTAATATTAGACTAAAACAAAAAATGAAAAGGCAGAGACAAGCACTTTACTTTTACTTTTATTTTCAACATGTCATTTTAGTTTGAAACACTGCAGATACAGTTTTAACATGATGCAAACTAAAGGTCTTCTTTTCTTTTTTCTTTTGCTATAACAGTGCTTTAGATCATTCAGGTTTTATTAATCCCTTATTAGTTGAAGTAGTCGGCACTAGAAGTCACAGTTGAAAAAAATAATTAAACAATAAAAAAGTTTCCTCTTCTGGACATGATTTATCTGAAGCTTCCAGGCCAGTTGAGAGTCAGTAGATATAAACAAATATTATTGCCTTTGTCGGGCCCACCATGCCATTGCCCTCAAATTGCTGCCTCAAGTTCAGATGAACTAGAAATTACATCAAACACAGAACAACTAAAACAGCCCTCAGAACTCAGCTTGAAAGTTTGGCATTAGCATATTTAAGGACATCAAAAAGAATGCTTGTTTACCAATTACAGAACAATCCCTGATTGGCTTATAACATATCTACACCCTGTGTGTCTCATTCACACCAGTATCAGACTACAATCACAATATTCTAAAAATGTGGCATCAGCAGTAGTGCGGCACGTTCACTTACAGATTCAGTTAAAAAAGGAAAGCATTTCAGAGAAATACTAAATGGCACAGGCAGCACATATAAGCAATATTAACATCATATATTATACTCGTGCTTTCATTTAATTTGGTGCTTTTATATTTAAGGGAACCCTGACTGGTAAAACATGTGAGCCTTGGTATGGTGTACATCAGGGGTAGGCAACCCTTGTCTTGGAGTGCCAAACTCCTGCACAGTTTTGTTCTCTTCTTGCTCAAGTCACCTGTGAAGTTTAGCAGGTCTGTTTCCAAGCAGGGAAATCAGCAAACTGTGCAGGAAGCTGGCCTCACAGGATCAGGACCATGAACTCCTGTAAAGTGAACATCATGCCCTACACTGTGAAAATTCTTGTGGTCAAGCTCACACTCTCATTGAACAATATATTTAAGTTAAACAACATTCTTAACAAAAGGGCTTGTTAATTTTGAGTTGTAGCATTAGTGGAACCCCTTTTGCTGCTATTCCAATAAGCAGACACATTTGGGCCAAATATGGGCCACTTTTGGCACTTATGGATCAAATATGGGCCACATTTGGGCTAATACATCCATTGCTATTTAGAAAATACCAAATAGACTTTCTAGAATAACCAGTTAACCAGTCATACCAATGGTCCTTTGAGTTCTACACAGAACCTTGACAAAAGCAACCATTGAAGAACAGCCATTTTAGGGGTGCTGATATTATTTAGCTTGCTGATCCTCTTCATTGAGAACAACAAAAACTGGTAACCCATAATGATCAAGTTGACTGTACATGATTCAAACAGGTTCATTCCACAGGAATGAAACACGAAACACCATTGCTCTGATTATGTTTACATAATTTGTGCTGACGTAACATCATTCACGTGGAACCGATGCACTGACTCACAAAGTCAACATTGTGCAGGTAGAGTTTTGAGTTTTTATAATAACATACAAAGAAGCTTGATTCATTTACAACATACTTGAATAAGGCTGGGTGCTTTGGAATCAGTAGAATATTTCAACAGTCAAGGTTCCCTTTAATAAACATATCAAAATTACATTTACAACAATCAGTGTTGGACTACAATGTTCAATTACCCTGCAATAATGAGCCATAGCAATAGCCGGCTTTGTATTTGGCAATCGTTCAATTTTTTTTCTTTTCTTTCCCTCAGGATCTTAGGACGGCAGAGGCCTACACAGACCAGTACAGTAAAGACACTGCATCCTTTCAAGCGCAGCCTCCTCCCAGCTATCATTTCCATTTTCAAGTATCATGTTACAATGTATATATATATGCCTGACACACATGTAGATCTGGCATTACCTAAAATAAGAACTAGCGTCCTTTTTGTTTTCTTTGATTTTGCCTGATTTACAGCACACATCAGAAAAAAAGTAAGCTACTTAAAACCTGGCCTACACTTTCTGAATATAGAAATCTTGTGCATTTGTGGTAACTCTGCACATTTGAATTGCTCACCCATGTACAGACAAAGCACGTGATTTCTACGTATGATGGGTATTTCTGGTTCAGCAAGTCAAAATATACCCCAGGATTTTGTTACAACTGCCTGGGTCTCTAAACTTCATGCTCTTACTCACAGCCAGTCCGTCAGTCAGACAGACAAAGACAGAGACAGACAGACAGAGACAGACAGACAGACAGATACACACACACACACACAGAGAATCAACACTTGTGAAAAGCAAGTGTTGATGGCATCAAAAAAAGACCACCACAACTAAACAAAACCTTCTGGCTAATGAAGGACACCAACCATGTCTTGTAAACAATTTACACACCTGTCCATCATGGTAGTTTGTACAAGTAAAGCTCAATGTTTGCGAAAATGTTACGAAAGCTCAACTAGCCTGGCTCCAAGTCTAAGATCTATATAAGGCAATCCCTTGCTGCCGTTATTTACTGTTGTCATGGGATAAATGTGCAATGAATTTTGGCAACGAAGCTCATGATGTTGAGAAATGGACTTGTCAGTCTGCTCAAACTGTGAAACAAGCAGCCAAAATTTCTGACTTCAGAAACGCATTCAATCATCGGATTGCTCAATCACAGCTCTCATTTGAAGAATTATTTGCCAATCGCTTCACTGCACGCCAAACAGAATGTCAATGTGTGAACATGTGAAATCAAAATGCTGGGACTTTTCTTTGCAAAATGCAAAACCAGCTCATTTTAAAAGTGTGTTTATGTTTCTAAAGGACTGTTCCAACACATTTAACCATTCAAATGCTTTAAAAACCAGTTCTGACTCCATTTCTTCAACTAAATGATGAAATAACAGTTATGAAAATGTTGTTGGGACATCTGTTACATCGGAATTTTAACCAAACTGATTAACAGAAATCATGTGCCACAGTAAGAATGTCACTAATGAGCTGGTTTGTTTAATAAATTCAGGTATTTCAATTAATACTCAGTACTGGGTCTGGGCTCTTATGGGTTAAAAAACTGTTTAGATTACTTCATAAAAATATATGCATCTTTAAACAAATACACAATCTGACTGTAGACTCTTGTGGAGAATATTCTTACCAAGCCTACAGTTAAGCTGTCAACTCTGGAGCTGTTTACAGTGGTGTTGGTGAACTGGTGCTTAATAAGGGAATAATTGTGGGAACACAGATGTGTAGAGAGGCATTTTGGATGCAAGATTACAGAGATACACAAAGAAACTTTTCAAACAACAATCTGAAACACCAAGCGCTACAGCATATTGGCAGAACTGGCTTGCATGTAGAGCTTGATGGCTACCAGATCAAGGACAAATCATGGAAAACTGTTAGAAAAGGAGGCTTTAGTCAACTATTGGGGTGCATCCTTAGTCCTTTCTTATTATTCAGAGGTAACAGGTTTAGAAATTCTAGGATAGGGGTCATCAACCCTGCTCCTAGACAGCTACCTTCCTGGAGGTCTCAACACCAACCCAAATCTAACAAACCTCATTCAGCCAATCAAAAATATCTGAAGGCAGTCATTAATTGGAACAGATAGGGATGATTAGAGCCGGTTGTTGGCCTCTGTTCTTAGAATTTTCACATTGATTTCTATTGAAAGTTAGAAAAATATTTGGACAAATGTTTCTGGCAGCAATGAAACTGTCAAAAAACTATATTAGCATATATTATACTGGCTATGCAAGCTTTACAAGGTCATTTACATATCTATAACAAATACTTACATGCAACAAGGCACACAGATGTGAGAAAAATTGGGCACGATAGCTTAATGCTGAATGGAATGGTTTTAGCTGAAGTATGTTGGTCTGGTATTCCCTTCACATCATCCTGACCACTCAAAGTAGGCAATCTCATCTAAGTCTATTGGATAGTCAGTTAGGTGGATTGGACCTTTGTCAAAATGTTCACCCTTGTAGCTCCTCCATCGGCCAGCTGGGAGGTAAATATCCCTTTCCTGCTTGCCTGGCTCAAGCACTGGAGCTACCATGAGGTCATCCCCTATGAGGAACTGGGAGTCAATCTTGTAGGCAGCCTCATCGTGTTTAGCAATCCACCAAAGAGGGCGAATGATAGGATCTCCGGTGTCCAACACTTCACTGGCAAGTTCAAGAATTCGAGGAGCCACCAATGTCTCATGGAGTGCTGTGAACTTCTTGGCGATTGCCACAACCTCATCATCATAGACCCACGGAGGGATTGAGAACTGCATAGCTGGCATGAACGCTGACAGTTCCAGCCAGCGGATGTAAAGTTCCCGGTCAGGTAGTCCCTGGTGTCCTTCGGTTCGGTTTGGGTAGGCGTTTCCACCTATCATGTCTGGCAGAATGAACTGGTAGCCGAGAATGCTGATGGTAAGTACAGTAGGGATGATAGATTTGAGCCCCAGGTCATAGCCCCAGAGTGAGTCACGATCAATAATTCGAAAGAAGCAGGAGATGTTCTGGGACTGGTACCCTGAACGCAGCTCTGCACGGTCATTGAATGGTATGGCCATCTCTGTGTAGCGGCGGGTGAACATGCTGGGATCTTGCAAGGGCATGAAGGTGCTGAACTGTTGGGGCAAATAGCTGGTCTCCCCGGCATCAAACTTAAAGGAGGCGATTCCATATTTGTTCTTTAGGGCACGGAGATGGGATGCATACCAGTCACGAGTTTCTGGATTGGTGAAATCTAAGATGCCACCAATACCATTCCACCATCGGATCAAGGCAGGTAATTTACCGCTGGGCTCTCGCACAAAAAGTTCTCTCTCCACTCCAATGCCAAAGTTAGTGGAATTGTAATTCACGAAAGGATGCGTCCACAAGGTAACCTTGAAACCATCATCCTTAAGTTTCTGAAACATATGAGATGCATTGGGGAACTTGTCTGGATCAAACTCAAACTCTCCATAGCCAATAGTATACCGATCATCCAGTTCTAGATGGCTCCAGTTGAAGCCATGTTTGCGTATGTCAGAGGCATACATCAGCAAGTTCTCCTGGTTCACTGCAGTCTTGTGCAAGGCCCAAGTGGACCAAATAGGCTGTCTAAAAACTGTCTCGGAGGGAACTTTATTTGGCTTGTTAAAATAACGACGGACCATGTACTTATGTATGGAAGTAACGTCATAACCAACACAGACACGGTAGCTCAACTCAGCACGAAGAGGCTGTCCAGGGTCTGGCTTGTAAGGGCTGCTGTCATATCGTGCCTGGAATCGCAGGGTGTTGTCATTCTCATCCCAGCCCAGATGGAAGGGGACAGAATCGTTAATTTTGATAGCAGTTGCATTGGAGGAGAGCCAGTATCGCTCCAGAATGCTACCAAAGGCTTGATGGTTTGAATTAACATCACTTGTGATGAATGGTTGGGGTTCCTGGTTTCCCGCGAAAACAATAGGCCAGTGTTGGGACCAAGTTTCTGCCCCGCCATACCAGTGGGAACCATTATAGGCCATGGCGTGCTCGACAGGACGGTAGGCTTCAAGTTCTTCCCATCGCACACGGTAACACATCACTGTATCCTTGGGTTTAACAGTCTCAATGAAGAAATTGAGCTTTCCTGCACTCGATCGGCTGCAGCTGAGAATTCTGCCCTCCTTTGAACATGAATCCAGATCAAGACAGCCTGATCTGAAATGAACAAAACAATAAATCCAAATTCTTAGGAGTTTTTTATCCCATTCACCTGAACCCTAAACACTGAACTCCAATGTCCTATTGAAACCTATTAAAATACAAGGACACTAATGGATGTGGTACATATTAATGTTTTGTATTTTTAATCTAGTTTTTTTTATTGCATCTTTTGTTACATACACATATAGCTTATATAGGCTATTACACAGTAAATTTCATTGTACTGCTATGCAGTGGCAACATTCTGTTGTATTAACTATCCAAAACAATTTATAGATAAGCAGGATAAGAAGGGTTGAGGTTGAGTGGATTGTGAGATTTATAGGCTGTTTTGTGCATACGCTGTAAGTATTACAATTGTAAGTAAAATCCTGTTAAATCTCATGAAGTGAGCTTGTAGTGGAGTGGGTTTGGGATGCCAAACTTCACTGTTAAGCCTTCTGGAGGTGATGTGGGTTTGATTCAGCAAAACAGAGATGAAAGCTGTGGGAATGGGCTGGCCCCAAATTCAAACTGTTGAAGATTTTAAGCTTCCTGTGTCAAATCACTTCATACAGTTAAGGCAGATAGTGTTTAAGGAATCGTTGCTGATTGGATCATAAACATCTACAGCAACCTTCCTCAGCAGGCATACAATCCTTTAATCTTCCTGTTGTATTGGTTAACTGAAGTGTTAAAATAACGATAAAACTATAACTTTAAAAAAAGTTTTATAATAACTAAAATAAATGGTCTCAGCAACTTTACTGTAGTTTTAGTTTTGTTTTTAGTATTGTTTATAAACAGGCTGTAGTGGGAATTTTGCTAACCAGATCATAAATGTCACATGGTCACCTTGGATGAAGGGAGGTGCTTACCTGATATAGTTTATAATGTAGTGGGTGTTCAGAGTATGGGGGAAAGGAACGGGTTCGGCCCTATTATTTCAAATTAATTTTCTATATAATAAGAGGGGGAAACATATACATATGATTTTAATATAGACTATATTTCAGTACTTTAAAATTACTTTTCAGGACAATTTCAGCAAGTTTTTACTTTCACTTTCTAAATTTGAGCTTCAGTTTTCATAGCAATGGTAGGATGCCAAGAAAAACATCCAGTGATTTATTGGATAAGTTATGAACTGGTATTTTTATGCACATGAGGATTCCTTCCTCTTCCCTTCATTTTGGACTCATATGTATTCACTACACAAACAAAATATTATTTCTCAACCTTTTGTACTACATAGTTTGTAGTTTTTATACATGTTAAATGAGTATACTTATCCTAGCATATATAACCTATACATAATGCTTATTACCTATAGCAGTGGTTCTAAATCCTGGGCCTGTATTCCTGGCTCCAACATACCCACATCATTTGAGGAAGGGGTTGTTAGTTATTTAAATTAGTTGTGTTGGTAGCAGGGGAACTGCAAGCTCAGGACTGAGAAAGAGGTATCTACATCAAAGCATTGATTCCAGGGCTACTGTACGTTATAAATGTTTTCATACCTAAACGCCATTCGGAATATGACAGCTCCAACTTGGTTGTGGATAACGAAGCCATCTTTACTGAGGTCCAGCAGTTCTGTCTTCAGCAGGTCTGCTTTGTGTAATGATACAGAGTAATAGCACCAGGCTGCCACAGCTGCAATGACCAGCATTGCACCAATCAAGCCTGCTCCAATCATCCGCCGGACCTGCCGATCCACTCTCTTCTTTTTGGGAGGTGAGTACTGGCGCATAGCACTGAGGCCCACATCTCCAACAGTGGCTGGGACAATCTGGTACATCTTTATTACTTGCTAGAGATGCTCTGGCATTCAATCAAACTGTACATCCGCCAGCGTAGCAGGTGTGCAAGCATGCACTGCACATTACTGTGGCAGTAGAGGTTTTGCTAACTTCTGTTTACACACAGGCAAGTTGTGGATTCCTGGAAGAAACAGTAAAAGCTCATTACAGAGTATGTACAAATACAATTCTATTAATAAATTAAATAAAATTAAATAATAAATTAAATTAAAAATGATGGCATAAACGATTACTAATCCTGCAGACTTATTGATAATTCTGGCAAAAGGAATTGCAAATTGATGCTCAACAAAGCCATGTTTGTTGTAAGAAGAACAGCTTATGAGTATTGAAAGTTTACAGTCATGACCAAAAGGGATGGCAACCTAGATTTGTTCCAGACAATGCACCATTTCTCCATTTTGTTTTACACGTGTTTATTACCTTTGTGTGTATTGGAATAACACAAAAAAGCACAGACAAAATAGGCAAATTTGACATAATTTTACACAAAACTGGCACCTTCTCAAAATTGTGGGTAAATAACTTTGGTTCAAACATGTGATGCTTGTTTAAACTCACCTGTGGCAAGAAAATTGTGTGGGCAATATATAAAAATTAAATAAATCACACCTGAAACCAGATAAAAAGTTGACTCAATCTTTGTATTCTCTGTGTGTGTGTGTGTGTGCCACACAGTCCCGCATGGAGAACAGAAAGAAGAGAACTGTCTGAGGACTTGAGAAATGTGGAAATGTGGAAAAATGTGGAAAAATATCAACAATCTCAAGGTTACAAGTCCATCTCCAGAGATCTTGATGTTCCTTTGTCCACAGTGCACAACAAAATCAAGAAGTTTACAACCCGGTGACACTGTAACTAATCTCCCTGGACGTGGACCCAAGAGAGAAAAATTATGAAAGGTTGCAAAGCAGGATAGGCTGCATAGTGGATAAGCAGCCCCAATCAAGTACAAAGAAATTCAAGCTGCAGGATCAGGGTGCATTAGTGTCAGCATGAACTATCAATCGACATTTAAATGAGATGGCAGTTTGCCAAAATGTACAAGAGAAGCCTTCTGGGAAAATGTCTTGTGGACAGATGAGAACAAGATATAGCTTTAAGGAAAAACTGATCATTCTACTGTTTATCAAAAATGGAATGATGCCTAAAAAGAAAAGAAAACAGTATCTACAGTCAAATATGGTAGAGGTTCAAAGATGTTTTGGGGTTGTTTTGCTGTCCTTGACTGTGTGCAAGTGTTATGAAATCTGAAGAGTTTGGGTCGCAATGTAGGGCTCAGTGTCAGAAAGCTACGTTTGCATCCCAAGTCTTCCAAAACAATGACGGACAATGACCCAGAAACGGATGGAAACAAAGCACAGGAGAGTTATGTAGTGGCCAGCAATGTGTCCAGATCTAAATTTCATTGAATACCTGTGTAGAGATTTTAAAATTACATTAAATTAAATATGAGTCCTTGAGCAGTTTGCAAAAGAAGAGTGGTCCAGAATTCCATGTGAGAGGCGTGAGAAGTTTGTAAATGGATATAGGAAACAAATGATTTCAGCTGTTTTTTCCAAAGGGTGTGCAACCAAATATTAAGTTGACGATGCCAATTGTTTTGTTTTGTGTGAAATTATAATAATTTGGGACTTTTTCTCTGTTTTTTTTGTGTTATTCCAATGCACACAGTTTAGCCTGTGCAGTTATAGAAACTGATGGCTTCTTTGCTAATAATTTGACCAAGCAGCAACATATCGTCTACCATCTGTAGTGACAGTTATATTAGAAAAAAACAGGTACAAACATTTCCAAAGAGAAGCAGCTACGAAAAAGAAGCAACATAAGAAAGAAAAACTGTAACCAAAACTTTTGTCAGTATGTGCAAAAGGACATTACAGGCGTTGTCCACAGCACTAATCTGCAGTCTGTGATATTGTCTGTACGGACTTTGGGGCATGTATTGAGCGATTCTATTTTCATCACATGACGTGGTCTTACATTAAGCGCACCATCATTGATTTATAGACGTTTGACGCAAAGAGCTCTACACGTCTGAACACTGGCCTACAATTTTAGAAAGAGCACAGAGAGCAGCATAAGCATTTATTGTCATAACATGTGATTATGTATCTCCAAAATAAAAGCATGTGTCGATTTGGGGAACGATTACTGAGAGGTTATGGTAAAAGCTTAAACCCTTATGACCATGTTCATGCTAACTCAGCACAGCAAACACAGAGTCAGCAAGTTTCACCTGGGAGTACCTCTTTTTCACACCAGAAAATAAGACTCTGCTGCTCTTGTATAAACACTGTTTAAGTCAACTCATGTTATAACATGTCTAACATTAACAAAGAAGGTTTCAGCCACAACAATGCACCGATATTTCTAACGCATCAATAACCAGGGCACATAATGTGCTATATTTAGAGGTGGGGAGAAACCTGACTATTCTCAAATCATAATGTCTTTTCTGCTCAAGTACAGTGTGAAAAAAATGGACGCATGAAAAACTTTCGTATATATAAACGTACAGACATGAAAGTGCAGAAACGTCTTACTACCAAGTTATTTTGTTGACAGTGGACTCTGGACTCATCATGGTGATACCAATCACTTGAACAATCAGGAGCAAATCAAACTTATGTCTGAGGTTTAAAAACAACTCCTTTCTTTAATCATCTGAAGCTGATTGGGTTGCAGTGGTAAACAGATTTTAGGTATACCAGATTCGGGATTTCTAGTTTGCATGAGTTATAAGCCAAACTGCTCAACAGTAAAACAAATAAAAAGCCTTGAAATGTCACTTCTGTAATGAATATAAAATTTATCAGTTTACCTTTTTGATCACAAATGAGCTTTTTAAACAATATTCAAATTTTTTGAGATGCACCAGTAGGTTCAGGCTGCTCAACTCAGCTCTACCCAAACACAAATCTCAAATGAGATCAGATCAGACTTTATTGTCCTGAAGAAAATGTGTTTTGGACAAATGCAGTATCTGCTGTTAAGAGACAAGTAACAATAAAAGTAAAATTCATAACATTCATGTTAGCATTACAAGAGTTTATCTCCTGCGAGCTTGTCGTTTAAAACTTTAATGGAGAGAGTAAGGAAATCATTCTGAAAACGATAAATTAAATAGGGTTAGAGTTCGGACTGAGAGTGAAGGAGGCATTAGGTCAAGCTTAAGGCTGCATTAGGATCAGGCTAGGCTGAAATAATGGTCATGTATAATGGGATAGTTTCAGGCTGTGGCTTGCAAACAGCTACTGTGGGATGAACCAGTTTGACCACAGGCTTATATACTTACATACTACTTGTCTTCTGTATTTTCCTCAGGTCAGATGCAGTGCAGGTCTCCAGAGGTGCAGGTCTCCAGCAGGGCAGATCTCCAGTGGGGCAGATCTCCAGTGGGGCAGATCTCCAGCTGGGCAGATGTCCAGCGGGGAAGATCTCCAGAGGGGAAGATCTCCAGAGGGGAAGATCTCCAGTCTGTTAATAATTACAGCAGTTCTCTGAAGGAGAACAGCCTGTTCAGGAGGGTTGGTAGAGATATCAAAACAACCTGGACTATGACCTTAGTGCTCAGTCAAGATGTAGAACTCAGAACTGGTGTTTCACACAGCCCTACTGCAGTAGATTTGAGAACTTGTGTGTGTGTGTGTTGTGAAGCTCAGTGTGGACATTAAAGAGAAACAGGGCTGCTAGGTCAGCTAAAGGCTATCTGCCTGCTCCACAAACAGCTCATAAACACACACACAACATTCAGAGAGGACACAGAGACGACATACACTGGACTAAAACTCACAATTCCTAACAACTAAATAAGTGAAAGAGCTCTTACTCAAAGAGAAGAGAGAACAGCTGCTGCTCCTGCTGGAAACGCTGCTTCAACTGCCTGGACAAGTTTTAGGGGTGCGTCACGTGACCCGGTATGTGCTTCGCTGCATTGTGGGAAATGTAGTGTTCTGCCCCCCCGCTGTTAATTTCATCCTGAACAATGAAACAACACTGCAGTCTGAGTATCTGAAAGGCAGAACACAGTGTTGATTGCACTCATGCACTCGTATCTGTGTTTTAGCTACATGTTTATTTTATTTAGATTTGTTTCTGATCTTGATAACATGAACACATTCAAAGAGCTTCCTGAAGTGATTTCATGACAATGACATCCTCTTTCCATATGACGGCAGTATTTCTCCATCTCTCACACCAAAGCCAGTTGATCCTTAATCCCTAAATCAGTGTAAAATGACCACTGGTCAGCACAGTGGAAACGCAGAGGCTTTAGGGCCCTTAACACCATAATTAAATGATCTGGACAGTAAGAATCATACCCGAGAAATTTCTCATTTGTAAGAACAGAGATTGGTTCCAGATTTCTTGTGGGATGTAGATATGTTTGATTCTCTCACCAGTTCTAACCCTTTCACAATAATGATGTTATGTGTGATCTTATGATGTTATGTGTATGATGTGATCTATCGTACAATAAACGGATATCATTTCAATCATTTTCAATAACCTCCATGTGGTCCATCAAGTGTTTCTTAACAAGAAGGAATGTGAGTCTGTCTTTGTTTAAAAACAGTGATTTTACATATGTTCTATTTATAGGATATTCTACAAAATATTGAATAGTATGATATAGTATATCATATCAAAAAATAAAGCTAATAGTGCTTTAATAATTGCATTATAAAATTATATTATTATATGGGTGGGGTTTTTTCCCATTCTAAAACCCCCCCCCCCTCCCCCTCCCCTATCACATATGATGCTCCCAACACATGAAACCAGCCAGCGCATCTTTTCATTAGTAGGCAGCCATGTGCTAGAAGGAAAGTGCTGGGTCCCCAGGTCCCCAACATCACACATGGTTGTGTGGGGAGAGAGAGCATCATTTACCCATTCAGAAAGAGCATGGTCAATTTTACTGCTGCAAGCAGCCTAACATGGGAATCAAACCTGTGATCTTTGGATAATAGTGCTAGCACTGTAAACTGCCCAGCCACCCAGAGCCCTGCAAACTGGTCTTTAAATGACAATAAAACCATTTATCAATTATTTAAGGGACATTATCCTGTCCAAACAAAAATAATTATCTTTGTAGGCCTATCCAGCTTGCTTAATCTGACATCATTAAGCAACGATTTACCAAACCAGATGCTGAGAACAATAAGTAATACTAGACTCCCATGAGGAGAGCTTTGGAGGTGTTGTAATGAACACATTGATGTAAAACCACTATTACTATGAATGTTATTTTTCTAAACACTTGCTACCCAGCTTCTCATTTTCACAGGTACTTGAAACTTATGACAACAATACAATGTATGAATGAATGTAATAAATCAATACATTTCAGTCTTATTGAGGGTTTTAGTCAGTGTTTATTAATCATTTCCATGTAAATTTATATAAAAAACTTTACAAACAATCAAAGAGAAATCTGTAGAAATTTTGAAAACTGACTTTGTAAATTAATATCCATTACCTGATGTGATCACTGACCATGATAATAAAAAAAGGAAAACAATTCATTTTGTTCTGCATAAATACAAAGTGTCCATATCAAATAACTGTACTTGTGGTTTTTAAACATAGTAAAACTTTCACCTCAGCATTGATTATACCTTTAACAATCACGTGCAAACTGATAAAGGCAGAACACTGGGTAACGTCAACACAGAAAAATCACTGAAACTGAAAAGCTTGTAGAAGTTTTTTAGTAACCGTTAAGCAAGACAACAGTTGTGTGATCTCCAAAAACAACCGGCTATGTTATCAGCTAGTCATCGTTTATCTCCCATTGAAGAGGAACAATGAAACGTGTATCTCTTAGCTTTGTCATGCATAGTAAAAATGTCTTTCTCTACACTCCCCCAATAACAACACACAAAGGACCCACACAAACACATATCAATATTCCAGTGCCTCGCTCAGTACTCAATCTCATTGAAGTTTTCAGAGAAGCCTGAGTATGAGATGCTGTCTCCAGGATCTGTGGGAGGAGAGAGAGAAACAGATAAAGAGGAGTATGACACATTTGTTCCTCAACATGCATGATCTTCCTTTCAAACATGTGGCAAACATCTGAAACCCAACTGCCCTGCACATCACATTGACCCATGGATTTGAATCACTAATTAGGACCGTCATAACCATCACAAAGAGAGCACCCTAACAAATCTGTTGTCATGGTGATAATGGGTCATTTAAATCCCCCAAATAGTCTCTCTGTAACAGAACCTCACAGATGCCACCTTTTAGACACATATTATTAGATAGTGGCGCTGCTTAGTCAGCTGCCATCGCGACTGCTTTACAGTCGTAATAAGCATTTCACTACATGTTGTACTTGTATAACTATGTGCATGACAAATAAAAAGAACCTTGAACCTTGACAGTGTTCAAACATACTATTCACCCATAACGTTTACATTATAACTACCTGCCTAATATTGTGTACATCAACCTTCTACCACGTCCAGCAATAGATGGTTCAGATTGTGTTCCTGCACAGTTTCGGAGAACAGGAAAAAATCCCTTTGGACCATTGAGAGGGTGAAGGGGCAGAGAAATCAGCTCACTGTGCTGGACCCACCCAAGGTCTAAGCATTGCTCCTCACAATAGAACACACCAGAACACCTTTTGCAAAAACTTACATTTTTAAAAACCTAAGTCCATAATTTTCATAACATCCAAATTTGTCATTTTAAAACTGAATATGTTTCTTATCATTCAGTCCAATTTTTATTTCTTCGCCTCTTTTAGAAACTAATAGTTTATATTAATTGACTGAATAAAATCATATAATATTTGTACTATAGACTCCACTGGCATTTATTGTATAAAAGCATTAGCACAGTCCATACAGTCCAGTAACTGCATGCACAATCAACCCAGACTTGAGTCCTCACATCTGCATTTGCCCTGAGGTTCAGATTGACAGATGAAACTAAGCTCTGCTGGTTTTGCTGGTCACGTGACCTGTCCCAGTGTTTCATCAAACCTGTTAAACTGATCATTCAGAAATTTGAACCTTTGCACTCTGTATTCATTCTGGTATGTGGCACTATCAGTTTTGTGTTCTGCTAGGACAAGGGAAATGATTAAATAGACTGGTGTAATCCTTACCTGATTAAAGGCAACATCCAACTCAGTATTACAGATGAAACCAGGAATGTTAGGGATATAATGATATAATGATATTCTGTTCTAAAGAACCACAGTATATGATATTTCACAATTCTTCTTTTTTTCTTCTGCCTATTATTATAATTTTCAATGACCCTTAAAGGAATGTCAACATGATTGTTTGTTTGTTTGGTTATTATTTTGGTTAAACAAACAATTTACTATAAAATAATGAACATATATGAAAAAGTATCCCTTTTAAAACAGACAAATAAATAAATAAATATAAACAATCTTGTAATCCTGACATATATCTCTTTTGAACTATTTTGTATACCGTTAACAATTATTATAACTCTGATTTCATTTGCTTATCCTTTTCTCCATAAATTGATGCCTGCTTAGTTTTCAAATAGGTGATAATTGTAAGATATTCTCTGTTCAGCTTTTTTTTTTAAATACAGACAATAAGCAGATGTACACAGAATGATAATCATTCATTTTAACATATAGTACCCCTAAAATCAATTCACAGCTGCAACCTCAAATAATTTTGCTTTTGTAACACTGCTTCAGTGTAATAATTTTTCAGCTTTGATAATTAATGATGAAAAATAAAAAAATGTTTTTTTTCTCTGTATTATTTACATTTTTGAGTTAAACCACATCTTTTGTTTACACAAGGGCATTTCTTTTGAAAATCATGTCCACATTTAAGCCCTACATATGGATGTGTTTTATTTAATGTAGCAGCCTGTGGTCCAGCTGTGGAGCGTTAACCTACAGACAAAACATCCCATTTTCATCATGAAGGCTTTTCCTTTATACTGTAACAAAGATTAAGGTTTTTGTGTGACAGCAATGATAATCCAAGATAATGGAACTAATATTACAGTATTGTTTAAAATTAGGGAGAATGAACAGTACAGAACACATGCAATTCGTCTAGTGGCATCACTTTAACATCAAATTAACATTTTATGAACCATGTGAATGCATTGGTTAAATGCTTCATCAGCTAAAAGGAAAACCTTTTGTTGATGGTTCATTATTCTATTCCAGAATGGTTTATGAAGCATCCGAAAGGGTTCCACGATAATTGTGATTTAACAAACCCTTTCTCAGTGCTATAAACTGTAGTTTGGTCACATGAGAATATGTAGATCATTCATCCCATGATTGACATTTTAGAAATCCTGACCTTACTCACACATTAAACTCAAGCGCAAGCTCTCTGAGCTGTGCAGGAAATCCCTCCTCCGCTGCAACGACAGCAAGAATCCCGCAGCTGCGCAGCCACCTAACGTAACACACACAGGATGCTGCACCATAGCCCAGTGAAAGAACTTATTGTATCAGCTGTGACCTCATTTCCTCTTTGAGTTTGAGGTTGTGAGTCTGCAGGCACAGGACCGTGTGACCTAGTGTGGGATTAATTCAGAGTGAATGGAATATACTGAACTGGAGCAAAAGTGCGTGGCTAAGAATTTAAATGAGTACTTCCGTACACCCCTAGCCTACACTGCAAACATTAAGCCAAGTGTCTGCCAGACCCAACACCCTAACCATGAACCCTACACTCTGTTTAAATTGGAAAACCTTTTATCTTATCCTGCTCCACCCCCTGCTCCCAGCTCGTTCTCTACTCTGTTTCCATCCACCCTCATTCACATTCTCACAGAGACCCCATGGAGGGGGCATAAGACAGAGCTCTGGCATGAAGATGATTTATTGGATATGTTTTTTCTCCATGCACATCAATATATCAATTACCATCAGTGTTAATTAGCTCAAACCTACAGATTACAACTGGTAGCTGGGACGGATGTAGGTCAGCTCAGGTTCTCACCATGAATAAACCACCCCAGAATTTGTTTGGAACTGGACAAAGACCACCACCGTCTCAGTGCAGGTGTATTGGTATGTATATATACAGGGGTTGGAGAATGAAACTGAAACAACTGGTTTTAGATCATAATAATTTATTAGTATGGTGTACTAGGGCCTCCTTTTGCGGCCAATACAGCGTCAATTCGTCTTGAGAATGACATTTTTTGGATACAATCCAGGTTAGCACCCAAACAACCCTTTCAGACAGCTTCCTCTTGTGTCCACAGTTAATCCTGTTGGATGTGGTTGGTCCTTCTTGGTGCTATACTGACATTACCCTGGATACCGTGGCTCTTGATACATCACAAAGACTTGCTGTCTTGGTCACAGATGCACCAGCAAGACGTGCACCAACAATTTGTCCTCTTTTGAACTCTGGTATGTCACCCATAATGTTGTGTGCATTACAATATTTTGAGCAAAACTGTGCTCTTACTCTGCTAATTGAACCTTCACACTCTGCTCTTACTGGTACAATGTGCAATTAATGAAGATTGGCCACCAGGCTGCTCCAATTTAGCCATGAAACCTCCCACACTAAGTTTCATTGTCTAACCCCTGTACAATTTTACTAAAATGCAATTTACTCCAAATTAACTTCCCAGTTTCTATTACTTGGATTAATCTTCTATATGATTTGCATAGGTCATACTCACCATTGCATGGTCCCTTTTTGAACACAATATCATCAATTGCAATGTCACTTCTTATCGAAGACCCCCGGGTGGCTTCAAATATAATCTGCCAAAAAAGAGAGACACAAGAAGTATTCTTCAAAACCATTCAGTGATTACATTAAAATCAAACATCCACTCTAAACATCTGCTTCTTCATCCTTTGATCTCAAGATGTGACCTCTTTGATGTCTGATGTGATCACTGGACCATCAAAAAGTTTTTGTGTGTGAG
The DNA here is from genome assembly GCA_034509495.1 of Acestrorhynchus altus. Lineage (NCBI taxonomy): Eukaryota > Metazoa > Chordata > Actinopteri > Characiformes > Acestrorhynchidae > Acestrorhynchus > Acestrorhynchus altus. The sequence continues at coordinate 13,184,354 of CM067522.1, read as the reverse complement.
TGGGTGTGCATGACCACGTGTGTGTTCATGATCTCACCTTGTGCCTGGTTGAACAGTCATAATCCACTGTGGCCTTCATCCAGGAAATGCTCTGTTCTCCTTGTCTATTCCAGAGCAGCCTCTCTTTCAGGCTGTCTCCACGCTGAAGCAGGACACTCAGGTTGCCCGTTCCAGAACCATACATGTGGTAAAAGAAGGTCAGACACTGTGGTCCTACAGACCCTCGAAGCTCTGGGGAAAGCAGCCGTGCTGACTGCCCAGGCAACATGTGGGATGCCTCGATGTACATGAAGTACCCTTAGAAACAGCAGGAGTTGGTGTTAGTTTGCATTCTTAGGGAAGTGACAGGCTAACGTTGCATAGAAGGCACATTCACAATTCATCACACAATTTGTGCAGTAAACTGGTAAAAGCATTAGCACACGGTTAACACAATACCACATTTGTCTTCTACGTAGAAGAAACTTATGATTGCAAGTACATTAGGGGAGAAATGGTACACAGAAGCCATGGTTTGGTTTAGACCACAGTTTTGCCCTCATGATTTTAATACAACTTCAATTAACAGGAACAGAGTAACAACCCCCTCAAATGTATAAAGCTACACACTTAAAAATGAGGTTTCTTCAGTAAAAAATGGTTCTATAAATGATGAAAGGGTTCCTTGCACTGTGAAAGGGTTCTTCAGGTAGAGGATTCTATATAGAACCATTTGGAGAAGGATTCTATATGACACCAAAAAGGGATCTTCTATTAGTAAAGGTTTGAAATTATAACAAAAGTAGAACCATGTACAAGGGGGAAAATAAGTATTTAAGTATTTACAAAGAATGGAGAGGTCTGTGATTTTTATCATAGGTACAGTTCGACTGTGAGAAAAATCCAAAAAATCACATTATATGATTTTTAAATAATTAATTTGCATTTTATTGCATTGAATAAGTATTTGATACAACAGAAAAACAGAACTTAATATTCGGTGCAGCATGCTTTGTTTGCAATTACAGAGGTCAGATGTTTCTTGTAGTCCTTGACCAAGTTTGGACACACTGCAGCAGGGATTTTGGCTCCTCCATACAGATCTACTCCAGGTCTCAGGGCTGTCGCTGGGCAACACTGAGTTTCAGCTCTCTTCAAAGATTTTCTATTGGGTTCAGGTCTGAAGACTGTCTAGGCCATTCCAGGACCTTGAAATGCTTCTTACGGAGTCCCTCCATAGTTGCCCTGGCTGTGTGTTTTAGGTCATTGTCATGCTGGAATTGCCATCTTCAATTCTTGAAGAGTAACAACAGCATAAGTGAGGCCTACACTTGCCCCTGGTTCTGAGGGAGTATGCATTCCAACTTTGTGAGGTCCTGATGGACATATTCAACACCTCGCTATCCCAGGCCAGCGTTCCACCGTGCATCAAGACCTACACAATCAATCCCTGTGCCAAAGTCCTCTTTGGTGTCCTTCCTCAATGATAACCACCCCATTGCACTCACCCATCATCATGAAGTGCTTTGAGAGGTTGGTGATGAGGCACCTGAAGCAGACCATCAAAGTAACTGAGGACTCTCACTAGCATGCATACAGACGGAAGCGGTCCAAGCTGATGCCAGAACTGCTCTGACTCACCAGGCCCTCACTCACCTAGAGAACAAGGACTCTTATGTGAGGCTGCTGTTTTTGGACTTCAATGTAATACCATCATCCTGTAGAATCTGGTGCCCAACTGGGTGCTGGAGAGTTGCACAGGGAGAGAGTCAGGATCAACAGCCACACATCCTGCACCATCATCCTGAAAACTGGCTACCCAACGGCTCTGCTGTACACACTGATGTCCCACGACTACAGAGCTCACTTCAAATATCTTGTAGAGAAGTTTGCAGACAATACAGTGGTGGTTGGACTCATCACCCATGGAGACGAGTCAGCATACAGGAGAGAGGTAGAGGACCTGGCATGGTGGTGTGGAGACAACAACCTCATTCTCAACATCCAGAAGACCACCAGATGGTTGTGGATTCTGTAGGTCTGGCACAACCCCCCTATCTCTACATCGATGGAACAGCTGTGGAAAGGGTCCCCTCCATCAGATACCTCGGAGTACACGCTCACCTTGTGTACCAACACCATGGGTGTTTCAAGGAAAGCCCTCCAGTGGTTGTATTTCCTGAGGAACCTGAAGAGGGCAGGCCTGAGCACAGACATCCTCAGGTCCTTCTACTGCTGTGTGGTAGAGAGTGTCCTGACCACGTGCTTCACTGTGTGGTTTGCTGGCTGCATTGTAACTGAGAAGGAGATGTCGCAGAGAGTGGTAAAGTCTGCATTCTTTTGTAAGACACCCTCAATAAGGGCGTCTGCTAAATGCCGGAAATGTAAAAGTAAATGTAAACAGAGGACCATCAGGTTCATTTTACCAACTATCACCAACACCACCAGATGCAGGGAGAGAGCCACCTGCTCACCCTGCACACACTTTCATCCCCTTTCCCTCTGGAAGGAGGCTGCGTTGCATCCATACAAAAACATCTAGACTGAAAAACAGTTTCTACCCAGATGCACTCAAACAATTAAACTTCCCCACCCCACACAAACTGACACTTCACTGAACACAACCCCACCCATACTGACTATGCAGTATGGAAAAGCACAATTGAGACTGAGAATGTGACTCACTTTCTAACTTTACTTTTGTAGCTAATTATGCAATTATGTAAATGTATTTAAATAACTTTCGGTTATTGGTAAACAAGATGCTTAGCAAAACAACAATATAATAGCTAAAACTGAAAGTGCTTTTGTTTGTGCACAAGACACGCGTGAAACACATGGAACTTAGAAAGCATGAGGCAAGTATGTTGTTGACTCACCTACCCCTAAGGTGTGGTCACCTTTAGGCCCTGTGTAGGATGTGGGTGTGTGTCCCCTGACGCGTAACCAGTGTCCCTTATTTCTCCAGTGTCTTTTCTCCTGAGTATATCCACAGTCACCTGTCTCGAAGTAACAGTGTCCTGTTGGAGGTCGCAGCGGCCCTGAAACCACAGCATGCGGGGTCTATTATTATAAACGAGACAAAAGAATTGTGTGTGTTCCACAGTGGCATCTTCCACAACCACATTGTAACCTACTTTGGAGTTTCTTTAGATATACAGGCTTTTCCACTTTCCTTATGTGTAATGCAGAAAGGGAAGTGGTTCTACTCTGTCTATTTCTGTCAGCTGTAGCAGGGCGCTGCCCATTTAATTTCTATGTGCCCAAAAGTGGATGTTTTGTGCAACCATGGGATGCATGAGTCTATGAAGAGCAGTTATTTAAAAATTGACAAGATCTCAGCCTGGTTTATAACCTAAATGGTTTCTGCAAGCAACAAACTGATCAACAGACACAAAACACATTTTTTTTCTCAGAGATGCTCATACTGTATGTTGTACAAATAAACTAGCTGCTGCTGCTGCTTTAATCCAATAGAGCAAAGCAGCTGCATCAATAACCATTTTATCTTTTAGACCACGCTCAGAGTAACAAACAGAACTCTTTTTATGGCACTATAAACAATAAGGGTTATTTGACACTTGTGCTCCTCACTTAGGCCAAGTCTGAGAGCAAACAGCCCTTGTCATCTATTTTTAAACACCAAAAGGAGAAGCAGTGGAGCCAAATCCAGCTGAAGCAAAGCCCATGTAGATCCCATCAGTAGTTTTCACTGCTTCATTTTCCATTAAGCTCTCACCTTCATAGCAACACTGGTGCCTACATTTATTTATTTATTTAAATAGAATTAGTCATTTTTCTCTTTTTTTCTTATTCATTCAAAACAGAAAAATATTTATTATAATAAAATAATAGCTATTTTAGCAATGACGTGTAATAAATGTGTAAAAACTGTTTGAGAATCAGACTCCTGACTCCAGAGCCAAGCCTGTGTTTACATTAATCACCTGTCAGCCTGTATCATCAACTGTCTCCTCCACACCCATTACTCCACCTCATCTCCTTCATGCCCCCATAAATCTACCTCCTTCTCCCCAACACCCCATTACACCACCCAATATCCTCAACACCCATTAGTCCACCCCATCTCCTCAAAACTCATCCCTCCACCCCATCTCCTGAACAACCATTCTCAAATTCTGGTATTGTGGTACTGTGAAAACTCTAGCATGGTCTATGAATAAATGATAGTACTATGTGAAGCTTTTTATGCTGATTTGCTTTTCTTGCACACAGGCCTTTCGATTGTTGCTGAGTGTGTGAAACACCGGTAGTCATCATTACAAGGAGTGTCCACATCTGTCCATCTGTAATGTGAACTCTGTAATGTAACCTGTGGTTACTCGGCAGTCCCCAAGCGTCACTGTGATGTCATCAACAGCTACTTGGCCACAGTCCCAGAAGTTTCTGCAAATGCTGACAAACACTATCTGGAAGAAAAGGAGGTAAGATTAGTGCAAAACACATCCCAGCTGTGAAGTATAATCAGCTAATTCTCAATCAGCTAATACACAACTAATGTCTACATTTAACGTGTTACATTTGTGTGGAAACAGCCAAGTACACCCACTGATGATAATCTAGTTGATGTTGAAAGTGGAGAGTATGTACAATAGATTCAGTGGCACAAAGTGGCAAAAGTTACTGTTCCAGTAAACGAGCAGAAGATGAACTGATCTGCATGAGACAGATTACTGTATTAATTTTACATGAAGAAACGTTCTCAGATAACTACCAGATGATGCAAATTTGAAAGCATTATAAACACAATGACTCCTCATACTATTCCCCAACAATCAGCAGCCACTGTCTCCTTTCAACAGCTGCCTAGCAATCCTTGAACTATAAAAGCTGAGGGAACCTGGAAGAAACCAACGTTGACACAAGTTGAACTCCTCACAGACAGACCCAAGTGAGCATCAAGCCCACAACGCCAGGCCCCTGAATTTTCCTTGTGTGATAAATAAATCCCCCTTAAAGTCTATATTTGGTTTTGTCCTCAAGCTGGAAGCTTTGATTACACTATTAAAATTATGCACTACTAACATCTTGAATCCTCAGACTTACAACAAGCATTTTTGACTGGCCGAGAATGCAGTAATGATACGCAGTTTCTTATCTTATTTTGAGAATGATTCCAATGTGTATAAAATGCCACTCTGCAGGCTTGAATAATTAAAAGCACTGAAAAAGGATATTCTCTGTGTTGCTTTTGCACACTATCTTTCCCTCCCATTAAAGACCACTTAAATCTGCTATGATGTTAGACATACAGTTGATACCAATGATCATCTATTCTTCTTTACCTTCACAGCCACTACAGAAATACTAACACAGTGATGCAGAGTGAACAGTGTGAAGAGTTCACATAAATATCAGTGTTTAAGCAGATTTGTCATGTCATACATCCTCAATATCATATCGATTTTATCAGTCAAATGATATACCAGAGAACACACAAACACATGTTCTCTCATTACCTTAGTGGGCATGGGTTTCTCGTAGGAAAGCTCCACCTCTGTCCAGACATCTCTGAAGCCCTCTGACACAGTCCAGATCTTCTCCTGAGCTACATTCTTCTCATCATAGATATAAAGACCCAGAGCATTTTCAATCTTCCTGAAGCCATGTAGGGCATAGTAGAACCTAAGGCAGTACTTATGGTTCTCTGGCAGGTACGGTCCATGCAGACGCCCCACATAACCCAAACGGGAGGTGACACGAGTGTTAGCCAGGAGGAAGGACCCTGATCCAAGAGGAAGAGTGAGTTAACCTCAGCAAAAAGATACAGTATTTTGAAGGAGAATGTTCTTCTCTTCTTGCTCTTCTTGTCTTGGACTAGCCTGTTCCTCCTGGTCTTATAGGTTGTTAAGTTAATAGCCACTCACTCTGAAAACCAAGTATCTCCATTGTGTTTTAGTCCTTTTAGTCCAAGTTAGTATTTCAGTTTTAACCAGTAACTGCATAATACCAAGAGAAAAAAATTAAACAATTCATTGTGTTTTCAAAAATGCTGGCAGAGCTTAAAGTCTAATCTGAAGATCGATATGTTCCAGATGGTTCCCCACTGAATTAGTTGCATAATAATTTACATTTACACTATATTTATGATCTGTAACCATAAATACAGTTATCTGAGCTTGTAATTCAGAAATTTTGTTCCATTTAATCTGATGAAAACAATCAAACATAAGCTATATCAAATAAAACTGTTGAATCTGCTCTTCTGACAATGAGAAAATCATGAACGAGAGGCTGTGAGCTAGAGAATTGATGTGGAGCTCTCCACTTTACATACCAGTGCCAGTAGTATGGTCCCCAATCCTGTAGACATTGGGTCTCACAGAGACTCTGTTCCAAACTGCCCCCTCAACACGCTCCTGGTAGTACAGACACAGACTCTCCTCAAAGTCACAGTTAGCCACAGAGGGGTCAAAGATGGGCTCTAAGGATGGGCCGCAGAAACAAAACATACAGTATTAACATTTGCCAAGTGGAATGGAACATTCTTTGGGTGTAAGTCTTGTCAAAAAGTGCTGAGCATGTGGAATGTCTCATTGTGGCTGCTGAACTGAAGAAAATCATGCATAAGATTTCCGTATATCCTATACTGTATATGTGGGCTAAATTGTGTTTATGTAGTTCAATGGGCAGACAGTTTGACTCCTTCAGAGTAAGCCAGACAACCAAAGGCAGACAGGAAAAAGCTACCTCCCATAGAATGAAAAATAAAATTAAATAATAAAAAACACAACTTTAACTAATCAGAAGACAAACTACTACAACATCTCCAGCACTGACAAGAGATTAGACCCTTCTTTGGGAGTTAATTATCTGTGGCAGTTTAGATGGATTCACACTCTTTTTGGTATCAGTTCCATAATTACAAACACCACACAAGGGAAGGACTTAATATGGAACATATAGATAAAGGTGCTTGTGGTAAAGCTTTGCGTCTTGAAGTGATGGCTTGGCCAATTTTTCCTTATACCACATGTATTTAATCAGCCAAGACATGTTTGGGGTCTGCTTCTTTATTTTGGCACTAGAGCTAATGTAATGGAAGCTTTAGCCATCTGTTAGGATCCTACAAACTGCAGACCTTAAGTATCTCACGCTTTCGTCAAACCATCTCAAGTTGCTAATGGCAAACAGACTTGCTTATGTGGTTTTTGACACTGTATGACACCATATAATGAATGCTATGTTAGAGTAGCTGTGGGCTGGTTGTGACTGGAAGGTTGCTGGTTTGATTATCTGAACTGGCAAGATATGACTGAAGTACCCATAAGTAGTAGTAAAGACACTTAACTTGGTGCTGTGGATAGGGCTGCCAACTGCTCTGGGCATGTGTGCTCACTGCCCCCTAGTGTTTGTGTGTGTGTGTGTGTGTGTGTGTGTGTGTGTGTGTGTGTGTGTGTGTGTGTGTGTGTGTGTGTTTTACTGTGTGGAAGTGTTAAAGGACAAATGCATGTTCATGTTTTTACATTTACGTTTAATGTATATATAAAAAGGAAAGAAAATAAACTGCTTGGCTACAAAATGCCACTTTAAAGCATGAGTTTATGTATAACTTCATCCTACATTGTCAGAAACCACATAAGAAAGTCTACCTGAGATTACCTGATGGACGTAATCCGAGGCAAGTGTTTGATGAATTACGCATTCAGTGTCCACCCTGCTAATCTCTATCTTTCACTTGCACTATTAATTAACAGTCTTTTTTCACTCATTTTAATTGTAAAATCAACTCAATTATATTATGTATTGTGTAAAAACACATGAATCTAGTCATTACTATTTACTCTAAAGTTGAAATTCTGAGTTAAACTAAACTTGATACTGCGTAGTTCAGTAATTATAAGATGCGACCAAAACGGATCCCTATTCCCACATTTGGACACATCAGCAACACACATCATTACCAGCCACCTAAACAAACATGAGCCATGTTGAAGTTCTGAATTAAAGTAAAGTTCTGTTCTGTTCATGCAATACAAACATAACCCCCTTGAACATAACTCCCATGAACTAACGTTACATGAAAAAACATTGGAACTTCACAGCATCCATTGGCTTATACATATCACTGGCTTAGCTGGTAGCTACAAGACCAAACATCGTCAGCTCCATTCATTCCACTGTGTTGCTTGGTAACGAGGTCTCAGACATTAATTAGACTTTTAGGCTTATGGCCATGGGTTCTGTTGGGTTTTTTCCTCTTCCCTACCCACGAGAGGGCCCCAACAACAGCCCAGACGGACCGTAAGGGTTTTTGACCTCAGAGATCAGACTACTAAGTTTCTTTTCTCAACAATGCTTTATTAAAGCTTAAGCAAAATGAATAGCTATTCGTGGTACAAACTCTTCAGTGCACTGGAGCTAGTTGCAAGAGACAACCGATTCCAACAAAGCGTCGGCAGCGTCTGAGCAGGGAGCTCCCCCTTGCTGGTGCCCTTTCTTCTTATACCTTTCTTCTAGACAGTTCCCTAAACTGAGTTTCAGTTGAGGGGTCAAATGGTTGAGGGGTCAAGTGTCGGCTTCTCGGAATTGTTATTGTGGTTTTGACTTCCCAAAACTGCAGTTAGGCTTCGGTCATCTAGAGTTGTTTGTTAAGTTTCAGCATCTTAGAAATGTCTCTTAGAAGCCCGTTGTTACTTAAAGTTTTGATTTAATTATTACAGTTCTTCTAAGCAGATGCCTAGCACTCTGAAAATGAAAATAGCCCACAAAGCAGGAGCAAACTTTCCATGCCACTGTAATATATGTCTTGCCCGATTGCTGTCTAGATTTCATGTAAAGTCAACTGAGGTAATTATATTCAGCTGAGATTTTCTTTTGTTTATCTGGGAATCGTAAGAGTGGTATAGAGATCTTTAAGAAATGCGTACTGCCTGTCCTGTCTCTATTGTGTATCTGAGTGTTGCACACATGAGAGGACCACAGGGATGTACGATTAGACATCAGTTGATAGGTTTTAATCAGTTCTGATCTGTTTTGTTTATCTGTACTATGTTTCGATGGTATTGGGTTTTACATTTTGTGCTGTTTCTGTTTTTTGGTGTATTCTGAACTTACCCTACAATCAACATTCCACATGAGAACATAACCACAGAAGATTAAACAGGAAAGCTGCATTCTGACACCACCCCTACGATGTCTTGGATGGGGAAGGGTTGTGTAAGGCATGTTACTGCTCCCTATGAAACACGATTGCACTGACCTGTTTCAGTGTGGCAGAACTGGGAAGAGAAGGTGATGTCATCCACAGCCACAAAGCCACCGCGGGGACTGTTGAACGCTACCTCATACACCACCTACTCACACAGAGGAAACATAGAACGCTCAACATGATGAAATCCAGAACACACGCTAACATAAGTAGACATTTCTCACAGTCAGAAATGTAGGTTACAAAGCTGTGTGTGAAATGTTTATGGAATATAGACAATGCTATGACCTATCCTCTGAGAATTTCACAGAGCTCCTCAAGATATTGTAAAAGCAATCAGACAGTTCTGGAGAAGATAACAAAAACAGCATGTTCTTCAACCATCCCAGAACATTGTTCCTGCTGTTCTTATATCAAAACAATCTGTTACAGAGAAATATAGACACCAAACACCATACGGACCCGACTCAGGCGCTCTCAAGCTCTTTATTTACACGGGCCTGAAGAAGCGGCTGCACACACTCAAACACTGTGGCCGCTGCACCATCCCAAATCTGCTCCTCTACAGCATGTTTACCAGAACTGAGCTGATGAAAAACAAACACCTTTTTCTCCTGCAAACCAAGACACTGACTTATGTAAGGCTGTTCCATCACCAATGAGATCAATTGTTTTCCATTGGAAAGATGAAATTGTCTACTGAGCTTGTGTGCAAAATCATTACTCGAGGCAGCTCTGCCTTTGAGGCAGAACAAATTCAACTGGTCCAGACAATAACCAATTAAAATAACCAGTAGGTGGCACTTTAGAAACATGTATCTGCTCAGCTTTAAATGTGGCTGCATTGCATGAAAAGCGTGCAATTAAGTTTGAGATTTTGTCGTTTTTGTTTATGGCATTATTTTCCTATTGGGCTGGTTTCTTAAAAAACTGCATAGGAAAAGTAGCCACTAGCTAAAATAATTAACTTTGCTGTTAAACATGAGTGAAAGCATTTTGTGCACTAACACTGCAGTTTACCTTTCATGCAAAGCATCCACATAAAAAACTTGGGAGAGCAGATCCACTTCTCTAAAGCTCCACCTACAGGTTCTTTTAATTGGTTATTCTCTCAACCAGCTGCATTTGTCCTATCTCAGAGGCAGTGCTGCCTTCAGAATAGTTTTAACTACTGGTTTTGCATGACAGTGCCTACCGAGCTGGTTACATTCCGAACATAAGTGTATATATATATATATATATATATATATATATATATATATATATATGTGTGTGTGTGTGTTATTAACTTACCAGTTATATTTTATTCAAGGATTCATTTAATTATCTTGGTATGAGCTTGACGGTAACATTTACAGTATATTGCATTTTTGAGACAGAACCAACATTTCTTTTGAAATCATGGGTATTAATAAAGAGTTTGTCTCCAAAGGGTCCACAAAAGGATAATAAATCTATAATAAAGTGATAAACTTTCCACATTCTGCAAAAGCAAGAAGCACAGTTAAACATGGTGTTACCAGGAGCCATTTGAAGCTGCTTGCTTTCCCTGACACTGTGTTTCCATGAAGCTCAGCCTCACAGGGTGATTAATAGGCAGCTGCTTCTGCTGCCCCACATTCCAGTGCCCGCTGTGGCCGGATTTAATTATGAAAATTCTGATAAAAGAACCATGGAACCAATGGAGAAATGCTTATTTGACTGACAACCTCCAGAGCATATGGTCAGTTGCTTAATGTGTTACTTTCGGGACTGTTATGATTCCACTGCTCCATGCATGCCAATCTGAAAATGGAATCAAGTAACACAGTTACATAAAGTCTACTAATGAATGTCTGGCTCAAATACAGAATGAATACTTCATGTAAAGAAACCAACTTGTGTTTGTGTGAGTCTGACACTCATGTGTTAAATCATCTGCTGTGTGAAGCTTCTCAGACACTTCCATAAACTCAGCAGAGATGAGAGTACCATTAACCACCTCTTGCACTGACCTCTAAAGGATGGTGTGCCTGTATGTCAACTTGGACTAGTTTCCAGGTGGGGGTGGCGTACACGTCCGGCCTCCAGATCTCTTCGTAGTGTCCCAGCTGGTCCCTCGTAAAGACAGAGAAGAAGTTGCCCCTGGCTTGGTTCCTCTGATAGTAGAAGGACAAGCATCCAGCCATTGGAGTTGTGGTCATTGGCGACACCAGCTTAGCCACCTCCTGGAACTTCTTAGCATACACGGAGTCCACATACATGTAGTGACCTAGCTCAGAATACAGCAAAACAAAATAAAGGAACAAATAATTAAATAATGATTACTGGTGTTGCTTCTTATATGCTGTGTAACCCTACCTTTGTACTTTTGTGTGCAGTTATAATGAATAAATAAATCAATAAATCAAATTTGACCAATATTTAAGTATTTAAACAGTATAAGCTGAACCTGTATATATATCGTCTTCTTGACCTTCATCAGTGCTCAGTTTCTGACCACAGGAACACTAAGTGTCAGTGTGTCAGTGTAAGAGGTGGTTAGAGGTACTCTCATCTCATTGGCCATGGTTTGGTGGTTAGGGAACCAACTTGAGACTGGAAGGTTGCCTATTTGATTCCCTGAACTGGCAGAGAATTCCCTGAACTGATTGAAGTGCTATTAAGCAAGGCACTTCACTGCCCTGCAGCTGCACAGGCAATGGACAGGGCTGCTCACCGCTCTGTGCATGTGTGCTCACTACCCCCTAGTGTGTGATTTAACTAGTGTGTATGTGTGTGTTTCACTGTGCGGATGGGTAAAATGTGGAGGACAATTTCCCCTGTGTACAAGCATAGTGCAGCTAAATGCATGTTTATGTTAACTTGATATTTTCTGCTTAACACACAACACACTAATATCAGCACACTACTATACCACCATCCAGCAGGTATTACGGCAAAACTGATTAACCAACATTAACTGCAGACCCATTTGAAACCTAGTAAAAGAGCCTGCAGTTGAATGCAAAAATTTGGGAACTACGGGACCCTCATGTTCGGAGAGACTGTGTTCAAACTGCAGAAAAATTGGACTGTTACTGTCCATTTTCATTTGCAAGTGTTCAGATTCGATTTGTGGTAACAAACTGGAGAACAGTAACTACGTATCCTCTTTGGTGATGTAGTCTTTGGCGCTGTGCTTGGATCTCTGTACTTTCGTCACTCTGTCACACGTGCTTTTGACGCAGCCATTGTTTATCACATTAATGAGACACTCTGGAATCCAATTTATGCTCATGCATCCAGACTGAGGCACATCTGTACAGATCCAAAAAACATCAGCCATGGCTCCTCGAAGAAGCTGTCTAGCACTCTAAAAGTTAAAATAACTGATGTCCCCAAATAAAGAAAAGAAAAGAAGTCTAAATGAAGATTGTGGTGTTTTTAGGTGGCAATTTCCTTAGTTTGTAGTCTTGTAAAGAAGTGGCAATTAACAGGAATGGTGAAAGTGAATCCTCTGAGAACATTTTGTAGGATTGCTAGAAAGGCTAAACAAAACTTTATTTTGACTGAAAAAGAAGTAAATAATAAAAGCATCTCTGTATGAAATATAAATTAATCCATTAAAATATTAATTAATTATGTGACTTTTCATTTAATTCATTTAACTTAAACTTCACAAGCCCTAAAATAAAAGTTGGTGGGACTCCACAAGATATGATAAATGAATGGAGCACAGATGCCCTGTCTATCTAATCAGGGACCTAATTAGTAACTACAATAACTATAAAAAATGAGAAAATCTTGAGCCTAATGCAAGACAGGTCAGCCTGGTTCAACAACTTGCTTAGTGAACACAAACCAGTACACTTTGCACTGATGCTAGGAAAGTCTGAGTCACCGACTCTACTAATGAACTGTAAAGCTGTTGTTTTATCAATGTTTACCTTTATGGTTGTCCATGGTGTGGTCGTCAGGGAGGTAGGACTGAGGGTCTCGAGCAACACTACCTCCCACATACCAGTTCACATTGGGGTTCCACTGGTTGCTGTAGCCGCACAAGTGGTGCTCCTCAAAGTTGCACTCTAAGAGAGGGTAATACATATGTTTGTCTTTAGGTCGGCTTGTAAAAGATGATTGCGCTCATTTATAGTATGAATCCACTTCTCCTCAGAAGTTCAGTATACAGGTGTTTATCGTTATAATCCACCAGTCCAACCCCAGTATATTATTTATCATTACTGAAAGAAACACTCCATCAACAAAGAAGCAAAGCAGACATTCAATAAGACAACAATGAGATTATGAGTTATAAGACGCACCTATACAGTAGCCAGGGATGATGTGGATTTCAAAGATGGCAATGCTGTTTCCTGAGCTTTTGTTGGGCTGAGCCTCCATTAAAAGCTGCATCAAAATACATCAACATACAAGATGAACTGCACAATTTATATAAAATACTAATTGTTATTGCAATATCAGCCTTCAAAATACTTTGAATCTACTATATGTAGGGACGTCCTGATCTGATCAAGTAAATCAGGATTGGGGTCAATGTAGTTACAGTGCATGCAGAAAGTATTCACAGCGCTTCACTTTTTGCACATTTTGTTATGTTACAACCTTATTCCAAAATGGATTACAATTCTTTTCCCCCTCAAAATTCTATACACAGTACCCCACGATGATAAATTGGGAAAACTTTGTTTGAAATATTTGCAAATGTATTAAATATGAAATACAAAATATAACATACACAAGTATTCACAGCCTTCGCCATGACACACACACAACTGAGCTCAGGTGAGTCTAGTCTAGATCATCCTTCATATGTTTCCACTGCTTGATTGGACCCCTGTGGAATTGGAATTGGACATGATTTGGAAAGGCACCTGTTTATATAAGGTCCTATAGTAGACAGTGCTTGTCAGAGCACAAACCAAGCCATGAAGTCTTAGAATTGTCTGTAGACGGCCGATACGGGATTGTATCAAGACACAGATCTGGGAAAGGGTAGAGAAAAATTTCTGCTGCATTAAAGGTTCCAATGAGCACATATAAGGCACATTACAGCCCATCTAGAGTTTGTGAAAAGGCACCTAAAAGACTCTCAGACCATAATAAACAAAAAAAAGGACATTTTGGATTGAATCCCAAGCATCATATATGAAGGAAACTATACTAACTACTCATTGCCTGCCGATACCATTCCTATAGTGAAGCATGGTGGTGGCAGCATCATGCTGTGGGGATTTTTATCTGCAGAAGGAACTGGAAGGCTAGTCAGGGTTGAGGGAAAGACGACTGCAGTGATGTACACAGACATTCTTTATGAAAACCTGGGATGACGGTTTATCTTCCAACAGAAGAACCTGATTGAACATCTCTGGTGATATCTAAAATAGCTGTGGACCAATGATCCCCATCAAATCTGATAGAGCTAGAGAGGTTCTGCAAAGAAGAATGGGAGAAACTTTCCAAAAACCGGTTTGCCAACCTTGTGGCATTAAACTAAAAAAGATCTGAGGCTGTAATTGCTGCCAAAGGTGCTTCAACAAAGTACTGAGCAAAAGGCTGTGAACATTTGCAATATTTTTGTGTTTTATTGTTTGCAAAGATTTTAAAAGGTTTTGTGCGTAGAATGTTGAAAAAGTATTTAATCAATTTTGAAATAAGGCTGTAACATAACAAATGTGCAAAATGTGAAGCACTGTGAATACTTTCAGGATGCACTGTATATTTCAATGAATCAGTTGTCTGGTATTTGAAGCCTATTCCAGTTTTGATCGTTTGTTTTTACCACTGCATTCTAATAGAGTGCCCTCTCGTATCATTTGAAGACATAATTCACAGCCAACCGCAGCAAGGAGCATTCTCAGAAGGCAAAAACACAGTTTAGAGTCTGTGGAAATGATTTAACATGAAAACATAATGTAACATCTTTTGTTTCCAGTGCTTTTACTGTGTTTCTGAACTGGCTTTCCTTTATATTTGCCCATGCCACCAAAATAAGGTTGGGAAACACATTCCAACCACTGCTTTACTCGTGAATTATGGCCCATTACTATGAAAGAAATGTGCCTTTTTACCAGTGGGATCATTCTGCCTTCTACTAGCACTGAACTGAACTGTTTGTTTAAAACTGAGAAGAGTAGGCCAATGTGCACAAGTTATAGAAATATGTAATGACAGCACTATAAAATATTTATAGCATGTTGCATGAGTCAAATACATCAACTGATTTCAATACAGCACTTTTAAACTGGGAGCTGAATGACCAGGGAGGTCAGCCATAATGTATTATAAGATATTAAACACATTATTAAAGGTTCATTAACACTTAAGGGTCCTTGGTTGTGCTGGTCATGGCTAGTTCCAGAAGTCACAGCATAAAATTAAAGCCACACTGAACATGCTGGCTTATGTTGGATATCAACAGACCAAAATAAAATGGAGATAGCATAACATAAATATAATCCAAAAATAAATTTGTACACATTGCCGAAGATACCCAAAATGGGATGGGACTGGCGTTGCCTTTATCTTCATATCTTCATTATTTCTTGTTGAACAAAGGCAGATAAGAAATAGTTGAATCTACTGACTCATACAGTTGAACTATGGATGTGAGGAAACCAGTGGAGGACAGAGGAAGAGGACCAGCGTGCTTCCGAATGGGCTGACACTCAACATTATAAGATGCTCGGATCAGTGACAAAAAAATGTATCCGGTCTCCCCTAAAAGTTTCAATCAGAAACTGTTTTTCTGCTCCC
This sequence comes from Acestrorhynchus altus, assembly GCA_034509495.1. Classification (NCBI taxonomy): domain Eukaryota; kingdom Metazoa; phylum Chordata; class Actinopteri; order Characiformes; family Acestrorhynchidae; genus Acestrorhynchus; species Acestrorhynchus altus. Next base: position 13,168,468 of record CM067522.1, on the reverse strand, counting down.
TCGCTTTGCGCCGCCCCCCTGCTCACAGCTCTTCCTTTACTCTGCTCCCCTCTGAGCCCATTCACACAGTCATGTACACTCTACGGAGGGGCATAAGAAGAAATGAAGATCAAATTTCAATATGTAAAAAAAATGTATATGTTACAATGATAAAAGACAGATTTCATGGGGTGTTTTCACATTATTTATCATATAGTAAAATATCATTTTTTGTTCATATTGTTCCAGCGCTAGACTGAAAATCCACTTTTGGTTCCAGAAAGAAACATTTTTGAAATAAGTATATATGGATATGAAGGACCTTAACATTGCTAAAGAATCTTTCCTTCAACATTTAAAAGGTTTTTCGAATTCACATCTCTCTTATATACAAACACACTGATATGATATTTTGTCCATATTGTGCAATTCTAACAGCCTCAAAAATCTCAGTGAACATGCATAATATAACCTAATAGTGCTCAGGCACTAAAGAACTTCAAGGATATCTTCTGTCAGTGCTCTTATGAGTGCAGATATAAGAAGTCATTCCAACCGAAATGCTGTAGCTTATACAAAACCCTACAATTTACTAACTGTATATATTAATGTACATATGCATCTGTGGCAATATGGCATATAGTTAGACAATTTAGGTGACATATGTGCTTGAAGTGAAAACAAGTGGCAAGGATTTACAGGCTTTGTGATCATTATTCATAAAGCACATTAAACAAAGTAACCTTCAGTTTGTTCCTTCATGTTCATCCATCTTACAGTCCATCTGTCTCCTCAAAATGTCTTTGTAAATTCTAGCTAACACTAAACCAAAGTAGATGGATTTGGTGTAAAAAATGACATGTTAAAATGGTGATCAAAGCTAAGACCCCTGAGCTGTGTTATCTCTCGTGACATCTGCTTAGCCTCTCCCCCTAACCCCATCCCATCTTCCTCTCTGACACGCAAAAGTGACTGTTCCCATGATGGCTGCTACCTGGTAGGCTCCGGAAACGTTGCGAAGGTCTACACTGGCTATGAGCCAGCTGTCGGAAGCTTTGTCTGCTGTCCATAGAGTGTAGTCGAAGTTCTCACCATGGGGACGCAAATGGACTTGGATGGAGCCTGCCCCGGTGATTTGGTAGACCAGACGCAAGCAGCTCCATTCAAAGATCTCAAGCTCAGGGCTCACCAAAACGGCCCTGTCTGCTTCCCCCATAAAAGAGGAGTCTGCTGTTATAAATCGACCTGCAGGAAGGACATACAATTGTTATTATCCTTAGATGTAGAAACAGTTAAAGTTTGAAAATCATTAGCTACAAAACACATTTTCATATAAACAAGAAAATGTGATTGTACAGTAGTCTGTAATCTGTTCACTGATGTGGAGTATCCTCAAGAAATCCAAATCATGAAACTGAACATTTTTACACTGATATTATCAAACCCCATTGAGACCATTTCATTTGCACTTAACCTCCCAGTCTGAGCTTGGTCTTATTCTACATTACTTTTGGTTTTGCCGTGTCCAGTGTTGTGGTGTTAACAGAGGCACTCTGGTGTGTTTCTGCTCCCATATCCCAAGTTAAAGGACACTTTGAGAGTTGTTTGTCTGTTTGCACTAACAATCCTAGCCAGATGCCATTGGTCACAAATTATTGAGCACCTGTGGTTGGCCACTGTGGTAATGCTTCCTATAACATTTTCCTGGTGCACACTTAACACTGTGGGCTGGTGTTGGGAGGTGATGGGGTGGTGGAGGGTGTGAAGCTGTTTGAAGTGATGGTGCAGTGGAAGTGAGGGGTTCTATAAACTGAGTGGGAGGGGATTGGGGCATGAACCATCTCCCACCTCCCAAAACTAAGACTAAGGCCAATCCTCACTTTTCTCCAATCCAGGACTTCTTACTCATAACAAAGGGGTCAATTCACTTAATCTAAATCAAATAACCCAAACAACAGAAGGTGTCAGTGTCATGCACACTTGAATGGTACATTGGAGGTGGTGAATAAAATATAAAATATATAGCAATGAAATTCTTAATTGCAGCATATAAAGTAAATCCAATGATTGGGTGGTCCAGAGTATCCAGCCTGTGTGTCAAAAACCAGGTGTGATCTATATCAGCTCTTTTCTCCAATTGTGGTTTACACAATCTTTGGAAACAAAGGATCATGATGGATAGAACTCTTCATCTAGGCACTCCGATCCAAGTCAATTGTTTAGATCAAGTATAACAGCGTATATCTGGATTTAAACAGTTTGATTTGAAATATCACTTGTCCTGAATAAAGTAACCTTTGCTGGATGTGTACATATCCAATTTGCCACATGTTCAAAATGCATCAGACATGAGAGTGGTTGTTTGGGCGCTGTTAACTTTATGACCTTCTCCGATACCTCCAGATGTTCTCACGGTGAGAGTGATTCATACCAGATGCCAATGAAGTCTATTTTCTGTCTTTTCTCCTCTTTGTATGTCTTCTTATGAAAGCATTCTCCTCTCCTACACCTTGACCTGGCGTCTTTCTTATTTAGTCCATGAGCAAATACAGAACCTTCAGACAGCACTTTGTGAGCCAAAACTCATAACTGCTTCTGAACTTGGGGTCTGATGGATGAAATCATGTCTTTAGTCCGTTCTGGTGCTAGAACTATGATTGTATGTGTTTCAGTGGAGTAACTGGCTCACAGACTTGGGAAAAAGAGAAGCACGTTGTCACCAGTGTAAGAAATCTTGTATATCCAAGAGTTCCTTTAGAGAAGAAGGTAGAAAGGTGGAAAAACTAGAGGCAATTCCAAGTACTTTGGAACCACTGGTCAACTTGTAAAATGTTCATAAAATGAGAAGGTCTAACACTCAGAATGGTTCTTGGATCTATTCCAGGAAAAAATGGATTGACCTACAGTACATGGACAAAGTATTGGGACAGCGAATCATTCATTATTACTTCTGAAAACAGAGGTTTAAAAAAAGGTTTATCAGAATAACTGTCTCTACTGTCCAGAAAAGGATTTTTACTAGTATCTGGAGCATTTGGACTGTTACTGAGGTCAGAATGTTGGATCGTCCCCTCATCCCTGACTCCCCAACTCATCCCAAAAGTATTGGATAGAGCATCAGCTTTCCTGAGAACATAATTCAAATGCTCAACAGCTCAATATCTGGGGGCTTTATGCCCCTCTAGCCCACACCTGATATTAAGCATGAAGCCAGCAGGTTGATGTTTATCTGATTCAGAGGGTCCCATTCTAATGGCAGTCCTTTTATATATAAACAAGCTGTGTGTGTACATTTTCTGACCAGATTCTGATCTGTGTCAGCAATGGGTGCTACTTAAAGTATCTGAATGTGCTCATTAGAATCTGGACATAGACTGTATATCAGGGGTGGGGAACCTAGGGCCGGAGTCCAGCACATTTTGCTGATTTCCCTACTACATCCAACTACACACCAACTACATCTGGTAATTAACTGGTTGAATCACTTATGCCTGGGCAGCAAAAGCACACAACCGTCCCATCAGCACTGGAGTTCTCCACTTCTGGTGTATATGTACATATTCCTAAGCTTCTTTCAGGTACATAAACTTCTTTTTTTCATTTTAAATTACAACACTGCTGATGGTCAGCCAGCACTCTCAGAGGAAATCACCAGCTTTGATAAAACAACTAAGAGATGCCTGTGCTAAACAGCATTGCATATGTGTGATATGCTCAGAGAGAGAATGGCCAATTTTGCTCTCTCAGACCAATAGGAGGCAACATGACATGGGATTAACATGACCTGGGGTTCAAACCTGCAATCCTCTTATCATGATACTTGAACACTGAGTCACTCTGAGCCATAAACGCCTGTGTTTAATTTGGTAGTAATTTCAGGCTCCTGTAAATGGTGTTGTATTAGCATGATCAGGATATAAATAACTGCAGGGTGTGTTACAGGATTCATAAATTGAGAAGAGGTGGTACATGGAAAATGGGTCACGAAGCATGGCCAAATGCAATCATTTGTTTGTTCAATCATTAACATCTGCTTTGCAACCACTGCTCGAGACATTCACTGATCTGTTCCATATCTTCTCCATGTATGAATCCTGTCACACACCCCACAGGTATTTATAACACAATAATCCTTGTTCAACATCATCTGCAGGAGCTGAAGATACTACCCCAGCAGCTATTTTTGTCTGGAATGCTGATGTATATGTACTTGCATTGACAAAAATGTATCTCAAAGACAAATACACTGTACAAGTTTCTTCATAGAGCCAAAGTAATAAGTCGGGCAAAAGTTATTGCCCTAGAGCTCTGCAGCATCACCCAGTTTATACCCCTACAAACCCGTTAAGCCCCAGTCAGGAACTGCTGTGGTTAACCAATGACCTTTGGTAACTGAGGCCATGGTAAACATACACAGACTGTGTCATTCAGTGTGGAACTGCCAAAGAATCTGTTGTTACTGAACTCAAACCCAGTATTTGCTGTGGGTGGTGACTGAAGCCCTAAAATAAAAAAAATAAGCAAGAATCAGCAAGTATATTGACCATAAAGCTTCCAAGCCATTGGTCCCCAGTGTTCTGTTATCCCCTAGACTTAGTCTAGACATATGCGAGCAGGTGGTTATGTTATTCACAGACAAAGCCCAGTATGTGGACAGTGGTGAGAAGATAAGCTGGTTGAGTGATGCCCATCTCCAGAATGATTGGGGTTCAGGAGCCACCAGTGTGTTGCATAACTCTCCTGAGGACTTCATGGCAACAGGGTAGAGCTTAACCTAGAATCTCCCCACAATTTCCCACTCGCTACAGCTGCTGCATTTCAATGACTGTGCAAAGCTGGAGATTAGTTCCAAACAAGCCTACTTGTAACAACCCCTCTTTGGAAAGGCATCGACATTGAACAGAAGCCCACCAAAGCCTGCTTTACATCTCAAAATGCTTACAAATGGGTTGTACAGCTGTTTGAAAATGTCTGTAGAAGGGAGGCTAGTGGGGTCAGCATTGAGTTTTCACTCAGCCTTCTCTGAGACATGCACCGTGAGAGAAAGTCAGAGTTACCACTGATGAGTGTATAAACATGAGTCATTGCAAGAGGAGAAGGATATCATTGCTCACAGAGAAAAACACCATTGGGGGGAGATATCTGATCCTGCCATTCATACCAACAGAAAATATCAGACTGGACATCAGAGGAGAATAATATCAATCCGATGATTGAAATTTAGACTAAATGCCCACATTTTTTAACTCCAATTACCCAACTCCATTATCTCCCCCATGACATACAATGCTCCTGGCACAAGGAGCCAGCCACTGCCTCTTTCAAACACACTCAGAGGAAAGCGCCAGGTCAACAATGGCTAACAGACGCCACTGTATTGGAGAGCATCAAACTGTGCTGGTCAGCATCAAACTGAGTGTGATGTGGGGATAGAGAACCACACCTATTTTGCTCTTGTAGGCCCAAGGGTTCAAACCTTCGATCCTCAGATCATCGTACTAGAGCGTTAGACTGCTGAGCCAATCTTGACTGAATGCATTAGACTTGATATGTTGATTATACACAATGTGGACAAAAGTATTGGGACACTCATTCATTGTTTCTTCTGAAATGAAGGGTATTAAAAAGAGTTTATCTGGCTGAAGGTTGAAACATTTTGAACTGAAGCGAGGGGCTGCATACAGTAAATATTGATATAAAGATATACATTGTGTACAAGTTAACAATAATCATATTGTGATACCTGTATGATTTAATTCCAAATAAGGAAGTGACTGGGTCATTCGTGTGGAAATGGTTTGGTTTCCAAAGATACTCAAAATGATATCACAGAAAAAGTGTAATTAAAGATTACTATTTAAATATACAGCATCCTGTGTTTCTGCTGTTACAGATAAATACTCATACTATAATAGTACACTTTGGAAAACTTTTCATTGTAAGGTATAGGTAAGGTATCATAGATCACCATTTCTATTACACATATTCATATAGATCTTTGGTCATATTGCCCAGCCCTATACCCAATTCTATTAAAATACACTGCGTGAACCAAAATATTTTATTTGCAATTACAAATCCCTAATACAAGAGGAATTAATTGCCTCTATTTGTAATAAGTTTTAAACACACAAAACATTTCCACAGGTACATTACTTTGTAAGGTTTTCCTTTAAGGGTTGAAGTAGGTGTGTCCAAACATTTGACATTACTTTTTATAAATAAATTAAAATACTTTTTAAGTTAAACCATCTATATGATGATCAAATGAGAACCCTGAGTAGATAATTTAATTTATTTGAAAGGAAAACCCCTTGGGCTGAGCAGTTTTGGGAACCAGCATGCCAGCATGGGCTAGAGGGGGATAAAGCCCCTGAGCATTGAGGTGTGGAGCTGTGGAACTGTGTTCTCTTGAATGATGGCAATCCATCCATTACTTTTAGGAGGAGTTGGGGATAAGGTGGGGTGGGATACCCAGCATCCTGACCTAACTGATGCGTTTGTCAAAGCAATGCTCCCAAATTGAGAAGAAAGGATTCCTTGAACAGTAGAGAAAGTTACTCCAACAAAAGCACGATTAACTTTAAGGCAAGTGAAAAAGAAACAATTAACAAGTGACCCAATATTTTTTTTTACAATTAGTTTCACTATTGGTATCAAAAAGAAAATGTCCTTATTGTATTGATCGATTGAGCCAAATCCAGCTAGAACACAGCAATATAATAAGGTCTTTTTAATTTGGAGTGCCTCTCTCTTTTTTCTCATGAATAAAAACATTCTCATTTCAACATCTTCAAGCTGCAGGACTTTCAAATGCACTCCAAAGCAAGCGAAGGGATACTCCACTGTGTTTCCACCACAGAGAGTCCAGCCTGAGGTTGCCAGGGAAACTAAACAGAGACACAGTCATGGCCCAGTCTGGGTTTATGCTATTTAACGATCCATTTGAGGAAATGCGGTGCAACTGCAACATGCAAACAGCCGAATCAGGGGTGACATTTTTGGCTGTCGTTGACATTATTACCTGCTACAGCTTCATCCTTCGCCAGCGGTGGGAGACAGGCTCCTGCCCCTGTCCACTTTCTCCACTAGTAATCTGTTGCATAACAGTCAAGGCCACACAGCTTTCCAGCAGTTACTGTTGACAACAGTTGGCTTTAGCTTGCTTGCAATGAGAGCAAAGCTTATTTCTGGAGCTTATTTTTAATAGCTGCTAACAAAAGATTAAGGCTTGAAAGTAGATGCTTCTCATGCTTTTTAATTTTATTTGAAGAGCTAATATTAAGAGCTGTGGGCACTGGGAATGGTCAGTAGAGGGAGGTGCTGGCTCAGTAGGGCTTCAGGTTGTGGGTTTGACTAGGACCCCTTACAGAAAGAGACATTACATCTCAAGGGGTTATACTTTCAAGTAAATCAAACTTGTGATAATTTCTCATAATTTATCTGGACAAAACTCCAATTTACAAATTTCCAGCTGAACTAAATCCCAGTTTAAAAGCCAGAGGAGCTTCCAGCATGTTTACTGCTCTGTACATGTGTACATGCTCAGACTCTGAATGATCAACAAAAGGGGACCATTGATCAAAACATGGTCAAATTCTTACAAATAGTTAAATTCTCTTAAATTTACACCACAAATGAAGAAATATTTGAGTAGCATAGGATCTCCTGAAAATAACAACATTTGGAATGTGTGTCTGTCTCTTATAAATAATATTTGATATTTTTTTTTGGCAAACAAAAGTACATCAAAACATAGAAACATCCGGCAAAATTAGCCTTGGGTACTAAAGGTTAAAAGGGTCAACAATGGTTTCAAATCCAATTAATCTAACTTCACTTCACTGTTTTCACTTCCATCAGCTTGCAGGTTCTGAGTCCCTACATGTGCAGAGCACAGTATTCAGAAACTTTCAAACCCAGCAAAAGTACTTCTGAGAATGATAATTAAGACCATAAAACATTTCCTGTCAGGAAATCTCTGAGCTAGCCTTATGAAAGTGGGTGGTGTAATGGAGCTTAAGTAATACACTCTATCTCTAAATGTTTTCATATCAAGGGTATTAATAGGGAGCTTCTACCTCCTTGCTGCAGCAACAGCTTCTACTCTTTTGGAAAGATGTTGGGCCATATGATTCAGATTTAACTGCATTCAATCACAAGTCCATTAGTGAGGTAATTATGGATGCTGGATGATTAGTTCTGGATCACAAACACTACTCCACCTAATCTAAAAGGTGGAAATGGAATAGAACTCCATCACTCAGAGAATGCTGTTCCATTTTCCATTGCTCCACAGCCCAACAGGGCTCCACAGGGCTTTATACCCCTCTAGCTGACACTAGACATATGTGCCTCATGTGTGGCTGTTCTCATTCTGAGTGTCAGAATATGTTGAATAGTGATGAAGTAATCATGTAAAGTGATACCCAGATGAATTCAAGAGTGACTGGTATTCAGTGGACAGAACCTCCACCAAGAACTTCATGGCATCTGGCAAGAGATTAACCAGATCAATCATAACTCCTACGCCATTCCAATCAACATGGATTAGACAGAACATTAAAACCACCTCCCTAATATCATGTAGGTTACCCTAAAAAAGCTCTGACCCATTGAGTCTTGGACTTCACAAGATATAACTGTCATTAACTTGTTGTGCAGTTGGTAAATCGGACCAAACTATCCAGGCTATCCTACCCAACATGTCTCTTGGACACCAATAAATCAAAATACTAGTTCATCTAAAAATGATGGTGAAAAAGTTTTTATTGCTCATAATTTATTTCTAAAATATTTTACATTCATCACATTAAAAGCTCTGATACAACAGTTAACAGATGCCTGTGCCGAACAGCATCACACTGAGCATGATGTGGGGAGAGTGTGCCATCTGCCCACACAGACAGGGAGAGCAGGCCAATTTTGCTCTCTCTCTGACTCTGGTGGTCAATGGTAAACAGCATGACCCGAGATTTGGATCATAGCGATAGCGCTTTAGACCACTGAGCCACATGGATCCAAAAATTTATTCAAATAAAATATTTTGAAATGTACAAAATATTCTAATAACTTGGGGTAAAGGATGTCTGTTTTTCATGAGCTATAAGCCTTACCAATCAAGATAAAAAAGACTTGAAATATTTGTTTACTTTAAATGAATTTATTTTTTTATTCAGTTACGAACACAAATGGACTTTTCACAATATTCTAACTTTTGAGAAGCACTAGTACATGCTCATAGCATATCTAAGTATACTGGTTTAATTCATAAAAAATAAAGAAGCAGTTTCCTGGACACAATTAAACAACCAAGTCATGAAATATAGTTTCCTTTCAGTGCAAAATAAATCCATTAGGATTATTGTGTAGCCCAGGGGTAGGCTTAATCCGTGTCTGGGAAACCAGCCCAAAAGGGTTTATATATATATATATATATATATATATATATATATATATATATATATCTGTGTGTGTGTGTGTGTGTGTGTGTGTGTGTGTGTGTGTGTGTGTGTCATGTTATTAGAAGCATCCCAGCAGACAACCATAAGTTGACAAAAAATCAAGGTGATGTCAAAACTGATCTGAACTGAACAGATTTTGGTCACATAAGGTGAAGACCTGATAACACCTATAGTTAGTTGCCAGTTGTAAATCAGCAGAATCTTCTAATTTTTATATTAGACACAGTGATGGACTGGCTATTGGAAGAACCGGGAAAAATCCTGGTGGGCTGGTATGGGTGTGAGAAGTTAAAGGGGCTGTTTGCTAATGCATTGACATCATCTCTTGGCTGACACCCACTTGCTGATCAGTCTGAATGCAGATTAAGCAGTAAACATGCACTGCAAGACTCTTTTGGCATTTAAACTTGGATTAAATGCAGTTGGAAAAGAATGAATTTTAGCTGTTTTCCCAGCTGGATTAGTCACTTATGATGTCAGATATTTAAGTGTTTGTTATGTACATTTATGTATATTATGTATATTATGAAATAATATAATAAATGTGAGCATTCCACACACCATAACACTTCCCCACCCTGTTCCTGTGGGTTCCTCACTCCCTAGAAATTTAATTAAATTTAATTAATTAAATTAATTAAATTTAAATTTAATTTAAAGAAATCAACTGTTTAAGAAAAGGAAGGGATTTAGGCGTTACTCCCAAGTGGCTGGAAACCTATAATAATCCATAATAACCCATGATAATCCTTTGTAACCGATATAATAATCCATATAATAATCCATGATAAACTTATAATAAATAATAATCTATAATGACCCATATAAGAATCAATATAATAACCTATAATAATCATATAATCCATATAATAGTCCATATAACACTCCGTATAATAATTACATAATAATCCATAATAATCCATATAATAATACATAAAATAATGATATAATAACCCATAATAATATAATAATAACCCATAATAATGATTCATAATAATCCATATAATAATCCTATAATAGTCCCTATAATAAACTCTCATTGAAAGTAGACTAGTTCAGTAGTGTCAGGTATAGAGATGTCAGCAGTGGTATGGAGGTCTCAGTGTAAACAGTGTGTTTACCTTCTTCGTTTCCAGTCCACGGAGCGAACGCGGGGTCAGAGGAGTACCCGCAGGTTCCCTGCTCGAAGCTGCAGGAACCGGGCAGCAGCTGGAGCTGAGCCTTCACCAACACCACCACCAGCAGCAGCAGCAGCCCTGCTGAAACACACACCACCAAACTCACCCGACACAGTCACAACCACAGCCTACACGACCCACACAACCAGCAGAACCTGAGCGCAGAGCGCCCCGAGGAGCTCAGCAGAGAGAAGAAGAGTGAGGAGGAGAAGGAGAAGTTTACAACTAACACTTTTCCGAATCTGAGGGGAAAGTGCTCTTCTGTAGCGTTTTAGTGCTGAATTAGAAAAAGCGACGTCTTACCGAAGAGACCAGAGAGATGAAGAGCAGTCATGACCACTGGAGAAGCTCTGAGATCAGGCTTGAAGAAAGGTCGGACATTGAGGTGCATGCAGAGACAGACACTCCTGTAATTGCTGGAGCATCAAGTCCCCATCGCTTTACCCAGCAGAGCTTGGCCGGCTTTCCTCAGTGGAAGGAGGAGGGTCACTGATGGACACTCTCTCTCACTTATCTCCTTTTCTTCACCCTGCTGGATGTTTATGGTCATTGCATGAGATCATGATCTCCAATTCGGAGCCTGGGCAGTTGGTTTGCCTGCTTCAGCTACAGAACTTGTTCCATCATGTGTGATATATGATACCAGCCTAAGCTCAGAAGCAGTGACCAAAGTGTATATACTGCTGCTGTCATTTCACGATTAAACCTTTAGGGCCCTAGGTTTTTGTTATTCCACGTAATTTTATTCCACAGAATTAAAAAAAATATATTTAGAGGAGACAGACATGCCAGACATTTTCCTAGGTTGACCTAAGTTGATCCTAGGTTTTTCAAATTTGATGCCATTAGAGATTAAAAATAAAACAAATAGAATTTGACCATTCTGATAAAAAAATACTTTTATTTATTTATTTATTTTTTTATATAATGATGAAAACCACTTTCAGAATTTGATCATGCAGAATGTTTTTGAGCTGAATGTATCAGTGTTAGCGCATCTTGGGACTTTTATTCTGAAATTTGAGTGCTATGTGACTAAAGAAAGAGCAACCCCTTCTCATTTTCCTCTATAACCAATTATCTGGGGCAGTGACGTCATTAGCCCTACCCTCTCTGGCTGATCAGTCGGAGTCTGTGTGCAGGTTGAGCATGTACACGTGGACAGAGCAGTAAACATGCACTGGAAGTATCCTTTGGCATTTAAACAGAAATTTAATTCAATTGGAAATAGTGAATTGTATCTGTTTTCCAAGTTGGATTACTCACTGTTTATTCATCGTACAATGATGAACCATCTTGTAGTTTGTTATGATGTGAGTTACAAAGTATGGAAACTGTATACTATATATATATATATATATATACTATATGTTACTCACCCTCAAAGTAGATCTGGCATTAATGAGTTAATGGATTCATAGAAAAGATGAATAGAAATGCTCCAAAATTATTTGGAATAAAATTATTATACACTAATTATAAACCCAGCCTGGCATGCTGGATCGACATGCAGTTCTGTCTCAGGCAGATATGTAAATGATGAAAGGTGTGGTCTGATTAGACACTGGGTGTTTGAGAAGAACATGTCAATGGACTGATAGAAAAAGGATGGTCATTTCAATGAATTGTCCACCATCTAGGCCATTTTGACAAATCTTTGGCCTGGCAGGTTGCCAGACTTATCACCAAGTGAGCATTTATGGGACCAACTGGGACGCCAGCTTTGGCAGCCTATATTCCCCATCTATACAAAGCTGGACATGAACCCTAATTTCATTCTCAACTACAATTCATCTCTTCAGTGTCAGGTTTGTTGAGTCCAACATTATAGTTTGTTAGTTAGTTAGTTAGTTAGTTAGTTAGTTAGTTAGTTAGTTAGTTAGTTAGTTAGTTAGTTAGTTATATAACATAAACTTTCATTACCTTTTCCCTAGATTAACCTAGCAAGACTAAAGAAGTGTCTCTTCACAGTTTGATGTTCCCTTCTAACTCCCTGTGGTTCAGAACCACTAGTTCACTTCACAGGCAACTAGTGGGGTGATCAGAACAGAACTACTGACTTAATCTACAGTAGCATCTGTTAAGGGGTGGGATATATTAGGCAGTAAGTAAACAGATCTTGAACCTGATGTGTTGGAAGCAGGAAAAAATGGGCAAGCGTAAATACCAAACTGCACTGGCTGGAGACAGAACATCTTCAAAACATCAAGCATTGTGGGGTTTTCTGGCATGCAATGATCACATTTTTCCAAAAATGGTCCAAGGAAGTACAACAGGTTAACCTGCATTATGGACATCTTTGTGATATAATGTTAGTTGTATAAGATAAACTTTCAATACCTTTTCCCTAGATTTGTTTGTAGCCCTTTTGCAATAGCTAAAGTGAATGTCAGGCAACAAACATGTCTTGGCTGATGGCCTACACTGGGAACAAGGGGAAAATTGTGTGAATACATTTCTGATTAACTACTTTAATTAGTTTAAGGGACAATTTCCCAGAAACACATTTACCCAAAGCCTAGACTTTAAAGGATTTTCAGTGTGAATCATCATTGGCATTTCTGTTTCGTAAGACAAAATGTATCTAGGAAACAAACCCTTAGGGATGTGATGCACACAGTCCAGAACTCCTGGCAAAGTGACTCAAATGATGTTGTCTACATTTTGTAAAAAATACTGTGTTGATCCCAGATTTCAACCTCAGCAGTTCATTTTTCTTTGTGTCAGATCTCACTTTGAGATCAAAAAAGCTCTCAGTACTTCTTCAATCATTTTTTTATGTCAGTAACAATTTAGATGAGGTCATGGAACAAGCTGCAGCATTTGGCTTTTACAGGGACATTAAGTTGAAGTTAGCAGCTGGCATGGTCACGAAGAACCACCAAGATGCATGTCTTAAGTGGTCTAGTGTTGTGATCCAAATGTAAAAGCAACTTGGCCTAGTTTGTTTCAGCTAGATGAGTTTTAATAGTAAAGGTTCTTGTGTTTTGTTTAATCCAGACCCCATTAAAACATAATATCTCCTTCCTCCTCATAGTTCCAAAGGTGGAGAATTTTTTATTCCACAGATAGAAATAGAAAAGTGTATATTTCACTTTTTAACCACCAAAAAGTGTTCTTTGGAGTGATGGCATAGCCCTATTTGTACAGTATTAAAATTACAGGAGCTCCTGTGGTATTTTCTTCTTTCACAGGACTTCCCCTGACATTTTATTCCATTTGGATCAGCATTTTTCTCCTCCTCTGAAAAAATTACAAGCTGAATCAAGTAGTTTTTCACTGAACTACAGTGGCATGCAAACGTTTGGACACCCAAAATTACCATTACAGTGAATCTCCTAAAGGCATTAAGTAAAAGATGAAACACCCTTTTATCATTTTAAGAAATACCAGTGTTTCATTTTGGTTTTGTACAATTTAAGAGGGGGAAAAAGGAAAGGAGAACCTTACAAAAGTATGGGAACCCTATGAGATGTGAGTGCTCAGCTAACTTTACATGAGGTCTCAGACCATAATTAGCCTTCTGTGGCTTATGTTATGGGTTATGGCTCGCTCACAGTCATCATTAGGAAAGACCAACTGATGCAAATTTCAAAGCTTTATAATTAACCTCTAACCTATAAGTCTCCTCTAACCTTGCCCCAAAAACAGCAACCATGGGTTCATCTAAGCAGCTGCTTAGCTCTCTGAAAATGAAAATGGTTTTGGTCCACAAAGCAGGAGAAGGCTATACAAAGACTGTAAAGCATTTTCAGGTTGCCATTTCCTCAGTTTGAAATTTAATTAAGAAATGTCATTTCACAGGAACAGGGGACATCAACCCTGCTCTTGGAGAGCAACCTTCCTTTAGGTTTTCACTCCAACCCAAATGTAACATATCTCTTTCAACCAAACAAGAATGTCTGGCAGCAATTAGGTGGATCAGGTGGGGTGAATTAGGGTTGGTTCTAAAGTCTGCAGGAAGGTGACAGGGTTAGGGTTGGTGACACCTGTTTTAGAGCTTTCACTGCTCCCATCACAATTGATTCAACTAAACAGCTCATTAACAAACTCATAAACCATTTGCATATGGTGTGTTCAAGCTGAAATGTGCAGGGCATTCTGTTCCACACGGTACTTAAGAAGTGCCCTTGTATTCCATTCTTAGTACTACATCATGTGATATCAGCTAAGGGACTTTCAGGTGATTAAATCATTTCATTCAGCCTTGCAATGTCATCACGTAAACAACATGCACATGGTGTTTACCACAATCGTTGGCTGCTCCTTTGCTTCCTAAAATAACCAGCAAATTCATTAACTACAGCCAGGCATTATTTTATGTAATATGGGAATAAATGTGAATTTATGGACATTTAACAAATTTATTTTTAAATGTTGTGGTGCACTGCTCATGATTAGCTACAACTGTTTAAGCTCCACGCGATGACTGATGGGTGAACTTACAGTCAACTTACTCACAATTCCCTACACAGTTTGAAGTTCCCTTCAAACTGAATGTTTTCACTCCCTGTGGTTTGGAACTTCAGGTAAAATGGCCAAACTGCCTTTGTAGTGCATTTCACAGGGAACTACTGGGGTAATCGGAATGCATCTAATGACTTAATCAGTGGCATCTGTCAAGGTGGGAGGTGGGATATATTAGGTAGGCACTTCTTCAGTTCTTGAAGCTGATGTGTTGGAAGTACAAAAAGTGGGCAAGCGTAAATACCAAAATACAATGGCAAGAATCAGAACTTCCCCAATATATCAGTCAGGTCTTGTGGGGGTTTCTGGTATCCAGTGGTCAATACTTGCCAAAAGTGGTCCAAAGAAGGCCCCAACTCATGACTCACAGGATTTCATGGATTTGCTCCTAAAGGACCTGTTGCCACAAGCACTTTCAGAGCTCACCCTATCACCCTACCAGAACCCTACCTAGCATGGTGTGGTAGGGGAATCCTCCCTACTGGGAAATGGAAATGACTACATTTCCTTTATAAGCAGTTTTTGTTGTTCTGTGATGCAGAGCTCTATGGTCATATACCTTTTCTTGCAGTCAAGGACAGCATGATGGGTCATACCACCTACATTGGCGATCTCTAAAACACATACATTCTACAGGCCTTGTTTGCTTTCAAGAGTTAAAGTGAGGCATTATCATTAATGGACTTGCTCAAGTGTTCTCCCAGAATGTAAACATATCAGCGGACCCAGTCACAGACTTTAAACAAGTCGCGTTGCTGTGAAGAGCTTGTGGCCCCAGGAACTCTAAAGCTTGCCGACAGGCCTCAGCAGAGCTCTGCACAACATTCCCTGCAAAGCTGATTTGGTCAATGTACTTTACTCCAGGCAACTTCAGTGATGGCAGTGCAATAAGAGCACGGTATCCTGTTTTTCACTTTTAGACATAATGTGAATCTGGCAGTTTTAATTTCCATGTGTTATAGATCAGGACAGCATGGTGGCACTGCAGGTAGTGCATGTGTAACACAGCTCCAGGGGTTGTAGGTGTGATTCCCGCTTGGGTCACTGTGTGTGAGAAATTTGGTGTGTTCTCCCTGTGTCCATGCAGGTTTCCTCCTGCCTCCTGTGAGTGAAATGAGCGTAAATTGTCCATTCCCAGCACACTTGGAGGAAAGTGTTGGGTCCCCAGCTCAGAAACAATGGCTAATAGACACCTATGCCAAGCAGAATCACACAGGGTATGATGTGGGGAGAGAGAGTGCTCACCCAGAGAGAACATGGTCAGTTTTGACCTCTCAGACTCTGGCTGCAGACTTGTGATCCTCAGATCATAAAAAGGCTTGTTCATGAGCTGATGAATTGAATCAGGTGTGTTGGGAGCAGGTAAATCCCTAAAATGTGCAGGGCAGTGTGCTTCCAGGACACTTTTTGAGGAACACTATATTGAACTAGAAGCAGTTCTTGTACAGCTTCACACAAAGAACCTTATTTTTAAAAGTTGCATTTTTCCTCTAATTTATGCGGAAGATTTAGTGAGCAGAATCTGAAGATATGAGATGTTGGAACGTAGACAGGCACTCAACTGTTAGGTATGCAGGCACTCATATTGCAGAGTTAAAAAATGATGAGTGAACATAAAAGTATCAAGGAAACATAATACATTGAATTTTTTTTCAACAGCTGTTGAAGTGATCCTTAGTAATTTAGATTCAACTGACAATAAAATATTACACTTCCTTATCAGCAATGCACATCAACACCACTCACATAAACATGTGAGTGCATGAGCCATGTTTAAACTCCACACACACACACACACACACACACACACACACAAACTGAATTCTGAATTAAAGTTAGTAAAGCTCTGTGCTGTTCATGGAATAATCCTTGATTTTGTTGCTTACAAACATAATCCTTACGTTACATGATAAACATCAGAACTTCACAGCATCCAGTGGCTCGTAACTATCACTGGCTCAGTGGCTATATGAACAAACATCATCAGCTCCATTCGTTCCACTGTGTTGTTTAGTAATCAGACACACAGTTGTGTTCTGGTCCATATTCAGCTAATGCAGTGAGCTACGATGTTTACCAGTGAATTGTGGAAGATTGTAGTGCCCACAAATTCACGTTCGAATTCCACCTTACAATTCGGACACTGGCTGATATACTCATTAGGACCCTGAAACATAAACAAGGATTCATTTCTGTCACAGGCTGTGTTATTTTAGCCTGTGTTATCTTTATTGTCTATATCAATCCCCCATCTTTATATCTTGTTGCATGTAGTCACCAAAGCTACATATTTGACAAATACATTTGACTGCTGACTTTGACTTTGAGAGTATAAAAAACACACATCATATGCCTACAGTCTGAGTAAAAGAAAAAAATGTATCCAATCAGAACAGTGGGACCTGAAAACAGGGTACACAATTTATTAAAACCAACACTGTAATATATCACAATATATCAATACTGTGTTTTTGAGAATCAATACAGTATTGCAAAATGTACCCTGGTACATCAATATTTGTGTTACACCTGTGGTTGGTGTAGTGGATAACACCTCTGCTCTCCAGCAGACTGGAGTAGATTCCCCATTTGGGAAAGAACCAAGATTTTGTGTTTTGTGTTTTTGGGTGATTGCCAAAACTTCATCATCTTATCTCTGAAACACTGTTGGACTGGAAGTCACTTAAGATAAGAGTATCTGCCAAGTGGCATAAATCTAATGTCACCTAAATATGCTCTTTTAAAAACTGAAATATTGTATTTGGCAGCATAACATTGAGCAGATGAACAAACAAATTGAAACTGGTCAAATAAATGAACCTTAAATATTAGATAATAGGATAGACATGGTAAGACAACAGTATAAAACTAATGATCAACTTCAGACACCAACAATGTCTTGGCCGACTGATTGTATTTTCTGTCATTTCTGCTGGATTTGTTAACCAATACTGCATAGTTTTCCAGGTCCATGTAAGAGTATTCCTCCCACCTCAGACACATGCACCTGTTTCTTTATTGACGTTGGAGGTCAAGCAAACCATCATTCCTCAGAGCTCATTTTTCTTCGATTTCAGCAGCTGCATGCAGAGTTCACTGATTTAGTGTGTCAGATCATGATGTGTAAATCAGGGTACTTTTCCAATTTGCTTCAGCAGATACTTTCCATGACTCTGTAATCACACTAAGACCACTGCACGGCTGTTACTGTTGCCATATTCTCTCTAATGGGTCACCTCAGAAAGAGATCTCATTTCTGTTAAAAAAAAAAAAAAAAAAAAAAAAAAAAAAAAAAAAAAAGATTGTTGGAATATGAAGATAGTTGACCTTAACGTGACAAAGGTCAAGACCTTGTCTTCCCTTTTCAGTCATTTACCATAAGGATGTCAGGGTGATTTCCCACTGAGCAGGATGATGTTTGTTCTTTTCTGATTCAGAGTTCTGTGGATGTATCAGAGAGGGGCACATATGTTTTGCCTCAAAATGCTTTACACAGCTCTCCCACTGGTGATGAGTGAGCTGCATGCTCATATTGCTTCAGGCATACATGTGGGCGTACATGTGCGTATGTGTATTCAGTGTGGAAGAAGAGAAGACAATCATTTTTAAGAACATTAAGTTCTCAACAAATATATACTGACAACAAAAAAGCACAAAATCTATGTATGTATGAATTTAATTTTGATATAAATGAGCAAAAAGTTCAACTG
>CM067522.1:12897170-13147170 GCA_034509495.1 Acestrorhynchus altus | reverse complement strand
CACTTATACTTGTATTATGCTGTCCAACCCTGACAGTGAATTGGTAATCTGTAAGGACTAGGTAATTTCAGATATTAACTGAAGTGCAGAAGCCATCTGCTATGAAGCAAAGAACAGATCTCTCAGAGGGAGAATGCAGAGAAATGATAGTCCAGCATGGACACAGCTGAAACCCATCAGCTTCCAACTATCTGGTCACTATGGCTACAAAGATTTCATTTCTATAAAAAGCAGATTCAATTTGGTTCAGGCGCTTGAGAATCTTCAGAATTCTTTCATGGAAAAGAAAAGCCTCCCTATCTTTCCTGTCTTTGCATGCTAATTCCTCCTTTGATGAATGAACCTACAGTAGCGTAGTTCTGGGCACAGCGCCGATACAGCTTAAAACTAATCATATATTTATAATATTAATGTAAATTGAATGGTAGGTCTCATATTATGCCATGGATATCTATCTTGCTAATGCACCAATGATATGTGAGTGACACCTAACACATCAACTACTGTCTGGAATCCAAAACAAGCTTCATGACATCCTGCCAGACAGGTAATCCTTAGGCACTTTTGTTATGTAATGCCTTTTTGTCAGACAAGGCTGGAGGATCAAAAGACTTATTTTGGTTTGCTTCTCAACATCATTTGTTTGTAAAATCCAAGTCAAGTTTTATTTCACCTCACACACACACACACACACACACACACACACACACACACACACACACACACACACACACATTATTTCACTGTAGCGTTTGTGTTTTTATAAAGAAACTATTAAAAGAATGTTTGCATTAGTTATATGTGCACTGAGTATAGAATTAGATGTAGCTGTAATGTGAGAAGGTAGTGGGTGATGGTCTTTGGTGGGTGTCATGGTAACTGAGCAGCTGGTTGCTCCAGTAGTGAGTAAAGTGGGTGAGTAAAGAGTTTATGAGTTGTGAAGGTGTGATTGTGTGATGATACATTGATGATACAGCCATGATCTGATTGGCTGCTGTGAATTGTACCCATTAAACTCTCAGTTTGGTTATGCTGGTTTTCTTTTCAGTGAAGAGAGAAGGGTTTGAGGTTGCCATTATGTTACTGCCATGTAACAACCTCATTCAGAGTTTTCAGCTAAGCATCCCTGCATTCCCGACTGCCCTTTTCTAACTGAAAGTCTCCATAAGGGTATGTAATTACAGGCTTCTGACTCAGTGACTCCTATAAACGCACTGTAATTGAAGTAATTTGTTGTGTGAAATAAGCTATTTAATTTCATCAGAAAAGGAAAACATTTACAAAATATATATTTAAACTTCAACATGTATGAGATTATCACCTCACCAACACACTGACACAAATGTGAGCTTTGCTGAAGTTATACAATGTGCAAAACCATGACTCAAGAAGAAGAAACAGTTCTGGAGGCAGCTGTGCCTCTGAGGGGCAGAACAAATGTGGTGAGAACAAACAGCTCATTCCATCTCATTTTCCTCTATAATCCAATATGGATCATTGACATCATTAAGCCCTCTGCACTTGATCAGTCGTCTCTGTATGCAGGTTGAGAATGTAAACAGTACATGGACAGCAGCAAATTTACACTAGAACCTCTTTTGGCATTTAAACTGGGATTTGATTTGGTTGGAGAGCAGTGTGTTTGGCTAGATGACTCACTGATAATTCATTACACATAGATAGGATATATGTATCATGTCTATAGGTCACTCTGACCCTGAGTTATGAAGAGTAGGATACCAGCATGTGACTGCCTGCAAGTGGTTCTCCAACTACAAAATTAACCTGTCTATTCACCTAGCATGCTTGTATTTCAGGAAAATAACTGAGAACCAGAGGAAACACACCAGCTCTTCACAGACAGGAACTCAATGACTCCGAATAGGATATATATGTACATATACAAATATATATATATATATATATATATATATATATATATATATATATATATATATATATATATATATATAGAAAATAAGCTGCACAACCTGCAGACAAATAAGCTGCAAAACTGCCCATTTTGAGTCTACAGGTAGTTTATCCCTGCCCATTTATACTACAGTAAAAAGAAAACAGTTTAAAAAAATGTGACAACAACAGCCTAATTAATTTGAACAAAGCAAGTTGTAAAAATGAATTATGCCAAACATCAGTAAACAGGGAAAGAAATAAAATAAAATAAAATAAAGATGAAGAATGGTCACATTTGAATGTTTTAGTACTTTTTACTGGCTTCTAACTTCATAACAGTTGCTATAAGCTATGACAGTTAGGAATGGTGAGTTAAAAAGTCACTTATTAAAACAACATTTTATAATTCAGAGCTGGATGGCAGCTTGAATCGTTTAAACTAAGCCATGCACAGAGTAGATTCTTGTTTCCAAAAATACAGCCACACTTGTTTTATGTGGGTCAATAATTGTCAGTCAGGCCTTTGCGGTTGTCTCCACTGTGATGGCATGAGGCCTTCTCTTAAAAAAGGAAAGCCATAAACT
Organism: Acestrorhynchus altus; assembly: GCA_034509495.1. NCBI lineage: Eukaryota > Metazoa > Chordata > Actinopteri > Characiformes > Acestrorhynchidae > Acestrorhynchus > Acestrorhynchus altus. The sequence goes on along the minus strand of CM067522.1, from coordinate 13,144,672 downwards.
GGCAGAGGAAAATGATGTCACTGTCTCTAAGAGATGCACAACACACTGGCCATGGTAACAACAGCCCTGGATCAAATCAAATCAAGTTTTATCGTCACATCACACTACACAGGTGTAAGGGTGAGTCAAACAGATAGATAAAAAACACAAAACAGGGAAATTAAAATGGCACTATACTTACATTGTTGCTATAAAAACTATAAAATAATGTATAGTAAAGTAATGCATTATATCTACTTGCACTGGGTATATTATGGGTGTGAGAAGGGTGTGAGAAGGCAGTGGGAGAAAGTGTTTAGTGGGTTCAGTAGGAGGGTCTTTGATGGGTGTAGTGTGACTGAGCAGCTAGTTGCTGCTCCGGAAGTGAGTAAAGTGCAGATGCAGAAAGAGTATATGTGGTGTGAAAGTGTGATGGTGTAATGAGGCAGGTGAGATGAATTTTGATTGGCTGTGAACTGGAACACTGGGCTGTTGACTGTTTAGCAGCATGGTGGCCTGGGGGAAGAAACGGTCTCAGAACTGGCTGGTTCTGGTCCTCATACTTCTGGGCAGCTTTGAGAACAGGCATTGGCTTGGTTGGATGGAGTCCACTATAATCCTACTGGTCTTCCTCAGGCAGCAGCTGATGTATAAATCCAAAATGTTTGGGACCTGAACCCTAGTGATATACTGGGTGGTACGCACCACCTTCTGCAGAGTTGTCTTCTCAAGAAAACAATGCAGGAATGGAATGTACCATGCTAAGATGAAATCTATATATCTCATCTAGATTTTACAAATGCTATTTGGTGTAGTGATGTTGTGCTGAATATGCAGTTTTTTGGTGGAGAGGGAAACCAAAGCTCTTAATTTGTGTGCAAGTAGAACATGATCCTTTCTGAATGAATGGTGGATAATGGAAGGAACAGGTGGAGCAGTAAAGCTGGGAAGCTGGAGGCAGTTTAGACAGTGAGCTGAGAGATGGATTTATTAAACTGATGTACAGGTCAGTCCCATATGAAGAGTGAGACATTTACAACACTGCCTCTGCCCAGTGTGTGGTGTCTTTGGTGGACAGGGGGAATGTAGGCTATCTTTGATTCAACCCTAGATTACATGCATTTTATTTTCAATGAAATAAATACACTGACATGCCAAATGTCAATGCCCTGATCTGTAAATGTTGTGAGGTGTTATCTTCTGAGTTAGGTTGAACTCTGGTCATCACTCTCATTGCAAGGAAACATAAATTATCAGAGTTTGAGTGCTAGTGATAGTGGGTGCCAGAAGTTGTATAGACATTTTACATTCACAGTCACCTATGTACCAGGAATGTTTACATTTACATTTACATTTGCGGCATTTAGCAGACACCCTTATCCAGAGAGACTTACAAAAGTGCTTTGGTGTTTACTTAGAATATCCTTAGCTAGTAGACAGGAATACCTCTTTGAAGGCATTACTAACCACAGTGGACAGAACATTGGGTGTTAATGGATGTAACAGTGGGCACCTAGCTAAAATTGTCCATGCAAACAGACAAGTTGTTATAATGCTAATAATTAGTTATAATAATCATAATCATAATCATAATCATCATCATTATATTACAGTTATGATCAATAAAATAAATGCACTGAAAAGTGTTTAAAGAGTACAAAAATTAAGTGCATTCTGTATACTACTACTACTAATGATAATAATAATAATAATAATAATAATTTAGTTATAAATGTTGGAATTATTTATTTTAAACTTATTTTTTATTCAGATGTTAGTAATGTAATCCTTTTTACTAATGTTATTTTACAAATACTTTTTATGAATAAAAACATGATTTTTATTATAATTCTTGTTCTAATTATTATTATTAATAATAACAATAACAATGACAACAATAATAACCATTATCATCATATTACAGAGACAGGCAGAGGGTTATGATAAATAAAATAAATCCACTATGAGTAAAAGTGTTAAGACGCTTCTTAAAAGAGTACCATTGACTTGGGTTGTTTTCAGATTGAAATGATAAATAAATGCTGACTGAAATTAAATGCAGAATTAATTTTATTTATTTTAAACCTGAAAGAAGAAGTGTTACACTTATATAGCACTTCATAGACACCCAAGGACACTTCACAATCAACACTTTTCACAAGAACCATTGAGAAGCAGCAGTGAATTGCACACAACCTACATTTACTGGAAAGACAGTCACCTGTGGGACTAAATCAAGCATCCAGGACAGGGTGCCAATCAATATCTGGGCAGACAAACAAACCTTCATTGACACACAAGCAAAATTCAGTGTAGCCACTTCACCAGATCTCCATGTTTTTTGAAATGTGGGAGGAAACAAGAGTTCCCAGAGAAAACTCCAACCCAAGACCCGAGTGCTGGGAGGTGAACGTGCTAACCACCAAGTCAAAAAAGAAAGAAAAACGTCTCCTGGTGATCCAGAATACATGTCCCTATAGAACAGCTTAAATCACACGCCATATCCCGGCCTGTGCCTCGTTCATGTCCTGCCAGGTATTTCGTCCCCAGCGGCGATGATCCGCAAGATCGGTGAAATTAGACTGATGCTTTCTAAAGTCAACTGTCCTATCCATTTCAGGCTTGACTGACATCTGTGGACATTCAAAAAAGGAACTTCTCAGTCAGTGCTGTTAACAACATAGTTCATTTACAATGATTTTAAAAAGTTTAATTCAAACAAAGCCATTCCAAATGTGGCAGATATGAAATGCTTCATTGTAGAAAAACTATACAGTAGTGAATCATAAAAAAATATTACAGTGAAAAAAATAATACATCATACTGATCAAAAGTAGAAGAAAACTATTTTAAATGAGAGAGTTTACCTTCTTGAAAGGAACTGTAAACATTTTCACAATATTCACCCTGTGATGTGGGGAGAGAGTGCCAGCTACCTACCCAGAGAGAGCATGGCCAATTTTGCTCTCTTGGGCTCTGGCTGTTGATGGCAATTAGCATATTCAAACTTGCAATCCTCAGATCATGATGTATTCATTTTATATAGCCATCTATAATCCAAAACAATGCATCTCCTGCATATGTGCCTTCAGAATGTATGAAATCCGATTTAATGTATATATATATATATATATATATAGTCACAAACTACACTACCCAACATGCCATTTGTGACCCAATCCCCTCTTTATCCCCTCTCCTTATACATACTGATTAATCCCAGGTGTCTTTGCCAAGAATTAGCCCTTTGTTGCTATACTCAGCATTCTATCTGTTCTTCTTGTTATTGTGCTTATCAACCCTTTTTCTGTAAGACTATGTTGCTTGGATTATCCTTGGATTTGTTCGTTTGGGTCAGTATCTTTAATAAACCCTGGGGACCTTATCCTGCGCATGCCTTGCCTCCGTCCCTTCCTGATTTTATATATATATATATATATATTTATATATATATAGACATACATACACACACCTCTGAAATAAGCTTGGATGTTCACTTTCATGAGCACTCATGAGAAATTGAGTGTACAGTTCGCCATGCATCTCCATTTCCTGTTCAAAATGAGGGGTGTCTTTGTGAGGGACTAGTTTTAACATGAAGCATATGAGGTCCTTCAGGGCTCAGTGCTAAGCTGCCTGCTGGGGACTCTCGGCTACTGAAGGAATTACTGACCATATTACTCATATGGTAGCAGTTATTAAAAAAGAAACATTACATTAAATACATAACAATAACAAAACCAAATATAATCTGCATTCTGATATAACAAATGGCAAATGGTATTTGACATGATTTGACAGAATGCAGAGTGTGTCTAGGAAGCAACTGCCAAGAACTTCATTAAATGTTCATTAAATATTTGCAGAACAATTCAGCTCTTGCTTGAGGAAACACAGATGTATCAGGCACAGATAGAGACAAATATTCCCCTGAATGTAAAGACAGGTAATTATATATACATTGTACTTACTGTCTTCTTGGTGCTGCTATGTGGAGGAGGGTAATCCAGTGTATATGTGGTACACAGTTCCCTGAAAGGTCAGAAATAAGGCCTTGTCTAAATGTTGTACAGGAAGGACAAGAATAAGACACTAAAAGAGGTGAAAATGCAATGAAAGCTTTAACAGGTGCAATACTAGTGCTCGGTTAAGTGCTAATCAGGGGCCAGATTCACCAAAGTTCCTTAGAAAATCTTGGATGTACTGCAATAGTCTTTCCTGCATTTTGCTTTGTCTTGTATAGATTTTAACTGTTTTGTGTTGTTTATGATGAACTGTTAAATACTGGTTGAAAAATGTTAAGACAGGCACTGAAGAACAGACCTTATTCACCAATATCTTCAAAATGTCAGTCAGTCATTATCTTATCTGCTTTGCCCTGAATAGGGTCAATGTGGATACAGGGTCTACCTGGAATCATTAGACATTGCAGGAATACCCCTGGACATTTTTGGGAGGGGGCAGACACAAGAACACACAAAACTGCTCACAGACAGTGACTCGAGTAGGGATTGAACCCACAACCCCAAGGACCTATGTGACACACTTTACTAGTGGTGCCACCATGCCACCCTTCAAAATGTGAGAACTGAACAAATGTTGGATAAGAAAACCCTGGTGAAAGAAGTGAAATGAATTTATGATTGTTTATCTCATTGAAAATATTTACATTTACATTTCATTAAATTAGTCATATTCAATTAAATGATTTGTTGAATGGGGCCTTGTGCTCTGCTACTATCTAAAGTATCTAAAGTGCTGAAATAAGTTTCACTGTGATTTTTTAGTGCATGCCAAAAGCTGCTCTTTGTTATTGAGATGCAGCTCCAGTATCTCTTGTGGAGTTCAGTCTGCGAGCATGACCTCTTGAGATCTGTTATGTGGCCAGGGGACCAGGCACACCAGGAAATGCCTGGTGTGAGCACTGAAAATCTGTACGCTTCCCTCCCAGAATCAGGAGGATAAATGCCTTGGAAACAGGCCTCCTGTGAGCCAAACAGCAGAAAAGCTTCACCTCACTTTTTCCACACTTTGCTTTTATGTGACCTTTCAGAAATCTGTCACATTTTCCCTGAATTGTGAAATGTGTGTGTGAGAGGTGGTGAGGAATAAACAAATGCAGTTTGGAAATGGTTGGATATAAGTGGTAGTGGTCTCATGTTGTTGTGGCCTGATTTGTAACAGGTGTTGCTCATGCTCATATTCTTCATGAGCACAGTTAGGCCCAATATCAATCATTGTAGCAATAGAATTCTCATCAAATCTTCAAATGAGGGTCCCAGCACTGGCATTCAGATCCCTACTGAACATTTCCCTCTACTGGACATCCCAGTAACAACAGTGTCAACAGTATCCAAACACAAACACAGTTAGTTTGAAGTGTTCTAACATGAGTAGGAGTATGAGAAAGAGTACGATTCAGAGATGTTCACAGGCCCGAAAATACAAGTCAAGTCACAAGTCCGTAAGCGAGAGTCCAGGTAAAGTCACAAGTCTTAAGTCAGCATTCCCAAAGCATATTTATATAATAAATTTAATCCATTTTAAAAAAGTACTGTGAATACTTACTGCCAGCAGACCGCTGAAGAGTGAGGAAGTATAAGTGAGCAAAATTTAGATTTGTTTTTGATAAAGACTTGAACAATATTACGGCACTAAATTTTGTGTATGCTTGGCAATTCCCAAATGGAAACAATCTGCAAATGGCCAGGCTTGTAGGCAGTTGGCAGATCCATCACAACAATCCACCTGCCTATTCTTCACATTTGATACAGAGTTTCCTGGGCAAACACACACCTGTAAATTGTCAGGCTCCCTACCCTCCCGACGTGACTTCTGGCTTTTCCCTAAGCTGAAAATGATGTTAGCGATAGATTTCAGTGCAGAGAAGACATCATACTGAGAAGACATCATGCAGAATGTGATGGTCCAGATGCAGGCCCTCTCAAAATGAGGCATTCCAGAGATACTTCTTGCAATGGCGGAGCAATTAGAAGTGTATTTGAAGGAGAGTAGTGTAAGACTGTTGTATCTGAATAGGAGTGTTTTTATGAAAAAAGTTCTGATATTTTTTGAACACACCTTGTAAATACATCATGTCACTTCAATGACACTTCTAGTTCTTGTTCACTAAAATTTCTGAATGTGTAATTTGTGCCATACACACATCTAAAAAAATGTTTTGGAAACCCATCCCTCAGTTCCCACTTGTTCCTCAACAGTATTAATCTATGTAGCACTGTGTTGTTTGTTTTTGTGTGTGTGCATATGTAATGCAGTATACTTCAAATCAAACTTTTTCAACAATGGTAATGAGAGATTAGAAATGCAGTTACAGGATGAATGTTTGATTTTGTATTTTTATTTACACTGCATTCATTGCTCTCCTGAAGCTCTTTGGTCTGAAGCGTCACCAGAAACTCACTCTGCATCTACACCTATATGTACTCATTGTAGGTGGAGATGCTATTTGTTAATGTAATTATACAATCAGTTAATCAAGCAGCAACAGTGCAGAAAGCATGCCAATACAGACCAGCAGCTTTGTGTAATCTGGGGTCAGAATTTGGTTTATTTTTTGATATTCTTTAGTGATTTAACATGCTTTAAAATGACTGGAATTTATTCAACTAAATTTAAAATTAAATAAATTTGAGCTGCCAAAAGCACATATTTCACACAATTAAGTTGTATGTGGTCAGCTGTTGATCCATGTTCATTTTTATGCACCAACTGATCAAGAAGTTGTATAAACTTAAACAATGTTTCTAACACATTTTATACAGTGCAGCAATAAAGCATGAAATTCAGCTCACATTGCATTGTAGCCTGGTCGATGGTGGGGTAGAACAGATCTGGACACTGCATCCCCTCTGCAAGAAAAATGGGTCCTGGGTCAACACAGTCAGGTGGCACCCCTGGTAAAGCTATACATTGTGAAACAGACCCCCTCTCCCCCACAATCATTTTTGATAAACAGTCTCAAAAAAAATAAACACAAATTCTGGACAACTAAATTTTCTTGGTTGATGTCAGCTAAATTTGATACCAATATCTTGTTAAGCTTTTAATACCGATCAAATTCCAAAGACTGGAGGAAGCTGGTCTGGACCATTGACTTTGGAGTCTCCTTGGCTTCATACTCTTTCTTTAAAAGATACTCAGACATCTGGGTTGTAGCAGTTGTGCTCCAGTCCTGAAAGCATAACATTTTAATGGATTATTTCGATTATTAGTTGATTCATAAATGTTCAGTTATAGCTTTTGCACTTACTGCATCCATGCATGTCCCAAAATATTGGTATGTGGACTTGTGTAATTTCTTTTGTCCTTCTTGACATGCACTGAAATCATAATCTTTTGGTTCTGCTTCTCTGTGTTTGTGCCTATAAGAAAAAAAAAAATAGTACCCAGGAAACACACAACACTGTCATAATGCTGTCAAAAGGTGGTGCTGCATACACGCCTCTATTGGGAATGTAGCCAAATACCCCTGATTTCCATTCACAACAAGGAGCTCCATACCTTTTCAAACTGTTATAACCTCCTAAAATACTGTCAACACTTAAAAAATTACATTGTAACAAGTTTGAGATTTCTGAATGTGAAGACAGCTTAATGAGATTATATTTCACTAAGAAATTGCACTTAGAAGTCAACATTCTGGAGTTACATTTGAACGCTGGTAAATTTCAGGAGTTACATTTCAGCATTTCCACAATTGTGAGATTTTTCCTACATTATCAACTGACTAACTGGATTTCAAAGAGCTTTCTGAAACATATTTCAATGGTTTCAGCTTTGAGAAATTCTGTTTCCAGCATGAAACATTCAGTGAAGTTACATTTTAAAACTGTCAAAACTTTCTGAGGAATTACTTTTTGATGTCATTTCTAATGAGTTACATTCCAACATTGTGAAAACGTTCTGAGAAATGACATTTGAACATTATTAAAACATTCTGATAAATTACATATTAAAGTCACAACTTTGTGAGGAAAACTTCCACAATGTTTTGATGTCAACCTTTCAAAGAATTATCTCAGTGTGACAATTCTAAGGAATTACATTTAAACGTTATGACAACGTTCTGAGGACATGCATTTGAGAAAACGTTGTGAGAAATTACATTTAAACGTTTTTAAAACGTTCTGAGTTACATTTCCGCTTTGTGAGACGCTGCTGGTGCAGCAGTTTGATCCAAACGTACCAGTTCAAAACTAGCGTCCGTTTGCTGTAGCTCATGTCGCTGTTCACTGGTTTATTCACTGATTACAGACACAAGTCAGGCTGGTTACAAATAGTGGTCCGACTAGTAACAGACACTGGTCCGGCTGGTAACAGGCACTGGTCCGGCTGGTAACAGGCACTGGTCCGGCTGGTTACAGACACTGGCCCGGCGCACAGACTGACCAGCGGCGAGGACCGTTTGACACGCGTTGCCGTGGCAGCGGGGAGCATGCGCAGAAACGCCGGAGTCCGGAGAAGTCCCGGATGAGGTTGAGTCACCGGCGCTGACGTCACTGGCGCTGTGAAAATGGCCGAGTCGGAGGAGGAGGTGGACGTGTTGGTGCAGAGAGTTGTCAAAGACATCACCAACGCGTTTAAAAGGAACCCCAACATGTAGGTAGCTTTCGCGTACTGCTTGCCGTCTTTCGCAGGCCGTGTGCGCGAGCGAGCGGCGCCGCCGGAGCGCTTTGAGCTCCTCTCCGGACAGGTGAGCTGAGCTGCTAAGTGACGCGGCTCGGCTTCAGTCCCGCCTGCCGGAGACACAGTCTCAAACTCTGCTCCGCTCCCACAGCTCCTGGACAGCGAGCTGCCCAGCTGCTGTTTGGCTTTAGCTGTTAATGTAGCAGGTAAACAAACCGGGGCTGAAGCTGGCGCGCAGGAAAGCTGTGCCACTAGAGCAGGACCAGCTCTCCGGGCCAGAAGCACAGCAGCCCGAGGTCACCAGCCTAGTTCTGAGCTTCATCTGGAGGCTGTGAAGCACAGATGGGTGTTTCAGGTCCAGCCAAGGATTCAGATCCAGCTGAGCCACTGTCAGCAGAATGGACTCGAGGTGATGGAAGAGCCTACAGATTACCAAACCCAATGTGATGATGGGGACCTGCATTACCAAAGAGTGGAAGACCTCCCAGGACTTTGCTCCAGCTGCCTGGGAGGCTCTGCTGTGGCTCTGCTGTGGCTCAGTCAGGCACCCAGACAACCCCTGGTTCGGTTGTTACTCAGGTGCAGGTACCGGTGACTAGAGACCACTGCCACCACAGATCCTCTGATGTGCAGGGGGATGAGTGTGTCCGCCTCTTTTGAAGTCCACAGTCATCTCCTTTGATGATGTAGGAACATCTTAATACATTGTGAGGGTTTGATGGCATTCAATCACAAGAGCATTAGCTAGTAAGTGAGGTGCTGATGCTGGTTGATTGCACTGTTTATAACAGAGGTGTGCAAGTGAGAACTGAGTGTGAAGAACCTTCTTTATTTAAAGGTTCTTGACACTCTCTCATCTGTATTATAAGCATGTTTCTTTGAGAAATACTGCCGATCTCTCAGTTATGTTGATGCACCTTTAAGAGTGTAGCTCTGCATCACAAACTCCATTCTTGGAAGAAGCTCCACCATGCCAGACAACACAATTCCACTGCTTCACAGCCCAGTGCCAGGAGGCCTCATTCCCCTCTTGCTCAGTGTTTCTCAACCCAGGTCCTGGCAACAGTGCTCTGCAAATTTTGGTAGTTTTACTGCTTTAGCATTCCCCCTTTAACCAGGGTTGAGATTGCTGCTCTAACTAATGTTTGGCACTGGGCATGGTGACCATAGGCTCACAAGTGGCTGCTCCAGAATGTTCCTATTCTATAGTGATTGCTTGTGAGAGCCTACATCAGCAACAGGTGCATCTTAAAGTAGCACATTTGGTTTATTAGAAGAGGTGTATAGTGTAACCATGCTTAGATTTCTCAAGCACATGAATGATTACCATGCATGCATTAAGTCAAGTATGCGCTGCTTGCGAAGGTGAATCTTCAGTCCTACAGGTTGGATCTGTTTTTTCATCTCAGATGACCTGATTTGCAGGAGCTGGCTTCAGCTCTGTTCTTTGTCTTGTTGCTGAGAGACCCTTCTGGGCAGAATGGAACCTGGTAACGTTCTGCCAGTTTTATTGTGTGTCGTTTGTTAATTTATTTACTAATTGCCCTGCTTCTTCTTCTGTTGCAGAGATGAGATCGGTCTCATATTGTGCCCGGAAGCGAGATACAACAGAAGCCCCATCGTCTTGGAGGAGAATAAACTGGGAGTGGAAAGCTGGTGTGTGAAGTTCCTCCTGCCCTACGTGCACAACAAGCTGCTGCTCTACCGACAACGCAAGCAGTGGCTGGACAGAGAGGGTGAGAACAAGGACTAATATCACTGCTTCATGTATCACATATAAATTGTAGTGAAGATGTTACAAAGACACAAGTGGAACTTTGAGGTAGCCTGTGAGAACTTATATTGGCAGTGCTTGTATCAGGAAGGAGAGGGAAGTGGTGTCCAGGGAGCTAATGATAACAGATGACCAATTTTCTTTCTCTTTCTCCCACTCAGCCCTGGTGGACATCACTTGCACACTACTGCTACTAAACCCAGACTTTACCACAGCTTGGAATGTCAGGTACTGAGTCACTTGAGTTATTCTGTGCTGTAGCTTTAGAGTTATATAAAACTGGTCACAGCCTGCTAAAATCAAATCTTGGAAATACGTTTAAGAACCCGGAGGATGGCTTGCTCTCTTTTCATGTTCCTCAAATAGAACAGACTGGATATCTATTTTTAGAGAGTATTATCATGTTTGCTGACTGGTTGTACATTTTTTTGTAATAGCTGAATCACTGTCTGTTTTTACAGAGTCCTATGAATTTCTTAATGAATATCTTTTTGAAAAACCAATGAAGACCTTTCATTTAGCCAGTCATTAATTGTGAATTGGTTCTTCAGCCAGCATTCTCCATTTTCACCAGGAGCTGAATTTAAGAAATTGCTTCGACAGTTAGCTAGGACCCTGTCCGCGTCTTACATATTGATTTAATACCCAGATTCTCTGATTTTATTAGGAATGAACATTGTTAGAATACAGCATATTGTCCAATAGAGGGAGCTCTTGTCAGCAGTGAATTCATGTCTGATCTAAACCCATCAGTTATTAAATTGTTCCAGATTTCTTAGATTATAACTTTTTGTGACCTAGTTTGTTTTATTTGCAGGAAAGAGCTGCTTCAGTGTGGTGTGCTGAATCCAGAGAAGGACCTCTACTTGGGCAAATTAGCACTGACCAAGTATCCTAAGAGTCCAGAGACATGGATACATAGGTCAGGCTGCTTTTGGTTCTTTCCCTTTGAAAGTATGTGAACTGTATGTGCCGCTGGTGTATGTACAAAAATGTGTGATCTTACTAAATTATTAAAGCAGAATGAATTTTCTGCATCCTAACCCAATTAAGGCCACTACCACAGATGTTCTCCAAAGAATGTTTTCTCTCTGCATCCATTTAAATGAGGTCAGATGAGCAGGTCTTTGAAATATTAAAAATCTCAATGAAGTTACGCAATCCTGCATTCTGGCCTGGTCCGAGCCGAACTGCTATTTTAAGAACTCCATTAGAGCATATTTTTTTCAGTCCAGCACTTCACATCAGGTGCTGACAGCTGTGAGTGTTGGTGGATGATGTAGTCATCAGGTCCCCTAAGAGTTTGGTGGAAATGCGGGTCACACTGTTCTGCTTCTTTGGATATGGTAGAAATCTGGAAGAAGGAAGGGGGGCTGTTCTCTAACCTTGACTTTCTATTTCCTGATTGGTTGCAGACCTATGGTTTAGAAGGGCAATTAAAAGTGTTTCTATATTTATTGTTTAAGAAACATATCAGTGTCGCAAAAAATGCATCTTGAAAAAAGCTTAATGTTCAATAAAAGTCATTGTAAAAAGATTTTATTTAAAAAAAAGACCCTTTGGAGCATTTGTCTTGGTCTATTGATCATTAAATTCAGACACAATGTGAAGTTTTATGACATATAATGAACTAAACACCAGAACGTTATATTTTGTAGCGTGTAATTTGCATTGGGGTCGGACAGTGTATTGTAAATATGAATATTTGAAACTGTTTAAAACAAGAAAATGATCATGTTGTAATATCACATTAACAGTTTACTGAGTCAGTAAAATAGGAGGCAGCAACTACTTAATAATGCAAATGCTCTAAGCAAAGGAGCTAAATGAAAGTAAAAGGATTAAGATAATGTGGATCCGCTTTTCCTGATTTTACACAATAATAAAAAACTCAGCCCTAGTTGAGCTAGACTGGCATGCTTCAAATAATAGCAATAATTTTATTACAGCTTAATTCTCAAAACGTTGTAAACTGCAGTCGTGTTGTTGATTTACAGCAGCATTATGTGGGAATGCTGAGCAGAATAAATCACTCCTCATGGAGAGCTGTAAAAGTGCGTTTAAGAAGCTGAGATTCAGAAGCAGCATCTGAAGTGAAAGAACCATGTGGATAGAGGCAGGTTGTTTGATTTGAAAATTTGATATATTGTTGATTTTACAACTTTCTGCAAATGATTTTAGTCCTATTGGCATTTTTAATTGATACATCTGTGGCAATGTTTTCATATTGTGGGAAACGGTGACTGCTGTACAGTCGCATTACTTACCAGCTTTTTCCAAAAGACTATTAGTAACATTTAAAACAGTCATCTACAATCTCTGTTCATTAGATTAATGGTTGTTGATTTGGTGTGTGTCTCTCTGTGTATGGTAGGCGGTGGGTACTACAGAGCTTGCAGAAGGAGTGGTGGTGTTCTGGCTCGGGGCAGAAGGAGCAGCAAGGCCAGGCTGAGGCCCAGGGAGAGGCTGAGAGGAGCCGGCAAAATGAGCAGCTGCAGAGAGCACTTCAGGAGGAGATGAAAGTGTGTGCAGAAGCCGCTGGACGCTACCCCAGTAACTACAATGCTTGGTCCCACCGCATCTGGGTCCTGCAGCACATGGCCAAAGGCAATCTAAAGGTAAACTTCACACATCATAAATAGTGTGGGGTGAGGTGTGGGTGTCCAGTATGAGGTTTATATGTTTTGTGTGACTATTAGACTTGCTACTAAATAATGTTCAGCGTAAACAACGGAAATAACATCCCAAAGGTACAGTGTGTCAAATTTGTTTTGATGCTGTTTGACCTTATTCCTGTCTATTCCTGCTGTCTGGTTCTTACTGAAGCCCCTTTGGGGCTGTGAGAGGTGACCTGCTTTGTACTGGAGTATTTTCTCATTGTAGAGAGCGCTGGAACTGTGCTGGTAGGAGAGCTTATTAGATCTCAGGGTTCACTGAATCTCAGGCCGTTTGATGTGTCTTTATCGGCTCTTAATGGGATTCAGAATTAGGCAAATGTTCTCGGGGACAATCTGAGCCTCAGGTCCTGAAACCAAACAGGAGGGGCCAGTGCTTGTAATGGTTCAAAACAGATTTGCACCCAACAACCATTTTGATTCTATTTTAAGGCTAATTGGTTAACAAGGCAAGCACTAAAGCTGCTAGCTATTATCTCTTTTCAGATGAAGTCTTATTTGGGCTTTGCTCCACTCCTAAATGTGAATTCAGTCTGTTTGCAGAGAAGAATTTCAGCCTGCTGGCTGGAAGAATTTACCTGTAATTCTCCTGCAAATCATTTCAGGTGATTTCAGGTCAGGTCAATTTCTTTTATATAACACTTGGTGTTATGGGTCCAAATCATTGAACTGGTTTAAGGAATTATAATAAAAATGTGATCATCCTTTACTGTATCAGAATAGAAACATTACTTGGAAAGGTCACTTTCCATTTTCTTATTCTGTGTAGCTCACAAAAATTTGAACTAGCTGATTATTTATGTTTATACCTGAATGTTTTGTTCAGTGCAGTTTATTAGCATAGGCTGGATTATGGATAATCTGTAGTCATCAGTCTATAATTGGGGCAGCTGTGGTCTGGTGGTTAGGTTGGCTGGTTGGATTCCCTGAACTGGCAGGACACAGCTGAAGTGCCCTTGAGCAAGGCACTTAACTCTCCATACTCCATACACTACTCCATATGCAGGGTTGGGGCTGGATAGGGCTGCCCACCGTTCCAGGCACATCTGCTCACTGCCCCTAGTGTGTGAATTCACCTGTGCAAGCAGAAATGTGTATCTTTATGCACATTTACTTTAACGTTTTTTATCAGACTCTTATTAGAACTTGTGTTTTGACCTGTAATCCTTTTCTCGGATGGAACAATTAGTTAATTTTAGCTGCCCATCACTTACTAGCAATGCTTCTTATAACCCAGGTGTAAGGCTGGCATATGCATCTGTTAACTGTGGTATTGTGGCAGGGGACCCGGTGCTTTCCTACAAGTGTGTTGGCTGCCCACCAATGATGCAATGGCTGTGGTTTGAAAAGGGGCTGTGGTTGGCGCCACATGAATCGCAGGAGGCATATGCTTGTCTTCACCCTCTTAGGTGTCAGGAATATCATATGTAGAAAATATGATTTAAAAGCACATTATAAATCCAACAAACCTTTCTCAAGCAGAAAAAGTGTATATATAACAGTGCATAGTGGCAGTGGGGGACCTTAAGACTGCAAGGCCCAGTGATGCAAATAAGGATCCTTCCACCACAGAGGGGAGGAGAGAGGAAGAGACTGGTGAACATATCTACAAGAAGCCACACATTCTGAATACCAAGAATGCTAAGAATGAACTTGTGATCTTGGGAAGAACCTTCTAGACAAATTACATTGCAAGAACAAACTCCTCAGAACACAAGGGTGGACAATCGATGTGCTGTTTATTTCTTAAGCTAAAGCTACCACAGGAGGGCATACAAGCCTCACAGCATAACAAAATAAACTATCATCTCGAGCTAAGATTTCACAGCTTCACTACCCATTTCTCATCTCATCTGTAACAGCGGACCCAGGTGTGCCATTTTTTTTTAAATATGAGCGCTTAAATGTTCGAGTGTGGATCTGACCAGCATTTTCTGTCATGGTGTCATCACTAAATGCTGTGTGTTGTTCTTGCTGGCAAGTCACCAGCAGTATTGAGTATTTGAATGCAGCTTTGGCAGTGCAAGATGACCTTTAGCAAGAATACGAGGACAATAGAGCACACAAGAATGTATATTGACAAACAGCCTTAGACTCGCACCTTATTGAACTCTAGCTCCATTCCCGCAGTAACAGCCCATTTGGTCTGAGATTATTTAAGTTGCTTTGGGTGTTTGTGACAGGGGCACATGTAAACAAAGCTCACTTTGACTCACCCCTGCTCTTGTCTGTGACCCTCTGTGCTGAAATTTGCATTGGGTCTCTCTAGTCACGCCTGTTTCCCCGGGCGTGGTCCACAGTATGAAGTAGATAGAAAACCAAACTTGGTGACCTATTTTTGAATGAGAAAAAACAACTTTGCCTGTTAACACAGACTATGATCAGCTTTTTGGTAGTTGCCTACTTTTATGTTCAGTTCTCAAATGCATAAATCAGTAATTATTGGTTAATATTTAAGATGAATGTCAGTTATATTATGTTACGAGTTGTTGTCTGAATCATAAACGGTGAAATTCCTTAAGTTATAAAAATGAATGATGTGAAAAATCAAATACAGCAAGTATTCTACCCACGTGAACACTCAACAAGTGCAATTCTGATTGAGTAGCTGGTAAAAAAATGTCTGAGAGACTGGTGTCTGTATCCCATCAAAGATGAGTGTCACATAATGGCCATGTTCATGTTAGGAAAAACATTGATTTTGAATCATCAATGATGTGCCTGTGCTCTCCTACTGTAGATTCTTCATGATGAACTCTCCTCCACGAAGCTCTGGGTCTCCATGCATGTTTCCGACCATAGCGGCTTCCATTACCGCCAGTTCCTGCTGAAGGCTCTTCTGGGTGAGCTGGGTCAGTCATGGGAGAGGCTGCAGACAGGGAATCTACACCTCCCTCCCCATCCCCCAAATGAATCCCACCAGATTCCCCACACTAATGGAGAGGGCACAGCGGGGGCAGCAGAAGACCCCCACGTCAGCACCATCCCTCTGCTCTTCCATGAGGAGATGGAACTCTGCACTGACCTCATAGAGTCGTACCCAGGCCATGAGACATTGTGGTGCCACAGGTGAGCAGGCTAAAGGGCTAACTAGATTTAGGAGCTACATAGCAAAGGGGGTGAATACATTTGTACATGCCAATTCCCAAATGATTTTTATATGTAGATTTCTCATTTCATTTCATTAGTATTTTGTGAAGATGGATCTCATACAGTTCAGATTGAAAACCATTTTAAATACAGGTTGTAATGTACCAAAATAATAGGTAAAAGGTTAATAATTTATCAAGACACTGTAGTTGTCCTGTGGACAGGTTCTCCTAACTGAGCTATGGATCTGTGCAGCTCCTCCAAATTGACCATGGGCCTCTTGGCTGCTTCAATAATTGGTGCTCTAAGATATGTCTTGGTAGGTTTGCACTTGTGCCATGCTCCTTCCGTTTTTGGATGATGTTTAGAAATGACTAGCTAGTACGCAACTTAAGTTGTCCACACAAGAAGTGTAATCTAATTCAAACATCCTTTGTCAAATTAATACAAATTAATACTATATAGTGTCATAGGAAGTGTCAGAGATACACATAGCCAGTACTGGGCAAGTCCGAGTAGGCCCAGTACATGATTATTAGCAGCAGGCACGGAAGTTCAGTTCTGAAACATGGTTCATAAAAACTAATTTCATTATATTGAATATCATTTATTTAACTTTCTTGGTCAGTGTTATAATTAGTTCATCTTCAAATTACACTCTTCAATATTTGTCTACTTCAGGAAGCAGTGATTTTCTTTATGCATGTATATTTTTGGATAATTGTTATGGATTAAATGCTCCACAATCTATTTAGTAAGATTGTCAGTCAGGTGGTAAATTGCATAAAATGGGGAACGTGATGGTTTCTCTGAATGTAAATTACTGTAACTTGATTGTCAGGTCATTTCTATCATGGCTACTGATCACCCAGGTGGCCTGGGGGCCTACCAAGTGAGGTTCTTTGTGGAGTGACATTGATCCAAAATGATGAGTTAAAACCCATTCAAGTCTTACTAATAGATATGTCCTCTTTTGTGACTCTGCACCATTTGGGCTGTGAAAGACATTAGCCGGAGTTCCATTAAGTGGCTCTTCATATTAATCTCCATCTGGATTGGAGATCAGGTAGAATGTGTTCTGCAGCTGCATGCTGTGCTGATGGAAGTTGCTCCATCAGTCACTATCAGAGCCAGCTTGAGCCAGTCTGGCGGTGCAGTGTTGTGTGAGCAGTGTGACTTTGTCTTGAGCAGGCTGTCCTTGGCCTTCTCCTGGACTGGCCTGATGTGTTTATAGCACAGTGTTATAGTTTGATGGATGATCCTCTGCTGCAGAGCCATAGCTCACTGAAGGGGGACTTTTTTTCGATCTCTTTTTATTCCCCCTCTCTCTCTCACCCACTCTTGTTCTCGCACTCTTTCTCTCAGGGCTTGGGAGGACAGCAGCTGCTCTGTGAATGGTGTTTATACCTCCTGAGCTTGTGTTGTCATTCCAGTGCATGTCATAGCAGCAGATGGAGCTGATTTCCTATGATGTTTCCACTGCAGTTACAGTATGGGAGACCCTTCTCTTACTGTAATGCTATTACTATGGCTTTAATGTTCTATTATTCATTTTATTAATGCATAAGCATTCAGCTCAATGTATTATTATATAGTCATGGCAACAAATTAGGAGACCTCATGGGAGGCGTGCAAGGAGGACATCTTTGCTGTCAAAATAAATATATAAAAATGACAAAAAAAAACAAAAAACAGGGGGAGTCAGAGTCATTGGTCATGCTAACTCTGGGTAGGTAGTTAGCGTTCTGTTCCTGCATCATACCATCCTGCATTGCTGGCCAGCAGAGGCATCAGTTAGCTGTTGTATCGGAGCTGGGGACTATGTTAGGTACCCTTCTATTGTATGGGATACGGGGAGAGTGCCAATAGCGTTCGGTAATGGACACTTAAATCAGAGAAGGTATTTGATCCCAATATTCCATATATCCAGTGTGGAATACTACCACTCCAGCCCTACTACAATCTGCAGTAAGAATATTCTAGTTGCATGAGATGGATTATTGCCTGACACTGTTACGAACCTCTGCAACTCCATTTCGAGACATCTGACATGTTACGTTAAACCCAATGCCATACTGAGGTACGCTACTTCTGTATGTGTAGCTCATATCAGCCTACATTTTTAATCATTTATTATTCCTGGTAATTTTGATCTTACTTCTGAATAGCATTGCAATACCATACTTCCTTCTGGGTGCAACTGTGTTCAGACTGATATTGGGAAGGGGGCACTTTAAGTGTCCTTTATCATATAAATTCGCATTTTCATATAAAATATTTATACAGTTTATTTATTTATTAATTTAAGTTGGGTTAATGCCTTCAACATTCAACAGTGCTGCCTTTCATTTAATGATGTTCATTATGAACTTATTTCCTCAACAGACGCCATGTGTTTTATCTCTGGCACCACTGGCGGAAGCACAGTCAGGCTGCAGGGCCTCAGTCTCTGGTCCTCACACACACCGCCGCTCTCCTCAACGAGGCTTCAGAACAGCACAAGGAAGGCAGGAGCTCGCAGGCCATGGACGTGGACTGTGTGCCAGACAGTAACAAGCATGGAGGCTATACGCAGGACACCAAGCGACTGAAGAGAGGGCCTGTGCCTCCCTGCCCCAGCCTCCCCTCTGAACATGTGTTTGTTTCAAAAATCCTGAGCAGTTGCCGGAGTCCAGAGCAAGGCCGCTTCGCCAATGCTTACAGGAAGTGGCTGGACTCTGTCATACATCAGTAGCCCAAGAAGCGCTGCACCCACAAGGACGTGGGAAGAGCCTCGATAGGTCAACTTAGTTTTATGGCACCGCCTGCCTATGCCCCGCCCTCTGAAAGTGGCCAGACTCCAGTTTGTCAGTGAGCGAATTCCCCTTCATAATGGAAAACCAATGATGAGCCTTGGCAGAGTGACACTCGTCTGATTTGGCTGGTCTGCAGTGTCTGCTTTAGGTCAGGTACTTGATATCTTGATATCTCAGGTCTGTTTTGATATTTTGTCAGTTATGTACAACTTTTGATAGCATTTTCTTTCTCAAGTTTTGGATTTAAGTTTGGTGTTGTTTTGTTTTTTTGTTTTGTTTTTTTTTCCCTGTCTTCCACAACTTCAATGGCTGCAGGATATTATGATGCTGCCTTCAGTTGTAGAGTTCCTGTCGAGAGACTTCAGTGCACACTTTGGGGAAGTCTTGGAGCCCGAAGTGATTGTGACCCACTTTTTCCCTTTTGTTTAATCAAGAGCGCACAGGGTGTGGATGCCTGTCTCCATCCCCTCTTTGAGCTTTTATACACGCATACAGATATCTGAGCATTTTTGCTACGACCAGATTTGGTAGTTTGAGCACAATCTAGGATTTTTACTGTTTCTCAAAAGCATTTAAAACAGTGGAGTGGGTTGAGCCTTTTGTGATCAATATTTATTACTACTTTTATACCAAGCTGATGAATGGGCACTCATGGGATTTTAAGGTTTTGTTTAGGTTGTCTCAGTTGCTGTATCAGTGGCTCAGGCCTCACACATTCAACTCTTTAATCTCATAGAAGCACATTTGTTACACTCTAGAACAACAAAGATCATCAGTTGAATGTCTGTGTTTAAGCACAAACTGTGTGGTTGATGTTTATCTGTTTCAATTAGTTTGGTATCACATGAGCATGGCGTTTTCCATATGAAGGGGAATTTCAGCATATGGAGTACAAGTCTATTCCTCCACTCGTCTGACCGTGTGGATGGTGTTGATCTTATTAGAATCAGTACAAGCTACCAGTGTAAGTCTAACACTTTGTCGAATGGTGCTTATTTTCTGCACCCACACAACAAGGCTTTACCAGGCCTGGGTTGACAGATGCTGCTTATTTTTAACACTACTTATGATATGATTATATTTATGCAAAAAATAAGAAAAAAAATCTGATTTATGGTAGCTTCTCTCATTTTATGGTTTATTACAGCTAATGAACTTTTAGGCAGTTAAGGTTTATCCATCCCTGCTGTAATAATTGCCAATGTGTAGTAACTCCTAGAAAAGTAATAAGCATTTCACCAGTAGACAGTGTGATTTATGGCACATTTGTAGAGCTCTGGATATTAGAAATGCATAACCAATATGACCCTGTCAAATCAGATTTTCGATATCACTTTACTGCATATGCAAAACTATTTCCTGGAATTTTTGGCTTTTTATACACTAAAACACTTAATGGAAATAATCTGATATTCTTTAGTGTGTCTAGAACTCTAGAACATCTTAAAATTAGTTCCTCAGATACGGATTGATCCTGCTTGTAGGCTGGAATTGAGGGAAATTCCAGACTTTATATATTAGATGAGTGCTGGGCTTAAGCTGTGTCTGAAAAACACTGTCTTTAAGATTAGGTTTCTAGAAGTGTACTATTCATCTTAGGAAATATTTGCACACTTGCACAGTGACTATATACAAGCATACAGTGTTTTGCCTCCATCTTCCTGTAGTGTCTTTTATCTAGGGCTATTTCAGTTTGGCTTGGGATATCTGGCCTTTCTGGAGTGTCTCTCTTGCACCATGTTCGCTCTGAGGTGCTGTAGTAGATTTAATTGGCGGATGGCTGGTTTTTTGCTTGGCAATAAAGTCCATTCTTCCTTCTCTCCAGCCCACTTTCCTGGTATAGCCAAATGTGTTGAAAGCTAGACTGCCTTCTCTCCATTATCTTTTGGCAAAAGGAAACCTGTTTTGTGTTCTTGTGTCAGCAGGTGCTCATGTTTAATATCAGTTAGGTGAGTTAGGATTTTGACTTCTGTTCTTAGCACAAAGGCTGAGAATATGGTTCCACAGCTGACATGTGATCGTAATGAAGGATAGCTTTAAAAAGTGATCAACCCATCTTACACAAAGCTTCACATGCTTAAAATGAGTGAATCCTGTATAGTTGCTTTGCACCAAACTGAGACTTGTCATGACAATTTGAAAAGTCTTCTTGTTACATACCTGTTACTTGAAACAGTTATCTTGTTTCTGGTCGGGTGAGTTTTTTTGTTTTGTTTCTTGTTCAGAGATGTGTGGAATCAGACATGTCTTTTTCTTCTGTGCTTCCATGGGCCAAACTGGTGAAGAAGAAGGAAACTGGCACATCTAGATAGGGCTGGGTATTGAAATTCCATGCTTTTATAATACTGACTGAATTACCTCAATAGAAATGAGAATAAAAACAAATTTATAGCATTCAGTAGAAAATTAACGCCTGAACATTTGGAACTTTGCTCTTCAGCTCATGCTTTTGTAGTATTCTTCTAAAATCTGCACTGCTGATGGGCTGTTAAGTCATCAGAGAAGTTACTGCAGTTAACAGTTGAAATCAGTCTAATCAGATATAGATTGAGTCTGCTTTTAGGATAGAAATGAGACTTTACTTGAAAGCAGGGGTTGGAAACTGAACATATTGTACAATATTTTCAGAGATCAAAATATTAAGTCTTATGATTAGTGATATGCATCACTGTGTTTTGACAGACTGACAAACTCGTAGTACAGTTACATTTAAAATTCGCTGCCCTACATCTAATTACACAAGACTAATTATGATCTCTTTGGAAGGAAACATGTCGGTTGATGACTATATCCATGAAATGCTTAAAATAAAATTTTCATCTTGATTATACAGTTGTGGTTTATCTACCACTGCTTTAGTAATTGTGCAATACATGGCACATGTGTCAAGAGCAGGTTGTTAGAAATGCATAGCCAATGTGACCTTTTCAGTTTCACTTACATGCCAATATTCCACTTTCAGATGTTTGCTGCCATTTTACTGCAGATCATCGCTGTCCAATATAAAACATGTATCTCTAAAATGGTGACTTTACAGGAGAAGGCAAAAGGTTCTTATCTTTGAATGAAAGTTAATGTAAAACAAGAGTCTATTCCAGGTAATATTAGAGCATTTTTAATGGTCTATTCATCCAGAATTATTTACAGTGTACAAAACAGTTACAGGGTTCAAACGATAGAGAAAACTGAAAACAGACAACAAATGTAGATGGCATTTGTTGGACAGCAGTAATGTGCAAAACAATTTTGTGGAAATATGGGGATTTCTTTTCCCCCAGACACTTAATGGAAAGAACCTCACATTCTTCAGCATATCTAGAACTCTAGAACATTGCTATCGGTTCTACAGATATAGATTAAACCTTCTCTATATACCAGAACTGAGCCTTTATGATATGGTTAAAGGCTAGGCTTAACCAGTATTTGAATCTGGGTCTTAGAATGAGTTTAGGTTTATACAAGTGTACAATTTGAAATTAGCTGCAGTACATGTGATCTAATTAAACAGGACTAATTATGATGCCTTTGTATTGAAGCATGGTTAGCTGATTATCCATGCATTTTTCAAAAAGCATGTTTTGTATCATTGATTTAAAAAAGGGAGAAAAGACAATAGGCTGTTAAATTTATCTAATGCTGCTGAGGTAAACGTTTATTTCTTGTAATAACTTTGGCCATTATGACCATTTATGTTCTCCTTTCAGATTTACTGCATCATTTTACTGCATATACAAACCCATTGTTATTATTTATTTTCCTGTAATATATTTTCTTATAATTCATTGTGGTTTGTAAAATATACTCATTTCCAGCCTCTCACACTTATCTGGTATAAGCCACACCCACTCTTGGTTTATAATTGAAAAGAAGGCCTTAAAGGATTGATCAAAAGTCCATATCAAATGAAATGTGTTGGTGTTGGAAGAATTGTGAATGATACCCAGCCCTACTGTTGGATCATTTTCCCACACATTTTTCTTGTTTTTTTGTGCCACTGCTGTACACGTTCTGCCACTATACTGACTACCTGCTCAGTGAACTAAACTGGAGCTGTCACACAGTCTTGTCTACATGAGAGCTTGTCTAGATGAGCTTACTACGTTAGTCTTATCTTTTCAGGGCTTCCACCTTAGCTAATTTCTATATATCCTGCTCAATTTCTTAAAGCTCTGACATGAACAGCTCAAAGTGTATTAATTTATATGGTCTTAAATAAGCTGAAATGTTTGTGTTTGAATTTAAGTTCACACGTGGAATGAATGCCGTAACGCAACATGGGGAGAACTGAGCTGAAGCACGCTGGTACATCTATGCAGATACATTCTCACAATTTTATCAAATGTTGGGAAGATCTAGTTTTGGTTTTTGGTATTTTCCTTCTCATGTATTTCAGGTAAGTTTACATAAGGTACTGTAGTTTTCTTTTTGGCTCAACTACAATAACAAATCTAGCATCTCATCTATGTTCTATATTTATTCTTCGATTAAAGAGATCTGTATCCACATTAAATGTTTGTCAGTTGACTACCACATGAAATAAATTTTATCTTGGAAAAAAACATTGACCGTTGCTTTCTGTTTGCCTACAGGGAATTGTGAATGTGGTTTTATTTTATAAGGAACTGTACCTTACTGAAAAATCCAGCTCAATAGCAACTTTATCTGCAAAAGGGTAGGATGGTCTAAGCAGGTCTTTAGTGATTAAGGTTGTTATTCAAGTCAAAACATAGTTTATGCTGGAAAACTGGCTTATTAACCAACTCTTGACCAACATGGTGTGTTGTGTATGGATTGATGCTGGTCATTCTGGTTGACCAGCTTGGTTTCGTTGGTCATGCTTGGTCATACTGGTTTTCTAGCTTGGTCAGGTTGATCATGCTTGTACACCAGCCAAACCATCAAACTCAAGTGATAACGTGTTGGTCAAGTTCGTTGACCAGGCTGAGCTGGCCAGGCTGTTTTTGCAGGTAATTCAGGAGAGCATGAATAGTTCCTGATTATGTTCATGAATGAAGTCAATTTCCTAGAAAGTGTCTCCAAAACTCCTAAAACTGCTTCCAGTGTTTGTGTTTCTGCTTCATTCAGTAATCCAGGCCTCTGATGTCACGCCTGCTGTGAGGGCGGAGACACTGAGCCCCTGTGTTTTCTCGCTCCACCCATATTCCACAAAGTCACGCCCACGCGGCCACGATTGGCCGACGGCGTCCTTCTGTCCGCTGGTGTTCGGCGCTCCAGCGAATCGGAGCGCTGGAGTCGCGTACTAGCAGCCAATCGCTGCCCGAGGAGGCGGGTTTTCCCCGAAAACGGGCGGGGAAAGAAACGCGCTCGCGCAGAGTGAAAGGCAGGGCGGAAGATGGAGGAAAACCGTTAGGCTGCCTAAAACAGGTGAGAGCCGTTAAGCTCCGTCCGACCGTTAGGGAGAAGAGTGTGTTAAAACGTAACCGTAAGGCTGCGCGGCTTTATTCACTTTTAAAGGCGCGGTTTGTGAACACAGTCCGTTTAGCCTGCTGCTACAGCCGCCTGCCGAGATAACACACACCTAATAACACCCACACCTAACACACACCCCTAATACACACCTAATCCACACCCAACACACCCCTAATACACACCTAACGCACCCATAATACACACCTAATACACCCTTAATACACACACCTAAGACACCCCTACACACCTAATACACATCCCTAATACACACCAGATACAAACCCCTAATACACATCTAGCACACCCCTAACACACCCCAATACACACCTAATAACACACACCACTATTATACAAACCTAACACACCCCTAATAAATACCTAACACACCCCTAATACACACCTAACACACCCCTAATAAATACCTAACACACCCCTAATACACACCTAACACACCCCTAATTAATACCTAACACACCGCTAATAAACCCCCCTAATAAATACCTAACACATCCCTCATACACACCCTTAATACATACCTAACCCACCTAATAACACACATAACACACCCCTAGTACACACCTCTTATACACACACCTAACACACCCCAATACACCCCTAATACACACCTAATAACACACACACACACCTAGCACACCCCTAATACACACCTAATAAACACACCTAACACACCCCTAATACACACACATAACACACCCCAATACACCCATAATAAACACCTTGCACACCCCTAATACACACCTAATAACACACACCTAGCACACCGCTAATATACACCTAATACACACCTAATCCGGACTGACACACACCTAAAACACACCTAACCCGGCCTAACAATGCACAGAAAGAGAGAGACACACACGGGCAGAGAGAGAGAGAGAGAGAGAGAGAGAGAGAGAGAGAGCGCTTTAATGTCACACCCACTCTGTGGTGCTGGCTAAGCTGCTGTGTTGTGTGCAGTGCTGGGGGCTCAGAGCTGAAGCTGGAGCAGGACTCGCTGTGTGTGTTGAGCAGCTCAGTGGTGCAGGTGAGGAAACCGAGCTGCAGCTCCGTCGCCATGAACCCGTGAAACACTGCGGATGCTGAAGACCTCTCTGTCTCCTGTCTCCTGCCTGCAGGTCGGAGCTGCAGGAGACCTCACAGCGAGTAGGGCGCTCAGCTGCGTTATGGTCGGGGAAGTTGGTTTTGCTGGTTGTGCTCTGGGATCCTGCAGTCTGATTCTCCTGTCGTTGTGTCGCAGTAAGGAATTGTTCAGGAATATCAGGAATGTGCTGCAGGTAGGTTTGGGCTTTTCCTTGACCAGCCTTTTGCGAATTGGTTACTGAAGCTGTTAAGCTGAATGTAAATAACATAATGCATTTTAGTGGAGACATTAGTGGGAAATGGTAGATATGGAACTTAAGATGAGATGTGTAACTGTGTGTGCTTCTCCCACATCCGGAACACTATAATAATGCACTGAATTACAAGATTTCCATTTGTGTACAGCTGTGTTTCTCAACCCCGGTACTGGAGTCACCCATGCCCTGCATGTCTTAGCTTTTACCAATTCAACTCCAAGGATTGTTAATTAGATAGTAGAATCAGGGTTGGGAGTAGGGTAAATACATGCAGAGCGGGGGTTCCTCCAGGAATAGGGTTGAAAAACAATGCACTACAGGCTGCTTTCCCAGACAGGATTTGAGCCTGGACTGGACACAATACTGTGAATGGAGATTCTACATGAACAGGAAAATACAGTCCAGGACTATGCTTATTTCCCACCCTAATTTCCAAAAGTATGCAGATCACTCCTCAGATGAGGTGTATCCATTGCTGGCACAGGTATTGTTCTGTGCACACCCAGCTTGTAAATCTACGTACAGAAACATTGCAGACAACGAGTTGCTCTGAAGCAGCCAAACAAGAGCTTAAAGTCATGATACCCAACGCCAACCATCAGCTACAGGCGTAAGATCCCTTCAGCACGGGACTATGGAGCAGTGGAACTGCAGTCTCTGGAGGGATGGAGCTCCATCCAGTACATTTGGCATGAAGTGGATTGGGGTTTGTGACCCAGAACCTGAACTTGTGATCTAGAACCTGGATGTTACTAATCTCTTGTGGCTTGAATGCTCCTGTTAAAAGCTTTGATTTCAGAAAGAAATATTGGATGGGCAGGTATCTGCATAGTTTTGGAATTATAAACCATTTAATGATGTGTTATGACAGCATTAAAAATAATTCTATGCTCTGTATTTATGGTATACTTTATAAAAGGGTTTCTCAGCTCGTGGGCCAGGACCACCAACGGGCCACGATGCACACTATTGGTCCGCAGGTCCATCCTCAGTGGTAGGTAGTAGTTCATAGTGGGCCAGTAATGCCATGTTATATATGCCACATCATAAAAGTCATGACAAATTTTAGTATAAGTAAAAATCCTGAGATCAATCATGTTCAAACAATAAGCGTTAATAGAAAAACTAGAAAAATAATAACATTGCAGAAGTAATAGTATCAGTTTAACATGATCAAAGTTAACTTAAAAACTTTGGCTTTCTTGTGGGCTGTAATGCTTTCTATGCTTCTTAATTGATGGGCTGTGAGGTGGAAAAAGAGAACCCCTACATATCAGACAGGCTGCAGTTGTGAGGGTAACATTCAGATCAGTGTGAAGATGTAGTGCTGGCTGTATATGAACAGTTATTGCCTCTGTAGGCCAAAACAAATATCAATAAATCAATACAGGGAACGCCTAAATACATTCATACAAACAGCATCCAGACAACTATTACACTATGCGCCGCATGTCCAAATGTTTGAGGACACCGAGTGTAATGAATGGATTCCTCATCTTGAAGTTGAACTCATTGCTGATACAGATGTGCAAATGCACACACAACTTGTCTAGTCCTTGTAGAGAAGTACTGTCAATAGAAAGGAATCTCGGGATCAGATCCAATGAACCAACACTTCAGCAATCTCAGATGCTCACAACAATGTAGAATGAACTCTTTTTTTTTAATATGTGATTTTGGAAGAAACATTGAATCAGCCGGTGTGCCAATATGTTGTCCTTATAGTGTATGTCTAGAATAAATGAGCACAAGCTCTTGATCGATGGACAGGTCTATACGCACTTCTGAGAAAGGAGAGTCTGTTTGATTTTATCAGTGCATAATACTGTGTTCCTCCAGTGGTTGGAAAAGTGAACATCAATTTTGTATTGAATATAGGGTTGATCCACACTTTCTCATCCAGAAAAATCGATCTCCCTACATGGTTCTCCGTCAAAAATGAATGCAGCATTTTCCCCTTGCCCTTTGAGAAAAGGAGAGGCATTAAATTGCAATGTTTTCGTGGACTCCTTGAACATTAGTAAGGGCATTTTTCTTGCATGCACATTAAGCTGTCTCTTGGACTGAACTCCATGTGGTGTTCTTCCACCGAGACCTTGGAGAAATGAAGACTGAATGCTATCTTCCCCTTGTGTTTGTTTTTCTCCCCTTTTCTACATTGATTTCTTGTCTGAGCTCTCATGGCATGGCAGCCCACAATTAGATGTCTAGAAGATGGGTGACATGGACTGTCTCAAAAGCTCGACATTTTGTCCAGGTGGCCTGCTTCAGGCTCAAGCCTAACTGGCAAACCATCAGTAGCCAATCGTCATGGCATTTGGAGGGGCAGGATCAAAAGGTGATACTTAACTGAATTCCTCTTGGGAAAGATTTTTGCGGAGAATGTTCTCCTACTACTGTTCCCTGTTGAGATGCTTTCCAAGCAGAGGAATATGGCATCTGGCATGGGAAATTTCCCTCCTAGCTTCACTCTTTAACCTGCAGCCATGTGGCCTGGCTAAGATAGCCAGCCTAGCTCTGTGGAAGGGAGTGGAGTTTGAGCTTCACAGCACATCTCACATCAAGGTTGGACATTTTTTGAGGTCGTTCGTGTGTGTGTGTTTGTGTGTGTGTGTGTGTGTGTGTGTGTGTGTGTGTGTGTGTGTGTGTGTGTGTGTGTGTGTACTTGCATCCTGTTCTCTTCAGGACTGTGTCATATTTATTTACAGCCATACATGCATATAGATTGAACTTGAGTCTAGCTGATATACAGTATGTGCTGAGAAGGTAAACAGTAACAGCAGTGCTCATAAAACTGGGCCATATTTACATGTTTCCAAATTTTAAGCTATCTAGGTTTGTGTTTATAAAAGCTAAATAAAGCTTCCTTAACAGCAGTGGTAGCTCACAGTATCTGCATCATTTCAATTCATTGTAGCGTTGATGTGTCAACTATCTGCAAATAATGCATCTTAGAAAAAACACTAATATCCTATGTAATTTGTTCCCTGCTCATTTAAATCCCAGCTTAAATACCATTTCAGTCACCCAGTAAATATTTACCACATGTAAACCACCACTTGACTTGCATGCAGATAGGGTCTGACTGCAACTGATCAGTGAGAGGGGACAGGGCTGATGACATCACTGTCCCAGGTAATGGGTTACAGAGAAAAATGAAAGAAATTACGAAGAAATTAAAGTTCTGAAACAAAAGGCTTTATGTTATAGCCTTATTCCAAAATGGATTAAAGTCATTCCCCCTTCAAAGTTCTAGCACTATAGCCGACGATGAAATCTTAACAAATTATATTAAAATAAACACAAAAATATAACGTACATAAATATTCGCAGCCTTTGCCATGACACTCAACATTGAGCTCAGGTGCATCTTATTTCTACTTATCATCCTTTAGATGTTTCTACAGCTTGATTGGACACCTGTGGTAATTTTAGTTGATTGGACAGACACATACTTGTTTATATAATGTCCCATAGTAGACAGGTCAGTGCACAAACCAAGCCATGAAGCCAGGATTGTCTGTAGACCAGTGAGACAGTATTGTATTGGGACACAGATCTGGAGAAGGGTATAGAGAAACTTCTTCTGCATTGAAGGTCCCAATGGGCCTCCATCATCCGTAAATGGAAGAAGTTTGGAACCACCAGGACTCTTCCTAGAGCTGGCTGCCATACCAAACTGAGTTATTTTGGGGCCTTAATCAGAGAGGTGACCAAGAACCCAATGGTCACTCTGACAGAGCTCCAAGTCACTCCTTAATAAAAGGCCCATGACAGCCAGTCTGGAGTTTGCCAAAAGGCACCTAACGGACTCTTGGGCCATGTGAAACAAAAAGAATCGGACTGAATGCCAACTATCATGTCTGGAGTAAACCAGGCGCTGCTCATCACCTAGACAATATCATTCCGGTAGTGAAACATGGTGGTGACAGCATCATGCTCTGGGGTCGTTTTTCTGCAATAGGAACTGGAAGACTTGTCAGGGCCGAGGCAAAAATGACTGCAGTGATGTACAGAGACATTTTTGATGATAACCTGCTCCAGAGCACTCTGGACCTCAGACTGGGGTGAAGGTTTAGTTTCTAACAAGACAGCAAAGCTAAGCACAAAGGAGTGGCTTCGAGACAACTCTGTGAATGTCCTTGAGGGCCCAGCCAGAGTCCAGACTTGAACCCAATTGAACATCTGTGGAGATATCTGAAAATGGCTGTGTTCCGATGCTCCCCATACAATCAACAAAGTATTGAGCAAAGGCTGTGTATACCTATATACCTATATATTTTTGTGTTTGAATAAAGGAATGTCAGACTATAAAATATCCTCCAAGTCTGTTCTAGGCTACTGGTTCCCTTTTTCAGTTTTGCTTCCTCTTAAGGTTTCTTCCTCGTGATCTGAAGTTTGTCTTTGCCACTGCTGCAACTGGTTTACACCTGGGTCACTATAAAATGTCATCTGTAGTCCTAGTTGAAACACAAATGAATCTGCCAGTCTGCAGAAGTATTTGTATATCTCACTGCTTGTTTATTCCGAGTCTGTGTCTGACTACACCTCCTCCCAACCCACAGTGCATAAATGTGAAAAATGCAGGAGGAGGGCACATTTGTAATCTTAAACATACTGTTAAAAACAAGACTATTTACAGTCTGTGGCATTTAACAGAATCCAAATGCCCAATATCTTTGTCATTATGTGAAATTAAGAGGCGTAATACAGGGCTTTCAACCAAAATACGATCACATGTGCCCTGCTGATGAATGCTGTGATATGAAAGCTCCAGGCCATATTAATTTTTAAGCACATGGTGGCAAATTGTGTCTGGTCTAGTGGCCCCGATATGAAACTAGGGAGGAGA
Source organism: Acestrorhynchus altus (assembly GCA_034509495.1). Lineage (NCBI taxonomy): Eukaryota > Metazoa > Chordata > Actinopteri > Characiformes > Acestrorhynchidae > Acestrorhynchus > Acestrorhynchus altus. The sequence continues at coordinate 13,114,070 of CM067522.1, read as the reverse complement.
AACAGCTGCAGTTCAATAATATTGGAGGTCTGTGTAGCCTTGGGCTGCTTTTGCTCATTTATTATTTGTCTTGGGTGGCCTTGGAAGTCAGCAGGTTTTTGACTCTAGGAAGGATCTGTAATTTAGTTTCTTTTTTTTTGTGGTGCATCAATTTTGAAGTTAAGATCATTAGTTCAAACATTGTCTAACATGCACAGAACTGCTGATTAGACTGCATTTCTGTCAGGTCATGTAAAAAAATTTGAGCTCAAGTGAACTATGATGTTTGGAGTACCATGTGGCAGATAAGCCAGTGAAGGTTTGGGGACTTTAGAGAACCGTTAAGCACATCAAGTGTGCTTCTGCTTCTTTAAACTGAAATTCTGTCTGGAGTCTTGCCATACTGTTCAGTGCTTTAAAGCTCTGTTTACTTGGCTATCCCGTCCATCAGGTTTCTACTTTGTGCAGACAAGTCCCTGTGCAAACACAGTCTTGCTTACTCACACTTCTAATCGAATGACTTCTACAACAGAGGCATTCCTGCCCTCAAATGAATGAGAAATGAATCTTATGGAAAGCACAGTTGTTCTTTCACAGCACTTGCTATTGAGCAGAGGAATCAGAGCAGTAAACATTGGAAACAGTGGATGTTTTTAACCAGATTTTAAATGTCATTGTAAAAATAGGTTAGCTGGTAGCCTGACACTGGCTCAAAGCTGGAGAGAAGACAGTCGGGCAAAGGAGGAAAAGAGCGTGCTGCTGGATGCTTCTTTTGATGTTAGTTGGTAACCAGTCTCAGTGTTTCTCTTCTAATGTTACATTCGAATAAAAGGCTTTGAAAAAGGGCAGCAGTTCTCAAAACCAGCATATGTACACAGGATTGAGAATGAAGTTAGACACATCTTAAATGCAGTGGTATGAATGAAGCTCCTTTCTGTCTGCCCTCTCTGCCATAGACTTAGACATAGACTTTGCATAGGAAGTGTTATACTGTGTTTTAGATAAGATAAGCTAATCCTTTATTAGTCCCGCAGTGGGGAAATTCAGATTATTACAGTAGCAAAGAGATAGCAAGGGATAGTAAGGCACTTAGTACAAGATAATAGATGAATATACTGTTCAGTATATACAATATATAGTATAAACATTGTAAATAATAAAAGTCACTCTGAAGAACATTATTTACAGATTTACAGATTATTCACAGGTAATTATTCACAGGTAATTTTAATGGTGAGAAAATCAAAACACCCACCTGGAACAGCTGAAACATCTTTTCCACTTGTTTGACGGCCATCTGGCTGCAGCCTGTTGTGGTGGAGTGTTTGGTGCACTCAGGCAAAATTAACTTTTATGGAAGATGCTATAAAAAGCTTCTTGGCCTTATCTTAAATGAGAGATTTCATTTTTGCATGCACAAAAATAAAAAGAATCCTTAATGAGGAAGCGAATGCACTGCAGAAAAAATAATGTAAGCAGAGGAGACCTGCAGGAGCTGGAGAACTGCTTAATTATATACTGCAGTCTTGTTTTTTTTTTTTTTTTTTACATCATCTTGGTGAAAATAATATTTCAAAGTCATAATTAATTTTTTTGACAGTAATCCTCTGAATAGTCCCGGCTTTATTACTCATGAGAAAGCAGAGCTGACAGAATGTTAATGCAGAGTTTGCAAGATGCACAGAACTTAATTGACCATGTTTAATAGCCATTTCTAATTGACTTTATTAATGTCACAGCTATCTGTCAGTTTGTGTGTGAAATGTTTGTTTATACTGGATGGTTTGTGAATCCCTATGTTGTGTTATATTCAAAACACTGAAACACCATGGATTTATTGCATGGAAGTTGTCTACCAAGATATGGTGAAATATACTGACTTTGACAGCTGAAGTTTCTGATCATTGCAAGTTTAGATACATTATATGGTGATATGTAAGTAACTATAACATTAGTGCAAAAGGATTAGTATTAGGGAAACTGTAAGGAGGCTGTTGTACCCTGTTGGCCATCATTAATCCAGATACAGGTAGTTTCCACTGATCATCCTTCAGATTTTCTACAGCTTGATTGGACACCTGTGGTAAATTCAGGCGATTGGACGTGATTTGGAAAGGCACACACCTGTTTTTAAAGGTCTCATAGTAGATGAGCATAGTGCATTTCAGAGCACAAACTAGGCCATGGAGTGTAAGATCGGTAGACTTCCAGGACAGTACTGTATTGAGACAGATCTGAGGGAAGGGTCGAGAAAATGTGATTTTTGCATGAGGGCCTTAGTCAGAACCCAATGGTCAAAATTATCTGGTCTGATGAAACAAAGATTGAACACTTTGGCCCCCATGCCAAGAGTCATGACTGAAGGAAATGGCCAATACCATTCCTACAGTGAAGCATGGTGGTGTACAGAGACATCCTCGATGATAACCTGCACTAGAGTGCTTTTGACCTCCGACAGGGACAGAGGTTTATCTGAAAAGAGGACAACGACCCTAAGCTCACAGCCAAGGTAGCAGACAGGATGAGAATGAACAAACTCATAAAGAGGGCCAGTTCTGTCCTGGGAAGCCCCTTAGACCCAGTGCAGGTGGTGGGAGACGGAAGGATGTTTGCCAAGGTGGTATCCATGCTGGAGAAAGACTCCCACCCCATGCGTGAGACTCTGCCAGCACTGGGCAGCTCCTTCAGTGACAGGCTGCTTCATCCTAAGTGTGCAAAGGAGCGATATCACAGGTCATTCCTCCCCGCTGCTGTTAGACTCTACAACCAGCACTGCTCTCAGCAGACCACAGACACACACACCTCCACAAACTCCACACACTATTAGAGTTTTCAATATAACAATGTCTTCCGTACAGCAGTACATCTTCCATTTCCCCACATGCAATTACCTGTAGTTTATCTATATATTTTGATTTGTTTATTATTATTATTATTATTGTTGTTGTTGTTATTATAATTATTATTATTATTGTTATTATTGTTAATATTATTATTATTATTGTTAATATTGTAGATACTACACTGACTATATTGATGTCTTGTACTAAGTGCCTTGGTATCTTTTGCTGCTGTAACAATGTGAATTTCCCCATTGCAGGACTAATAAACTAATAATCTTATCTATCTGTCTAATTCTATCTATCATACACCCCATCTCAAACTCTGTAAATTAAGCATAATGTTTTTCAGTGCATTGTAGAAGCACGCCAAGCAGTCAGCTATTTCACCATCAGGTATACTACCAAAAAGTAGGTTATTGAGGGATTTTCTATTGGTTAGCAGGGGAAGCACTTTATGTCCCCTTATGCGAAGACTCACTGTCTAATCAGACCACTCTTAATCATTTACATCTGCACGTTTTGCAGCAGCTCAGTCTGGGTGCGTTATTTTCCTTGTCAGTGAGTGTAACCAAAATAACTATGTTTATCAGAGTTGACTATGGGCAGCTGTGCATGGTTTGTACTCCTGGGCAATTTTGGACGATAAAGCATGTTGCAGCAGCCCATGCTTACTTAATTTGTCATCAGCTGAACATTGTTCATTAAATATAGATGACTCGAGTCATCTGGGGCTTAAAAGGAAAGGTTATGTTTACACTGATTTTTTTTCCATTCTCCGCATTTTGCATAATATTAATGACTTATGAAATACACTGCACATATCTAACATTCAGAGCCAGCTCATTAGTAGCAGTGAATGAGGAAATCATCCAGCCAGTGTCAATGACAGCATTAGCAGCGTAGCAATCACACAAACTGTGCCAGCTGCACCATAATACCAACCTGTGGGGAAGACAGGTGTCCTCCATCAGCCAACTCGCTTTTTCTCTCTCTCTCTCCCCACAATGGCTTATTAGAGCTGTGCACATGGAGATGGAATGGAGAGGACAGCGCTGATGTTGGCAAAATCTCACTGTTTAGGCCTTTTGAATCTGACAGGTTAATTAGGATGTAGTTTGTAGTTAGGACTCCTTGAAGACTTTCAGATTAACAATACTGCCTCTTTCTCTTTATGTCGCTGGCACATGCTCTCTCTCACACTCATATACCCACAGTTTGGATAACAAGCCTGAAACTGTGGACCTGGTGTTTGTGTGTGTGTTGCTCTATGTCTGCTCATGTGTGGGTCTTTCTTTGTGTGTGTGTGTGTGTGTGTGTGTGTGAGAGAGAGAGAGAGAGAGAGAGAGAGAGAGAGAGAGAGAGAGAGAAAGAGAGTGTGTGTCTGGGTGTGTAAGCCCTGCTGTGATAATTCCTGAGCTCTCGAAGGTCGCTCCACATGAGAGCAGCTCTGTCTGGGAGCCAGAGAGCACACTCAGTGGTGTTCTCTGGGAGGAGAGTCGGGCTAGCCTCTGGCACAGATTAGCCCTGCATAATGTGAGGGAGATTATTGCTGAGGGGGAGTGTGTGTATGGAAGGGGAGTTTAGAGATGAAGTTCCTATTGCTTCGAGACAAAATATCTCCAAAACCAATCAGACTCTTCTGAACTGTAAGTGTCATGATTGTCGTTGCTAATGAGGACAAAGGCTCATTGAGTCATTCTCTCTTTGACTGACATTCAGAGCTTAATATCTGTAATATAATCCAGCAGTCACTGAACATCAGTTTGATGTCAGAAAGGCACTGAGCTCCCATTTCTGACACATGTTTAAATCTAAGTCACATATCTATCCAAAACCAGCATATGGTTCATTTCATGGTATCCGATGTTAGATAGATGTGGTTTTGGATACTTTACACAATTAATTCAAACCAACAACATATCAATGCCATTCTCTACTCATTTCTTTAGTTTAACAGTGACTTCCCTTAAAACAGATGTTTTATAGTCTTTCACATTTTATAATCCAGTCTGACTGCCCCTCTCCTGACAGTTTAGCTCCCGGTACCTTTAAAACACTGCAGTCAAATCTGTTGGTGTATATTAGTACACACTCTACACTGATATCTGATATAATATCTCCAGATATTATATGCTGTCATGTTCCACACTGCAGTGTCTAAACTCTTATTTACCTTCTGAGAAGTTCCTCCTGTCTACTGTGGCTGAAAAATGTCCATTAATGTCATTAAGAACACATTGAAAGTGCAAAGCAGTTTCTGGATGGATCTTGCAGTTGTGAACTTTGATTTCAGATTACATTCCTAAGGTCTTGCACACACTAATGAGCTGAAATGTAATTTCAATTCTAAAAAAGTCCAAACCAACAATTAAACAGTAAAAACTCAGATATATTGTTATTCATTTAGAACATTTATTCATTCATTATTCATTTAGAACCTTTTGTATTGTTAGTAGTGTTTGCTAGGTCTGCTGTGTTCTGATCCTCACTGTACTGGGCTGAGTGATGTTCTTTCAGTGTGCATCAGGTAGTGGTGTTAATTTCCGGCCCTGCTTATCAAAGAAGCCGGTTATTTTTTTACAGGTTTTACAGTTCCTATCACTGACTTTGAGTCAGAAATGGTATGTGGGTTTCTGCAGCCGCATGTGAGGTCAAACACAGTGTAAACGATGGCCAGAACCTTTCTGCCACACTCGTTAAACCATGGACCCAACACAGCAGGTGCACAAGTGGTTTCTGTTCGTTTTCATTAGCATACAGGCAAAAGGTGTCGGTTTATCACTTGAGTAAAGGGTGTGGAAGACTTCTGCAGCAGTGAGAGCTGTTTGTTTTTTAAGATGTAATCAGGGTGGGCCAATGGAAACATGGCAACTCCACCTTCCAGACCACCACAACCCTTAGTGTTTACATTATGCTCTGATACACAGTGTGAATAGGAAGCTTTCTGCCTTTGCATCAGTTCTTTCTTAATAAAACATTGTGTGCTGTTTTCTGTCATGAAAACATATTGTACCAGTGTTGCATTAGTTGCCATGAAAACAACAGTTTGCTACAGGCATTAGTCCACCCACTGCTTGATTTGATTCATGTTTTGATACATGATTCAATATTCTCATGCCAAACATGAATGAAAAACAGGGATAACAGTATCCAGCTGTTACATAATTACCAATGACAAGACTAGAGCCGGGAGGCGGGAAGAGTGTTGTGCATGACATGAACATGCTGGAGCGGGTTGTTGATTGGTATTGGTTGTGAACTGTGGTGTTGAAACACTGCAGAGCCATTAGATGTCTTACTTGAGATCTGGTACCAGATTTTTCCTCAGTTACTACATATGAGCTGTTGCATCAGCTTTTCAGGCTTTTTAGATAATTTAGTAAGTCAGTCAAAGTACGGCCACGAGATCTCACTGCCCCCTAGTGTGTGTTCCACTGCAGGGATGGGTTAAATGCGGAGGACAAATTCTCTAGGTCTATATGCACATTTACATTCATGTTTACTGCTGATTGGGATTACTGGGATTTGATTGGAAACCGTGACCATGTACAGTCTTTCATGTTCAGGTCAAGGTTTGTCTTGAGTTTGCTCATTTGCTGAAGGATAACTTTCCTGATTTATTCAGTGGTGGATGGTTGCCAAGACTTGCTATACAGTAATACATGGTTTAAGACTGATATGGGTATGTTGCCATGGAGCTCTTGGAGATTTACTGGTTTGTGAACATCAGTAAGGTCTCAGAATTCTGATGTGAACATTTAGAATATTAGTGCATTTAAGAGAATCTGTGGATTTAGCATTTTTCGTGAGTGTGTGATGACACATAATGAATGTTTGTGTGTGTGTGTGTGTGTGTGTGTGTGTGTGTGTGTGTGTGTGTGTGTGTGTGTGTGTGTGTGTGTATGTGGCTGGCTCATGCTTTAGCCTGCTTAAAGGTCACCCTTCCTCACCTGCAGCTCCAGCGGGAGCAATTATAAACCGATCCAGTCACCCACCATTTCCCTCTCTTTCTCTGGCTCTTTCTCTCTCTCATATACTGCTTACCTGCTAATGCCTGCATTGTTCTATCCATATATTTTGCGGTCCATCATTTTTAAACATAAAAATGATTCAGGGCCACCTACTTACATAATGGAAAGAATATTGCTGTAAAACAAACACACTCTTCATCAAAAAAATAGTTGCACCCACAAGGAGGTGTCAGATTGCAGTTTTATTGTGAAGGAAAATAAAGGTTATGAGGAGCAATATATTATCAAACTTTTAGACTGATATGGGTAATATTTATAAAGCTACATATACAGAAGTGGTGTCTCTCAGTATGGCTTGGGTATAACGCAACATGCCAGTTGTAGAGGTTCCTAATGGTGTCATACACTAATCCTTCACATTCTCACTCAGTTCCTGCAGTAGGGGTGGAGGATTGAGAGTGTGTCCAATAGCATCCCATACATTTTCAATCAGGGATACGTCTGGTGATACAATAGTCAAGGCATAGCATCTGTGTCTTCAAGGTGAGTAGGATGCAGTAGTATGCAGATGAGCATTCTCCTGTTGGAATAGGGCACCGGAGTGTGTGTTCAGAAAAGGTAGAACCACTGGTTGCAGGACCTCATTAATGTAACGTTGAGCCATCAAAGTGCCTGTAAGGAATACCAAAGGTGTAACAAAATTGCCCCCCCACACCATGAATCCAGGCCTTCTGGACCACAGTGCCTCCACACAGATTCATTGTTTGCCTCAAGCAAGACAAAATGTAGATGACCTGCTGCCATGACAACATTGCAGTTAAGATAAGCAGTTGATTCCTTGTGGTTGCAACTGTTTATTTGATAATTGGTTGATATATCATTAAAATTACAGTTACCCTTAATGGTGGACTAACTTTTCATAAAAAAGTGAACCTCAGTTGTTTATAAACGGATAAGAGGGCTTTTGAGTGCATATATTATGACTTTTATTTGTGTGTGTGTGTGTGTGTGTGTGTGTGTGTGTGTGTGTGTGTGTGTGTGTGTTACTCAAGACTTAGTCATATTCGTTTGGTTTTGTAGTCATCCAGTGAATGACTGCTTTGGAGAATGACCAGACAGGCGCTCAGTAATCAGGTTGATCTGCTCTTCAGTTTAACTGCTGTGTTCAAAAACAAATACAAGACACTGCAGTAAGCATGCAGAAATGTCTCTGTATGTTAGGAGAGCATCAGTTGGCTGTCAGGTCTTGTTATTGTAGATGGAGACAAGGACAGGAAATGGAAGCCATGGTCTTTCCAGAAATTTTGAGATGTTTATGTTTGTCTCCCATTTAGATAATAGGCAGATGTTCTCATCGATTAATTGTCTTTGTAATGAGTTCAGTTTGACTGCAGATTTGTAGTTGCAGTTGCCCATATAGCCATTGTGCCATATTATAACCTTTATGCATGTTTCATACTGTGCAGTTTGTTTGACAGTGTCAACATGGGTTGACTTTCACCTCACCAAGATTTTTGTATCATTGTATCATAAAATCACTGTGTTGTTCTATTTGGTTCCCAGTACTGGCTGTAATTTGTGTATGATATTTTGAACAAACTGGTCTTGCAGTTGGCAGCACAATGATGCTTTTTGTCACATTTATGATGATGTTGTACATTGCTATTGACCCACAATTCACATTCTGCTATACACTCATTTACAGAAACTATAATGTACGCAGAAAGAATGGCTGCTAACTTGTTATGCAGTTCTATCTCAGGCAGATACGTAAATGATTACTGTTCTGGTCTGATTAAACACAGGGTCTTGGCACAAGAGGGTGTAAAAGTGATTCCCCCTCTGCCCTATGAAAAGGCTCTCAGAGGCTACTTCTGGGTAGTTTATCTCTGGGTGAGAGATTGTTGACTGCTTGACATGCCTCTAAGATACACTCGACAAAAAAATTGCACAGCTGACAGACTGGCAGTGCATCATTGGACTGCGATTAGCTGAATGGTCCTTTCAATAAATTGCCAGACATGTAGTCCATTCTGACCAAGCTACCATCACCTTTGTTTGCAGTGGTGTCCTGAACAAGAAACTTGGACAGCTACAGACTGGAACTGTGTTACCTTTAGTGACCTATTCAGATTTTCTTTGGAATCTGGCGGTGGTTCTGTATCGAGGATGGAGGCCTTTTGGTGATCACCTCAATCTTGCCTTTGCCGTGGAGGAAAACATTGTACCCAACTGCTGGTGTGACGATCTATCAATTTCATCGTTAATATTGATACGAAGGACACTTTTTGTGATATAAAATGTCCTTCAGCTATGTGTTGCTTCCAACTGGCATTTTTAGCTAGATAATGTTCGGCCACACACACACACACACACACACACATACACACACACACACACACACACACACACACACACACACACACACACACACACACACACACACACACACACACACACAGAGTTTCACAGCAATGTCTCTGTCTGACTGCAACATACCCTTGACTTGCCTGGATGCCAGATTTCTGGAAAAGTATTATCTTGCCATTTCTAGCTGCTTTGCTAGGTTGTAAGAAAAACACAGTCCCTCCAGATGATGATTCACTTTCTCATCATCAACATCATCACCATGCGTCAGTATCAGTCACATAAACAAACAGTCAGTGTCTGAACAATGTTTTAAGCTCTGGACACAAATAATGAATTGTGTAAACACTGAATTCTGAAATAAAGTTAATAAAAGCACTGTGGTGTTCATGAAATAATTAATTATTTTGCTTAGAAATATAAGCCTTAAGTTAACCAACTACATCACAAAATATGTGAAATCCCAATGGACTGATGGAAATTATATCATGTTTGAATTCCACTTTATTCTGTAAAATGACATTGATTGGACATATTTTAGCACTGCAGTTTGAGGAGTTATTGTAAGTAAAAAATATCTAAATGGATCAATATAAAATCAGATTGGGAATTGATTTGGGACCTTCTGCATCAGAATCATTTCAGGAAATCAATGGAGATTCCCAGCCCTGGTGAATTGGGATTACTGGGACACAGCTTTACTGTATTGAAGACTTTGACTCTGCTGGAATGTTACAATATTTGTTAGATTTGTACAAACATTACAAACCCCAAACTTATCAGTAGTTTCATATTATTATTATTATTATTATTATTATTATTATTATTATTATTATTTACTTTCTTTTCTGATTTTTGAACAAAAAATCATATTTTTCCTCCATCGCTCCTCCTGTCCTGTACATGACAGGTCCTGTGTTTGAAAGATGATGCTGTCACCCCTGTGATGAGGACACTGAACTGACCAGTTGTGGACATAAATACATAGTGAAAGGAAACAGAAGTGCATTCTTTATGCATGCACATATGTGTCCACTCAGACAGACAGACAGACACACACACACACACACACACACACACACACACACACACACACAAACTCAAACTCTCACCCCCTGGGTGGCAGTGCTCTTAGCTGGTGAATGAAAAAAAAAGCCTGGAGCAGGCTTTCACATGGCACCGATGTAAATGGTACTGTCAGCCAAGGACAGGCGCCTGGGAACCTCTGGCCCAGATACTGACAGTAGCCTGGGAGAATGGCGCTCTGTGTGTACGCGTGTGTGGGTGCATCCATGAGTGCGCACGTCATGCTGAACAGTTTCCTTCTAAATCATGTACCAGACAGTGCCTGAACAGTTACTGACTGACTGTAACTTTACATCCTTTGAAGAAAAATGGTGCTTTTTAACAGTTACTGCTGTAATGAATATAAAATTATAGTCAGATTGTGAGACAATTAAATGATAACGCTTCTCATTTATAAATGAAATGAAATCAGTCTTTTTTTCCTCAGTTCCAATTGAGATAGTATTGTGCTCTGGGTGGTCAAATTGCTGTTGGATCATTTCATACTTATCGGTCTCGGATTCCATATAGCCAGTGAGCTCATTCCGAGGCTAACATCAAAGCACAGTATAAAAGGTTGCTTTGCCCTCCCCTGCCAACCATTATAAGTTCAGTGTAGCTCTATGCCGCAGCTCTAGCTGTAGTAATTGCTCTGACAGTAGGGCATGAGGCACTGGGTTTAAGTGTAGTTAAAACTGCATACATGGAATCCTGACTGCTGGAGACCAGAGAACTTAAAAAACACTTTAGATTTCACTTCATGGCAGTGTAATGTGTCATTAATTAGTAAAGATGCACTATGGGGAGAGATGTGCTTCAGGGTTTATGCCCATGCCTAGTCTGTTCTAAAGAAAGCCTGTGATTTCAGTTTGGATTGCAGAGGATGCTCTTTAGTGCCTCAAGAATAATAGTTTACTATATAGTCAAGAAAAGCCTAGAAAGCCTGAATTCATGGGGGGCAATTATCTGTTGACAATGCTGAGATATATTTATATATTTATATTTAAACATGGACTTTTAACTACTTTGAGAGATGGAGGCAAAATAACTATCATATATCTCCATTCAGATAAATATATCAGGATATGATTATTTGACAGTATAACCCAGCCCTTTATCCACCCCCAGTATCAGTGGATCTCCTGCACAATGGTGCGAAGGTGGAGCAGGTAGGGTGAACTGAGCAGAGACATCAATTGCCCTCCAGTACGTAATGGAGGAAAATCCTCTCTATTTTGTCATCATTTGAGCAGGAGTTACCAATGCAACAGGACTGATTTTTTAATCCTACGGGGGAGCACTCAGGTTTGGAACAGCAGAAATTTAATATATCAACATACAGTGTTTTTGTTGGACAGATTGCTTGTTTGGCCAAAACAGTATGGAAAGTATGAGTGTGAAAATGGTTGCAGATGAAAAAATACTGTATTTAAACATTTAATCTCCACATTTATTGCTACTTAAAATACCTAAAATTAGAATCAGGTGCACCACATCAACTGCAGATGATTAGGACAAGGTGTTTGGAGGTGCCTGTATCGTTAGTTTGCAGGCATTAGTTTGGTTTCCTCTTGATTGTTTTATTGAGTGGTATCACCATGGTGAGAGTTTTGGAAAGGGATTTAGAGAAAATCACAGAACTTTTTGAAATTAATGGAAACCATGGTTGTCATAAAAAAACTAAAGCTAAATAATTATGTTATTATTTAGTTATTACGATGCATCACAAACTGAAATTTATTGTGAATTGCAATCCACAGCGAAAAATTTATTGCATATTGAGCTTAATCTGGAAAGCAAAAGGATGTCATCTCTGTAAACTACTGAATATTCTTTTGACTCGGAGTTCCAGAATCTTGAGTGGCCCTTGTTAACTTTTACTCTTTTCTTTCTGTGTATGCTTACAGTACTTGACTGTTTCTGATGCTACGCTAACCTGGTGCTGAGCTGCTGGAGCCACACTACTCCTGTCATCAGAGAGCAACAATAAACCTCCAGCTTATTCTTCCTGGATAGCCCTCTCTACCTTGACCACAGGCACGGTTCCATCAACCTCTCAAGAGATAAATGAGCCTAGAAAGTAAGTCTCCATGAGTTAACCAATAGGGTTGAGTACCATTCACATTTTAATTGATGCAGTTCTGATCTAGTTCTGCTGTGTTCTAATACTCACTGTGCTAGGCTGAGTGATGGACTCATGTGTGTATCATGTTACTGGTGTTAAAAATCTTTATTCTGCTTCCTCAAGTGGCTTGTTAGTTTCACACATTTTAGAGCAACTTTGACTGAGTTTGTGTTGGATATGGTAAAAATATTATCATACTGGCAAAATCCAACATGGAGTGCATGAACCCCTGAACCTCTCACTCAGCAAACACACCACTGAGAAGCGGCAGCCAGTCTTTCAGCCAGATAAGGCCTTGAGCCCAAGACCCCAGTGCTTGAGAGATGAACCACCAAGCCATCGTGCCACAGATTACTATTATATTTAACCATTGATGGTTAATCTCCTCACCTGTGTGCTTCATCAGCAGTGGCTGCAGTATGCAGCTAATGTTATTGTCAGCTTTTGGGGAGTACTTTCTAGTCACACTGCCTTTCCTGTGTGTTATGCTTATACCAAAATGTACCTCTGATTGATTTGACATTGATTGATTTGATAGTTGTACAAACGAATAGGGATGCACCAATAAATATTTCCCTGGCTGATTCCAATTTCCCATTTTTAAAATGAATGGCCACTTCTGAATGTGGTGAATTTCCTACGAAGGTTTATGACAGCATATGGAAACAGTTTTGTTCAACCGTCATCATGCATGTATTTAAAACAGTGAGCTTGACTTCATCTTCACTCTGTGTGAAGTATCCCCATGCTGAAGTCATAACTGTGACTGGAATGGATCCCTACTTCCTCATTAGTATTAGCAGCTGTGATGCCCAATTTGTACCAAGGATGCTCAAAATTGGCCAAGTCACCCAGATCAGTGAGCCAGCAACGCTATTGCTGCCATGTGGTGCATTTGTCTCTGTACATAATCAGGAAAATCTATGGTTGTACGACCTGCGATTGCTAAAAACAGATCTAGTCTATAACTGCTCTTAATAAATAAATGGTAGCTATGTATTTTTGCTGGTACTCTTATTACATACAAGTGTCATGTACATGTCATCTACGGAAGTGGAAGTCTTTATAACATCAGTAGCCTAGCTAGATGTTTGTTTTTAGCATTAGCAAGCACACTGTATGTTTGCAAACTTTCCTGTTGGTTTAATTCATTATCTACTGCCTGCAGAAGTCATCTCCTGGCTCTTCATTGGTTCTGAAAATAAGGAAAATCAGAAAGTTGCAGAAATAAATCACACTGTATGTGAAATGTTTGTGTAACTTGATTTGCTTTATCGGAATGGTGGCTGCTCAATCCGCATCGCTTGTTCAGTGTGCACGGCACATGTACACGCACGCTTGCTGCAAATCGGACAGGAGACGCATGGCCACAAGTTCACAAGTTACAAATGTCTGTGTACTGCTTTAATAATCAATATGAAAGACTACACAAGCTGCAAAACTGAATTCCATTCTGTTATGTTTAACCGTTGGTAAATAATTCCTGGTTCAGTGGCTGCAGCATGCTATTAATGTTAGCAGCTGCTTTTAGGGCCTTTTGGGCTGTTTCCGTTTTGTGCGGCCCTGAAGGTGTATTATCCTTGTACAGAAGTTTGGCACCGGTTGAGTTGATGTGAATTGATACTCAGTAGTACAGAAGAACAGATTGCCCCGTCACCCTTATGTGGTTCACAAGTATAAACATGACCAGGACAGAATTGGTAATATGAGACTAATCAGCCAGTGACTGGATATGGTCAGTCATGCTGAAAACAGGCCAATTTCTGTCACCAGCCAATCGGTGCATATCTACAAATGAAATTTGTTCAGTACCTTTAAGTACATCGGTTGGACAATAAGGTTAAACCTAATACATATTCTCGTAATGGGGGCTTTTCAATTTGAGAGGTTGTCTTTTATCTTTTATCCTTCCACATCCATGGCTGAGGCACCTAATACTGAGGTTGCTCTGTCCTAGCTCTGGGTGTGTGTTCTCCCTGCCCCAGTTCATTAGAGTGAGAGTGTGTGTGTTTGTGTGTGTGTGTGTGTGTGTGTGTGTGTGTTCGTGTTCATTACCATGGATGGGATGAACGTGGTGGGAGAAATCTGTTGTACTGCTGTGCAATGCTCTAGTGTTAAAGAATAGATAAATAGAAGACTAGTGGGTAAAGAATAGATGATTCTGTTTAAAGGCTGTTCTCGTGTCACTGAAATCAGACTGCATAATTAGACTGCAGAGGGAGGCCTGAACATAGTGGTGTGGTGTTAAGTGGATGTGAATAGGTGTGATATGAGCTGCCAGCTGATTTCTACATCAGGAGGTGGGTCGGGTGGAGCCTGATTACTGGAGCTGGAGCAGAGAGAGGAGAGTCATCGAAGTGTTCCTGGTCCACTGCCAAGCAGGCATGCTCATCGCATCTATAGAGAGTGAAAGAGAGAGAGAGAGAGAGACAGAGAGGCAGGCTGTAATTGACTGCTGAAGGAGTGGCTGAGAAAGGCTGCCGAACTTGCCACTCCATTTTAACACCTCTGCTCTCTTTCTCTGTGTCTCTGTGTCTCTGTTTCATTTTCTACCTTTCTCGCTCTGCTGTAGGACACACATCTCACATATCATGAGCATGCAACCAAATGCTTCCGTGCCTCAGAAATGGGCAGATGGAGGCCAGGGGGTTGCGAGGGTGATAGTGTGTGTGTGTGTGTGTGTGTGTGTGTGTGTGTGTGTGTGTGTGTGTGTGTGTGTGTGTGTGTGTGTGTGTGGAGAGAGAGAGGGAGGGGGAGGGGAGGGAGGGGGAGAGAGGTGAGGGAGGGGAGGGGAGAGGAGAGGGGGAGTGAGAGAGAGAGAGAGTAGAAACAGAGAGAGGGAGGGTAGCTTGTCTTCTTTTTTGTTGAAGTAATCTCTTGCAGACAGACTTTCCTAGGATGTGCCCTGGTGGACTGAAATCTGTTCAAGTGTATGTAGCTATACAAAATGTATCAAGGCTCACTGCCCTAATCAATATCAGGTTTTCTCTGCGGTCAGTAATCTCTCTCTCTTGCACTTTCGTGTGGATTCGGGGGACAGCAGCTGCTGAAGGAGTGGTGTTTGTACCTTCTCAGCTTGTATTGCAATCTTAAAGAGCGCCATAGCAACAGATCTCTCTCTCTGGCTCTCTCTCTCTCTCTCCTCTCTCTCTCTCTCTCTCTCTCTCTCTCTCCCCCTCTGTCTCTCTCTCTGTCTCTTTCTTTCTTTACATCCCATCTTGTTCAGTTCAATAAGCTATATATCAATATTACCATAATTAGTAACTGTGCTTCTAAAGCATTGTTGAAATACACTTTAGGTAGATGATGCTTATTATTAGTTTAGTCAAATAAACTTTTAATTTATTTAATTTGGAATTTTGGATTTTTACATTTTCCATCACCTCCTGAAATGGGCATGGCTGTGAGTGAGGCCAGAAATCAGCTGTGTAACAAGTCCTCCATTTTGGTTCAGTTACTTCTCTGAAGATCACTAATATTGTAGCAACAGCTGCGAAAATGAAAAACAGACATTTTCTATATTCTACATACTGAGAAACAGCTACAATGCAAGTACTCTACATCTTTTGTTTGGTATATTAGTGGTACAAAAACATGGCTGCTAAGAAGGACTTGCACTGAAAGGTACTTTATTGTACCTCAATAGGATACAGACTGGCTGACAAGCTTTTATCTTTCAAGTACAAAGGTACTACATCTCTAACTACGCTTTATTTTGTAATCCACAGGAATAGAGGAGTATAATATCTTCTGTTTAGAACAGCAACAGCAAGCATTCCTCCATTTTGGCTCAGTCAGAGGAGAGACAGTACAGAGCAGCCGAGTAGCAGCGCTATTGGTCAGGGATGCTGATTCATTTGTTAGAATTTATTAAATTGAACAACATTGTGAAAGTTTGCAGTTAAATTTGTCAGGCCACAACTAGTGGTGATGTTTTCAATAATTGCATCTAGGGGGTGCGCTGTACCAAAAGTCCTTCGAAAGTAGAGCTTGGTTTGACCTACCATCCCTCAAGATGCATGGAAGACAAGCACCCAGAATCTTTTTTTCTTGGGTGGTGGAACAAACGTTCCCTACAGCTGAACAGAATCACTCACTGACTGAAGATCCATCTCTATCAAGAGCATTTAACTCATTAAAGGCTTATAAATAAACTTTGTCTTGTGTGATAAAGTGGAATGTTGAGCATTGGGTATCTAGGTATGTAGTCTAACCTTTGTGTCTGGCAGCATCAAAGCTTGAGGTGTATCTGGATTTTAGTCTCTCCAAGGTAGTTAAGGATTTTTTCTGAGTGAACAGCAAAGCACTTTTGTAAGTCGCTCTTGATATGGATCTGGATTGGACCAGTATTTGATTATATAAAATATGACCATGTTCACATTCACTGGATCGGATTGGTCTTTCCCTAACACTTCCTAACATTTTAATACTAAAGAAATCTTTAAATGTTTAAAGAAATGTTGAAATTTGGAATTGTAAAATAACACAGTGGTATGATTATGACATATTAACTCTGCCATGTTTATGATGCGATTTTTACTTTTCTACCATAAAGTCAGAAGTGAGACTTAATTAACAAGGCAATACATGTAGCATTGCATCACTGTTCATCTCATGCTTTCTGTGGAACATAAAATATTTGCCATACCTTGGGGGACGGATGGAGGACAGGGTGCTATGTTGTCTTTTCTTAATCTCTTTTACTAGACTCTTACTGGATTTCAGCCTTATCCTTTCATATTGCCATCTGATACAGCAAAGCAGTCAGCTTAGTGCACAGATCTGGGATTCACAGGGTTGGAGTGGGCTGAGGAGAGAGAGCACTCCTACTGCGTCAGCTGCAGAGTGCCGCAGACTTCTGGCTGCAGGAAGGTGTACCGATATTCCACATATAATGGGGTAAATGGAAGCATGGGAGGACAGGGCTGCACAATATATTGTTTCAGCATCATCCTCACAATGTGAACATGTGAAATAGTCATAATGCAGGATGTGTAATGTCATGTAAGGTAAATTGAATTAAATGTTACAACTTTTTTGCTGCTTGAATGAAATTTACAGTTTTCCTTTTCTGATATTGTGAGTTATTTTTTGTTCATAATTTAATTACAAATATTTCAATCTAATATCTTAAATTATTTCAATATTACATAAAATATAAGACACTGTAGTCCTGCTGAAAAAGGAAATCGGAATATACATACATGCGCTCGTTAGCAGTTGGAAGCATGAAATTGTTCTAAAATCACAAGGTAGAATCTACATTGAGTCTGGACCAACACCAACAGATAACATGGCACCCTAAACCATTACAGACTGCTCACTGGACTTCAGACAGCATGAGTTCTGTGGCTCTCCACTCTTCCTCCAGACTCCGGCAGCTTGAGTTGAGACCTGAAATGCAGAATTTACTTCCATCTGAAAAGAGGACTTTGCGGCAACTGTTTAGTTCTTTTTCTCCTGAGTCCAGGTAGAAAACTGACTTTGTCTCTGAGAGGCTGAAATTATTATATATTTCCTGGATATGTATGTGTGTGATGGCTCTTGATGCACTGAAATCAATTTCAGACTTGTGAAACTCTCCCAAGTCCTTGACTAATGTTGTCTTAACAGTTTCCTTGACAAGGCTGTGTTCATCCCTGTTGCTCATGCACCTTTTCCCACCATATTTTCCCCTTCCATTGAACTTTCCATGAATACGCTTTGACACAGCAATTATCTTCTGGGGCTTACCCTCCCTGTGGACCCTCCCTATGGACAATACAGGTACCTTCAGGTCAGCAGTCTTCATGCTTGTGGCTGTACATGCTGAACTAGACACAGTATTTATACTATTTGAGCAGTAATTTACTTAAACTGAAAATTCAACCTGTTGAATTCACAGATTACAGAGCTTATAAGGACTAAAAACCTTACCTCTCTGAAATCCTGAGAGTTTTTGAAATGAAAATTATGAGTTATTTGTAATGATTAGATTGACAAGAATATTTATAATAAAAATACTTCACAGTAATTGGAACAAGAACATGAATGACCTGGTAATTTTTATATCATTAACTCATGTGCAAGAGGGGCTGGGAGTGGAGTTAAAGGGATTTTGACATTTCTGTCTAGAGCCTGCTGTTGTTGTCTTTCAACATGAAGATCAAAGAAGTGTCAGTGTCAGTAAAGCAAGCTATCGTGAGTATATCAGTCAGAGAAAAAGCAGAACCAGTTTCATTGTGAAATGTTGGAATATAGGGTGCATTTATACGTATAGTTTGATACCAAGAGCAGATGCCCCAGGGTTTCTTTTAATCAAACCAAACCTGCCATGTCTGAATACATCCTTTAGAACTTAAGAACCCTAGGCCAATTTTGCAGGGTAATTTTGTAGTTTGAAATACTGTAATCTGTCTAAGAATATAATAATAGTTATAGGAGACACACAGGGCAGATTTTGTCATTTTCAGGAGATCCTAGGCTACTCAAATGTGTCTTCATTTGAGATTTAAATACTAAGAGAATTTAAATGTATATGATTTATTTCTTTTATCAAATGTTTGATCACGTTTTGTTCAGCCATTTACTTGCCTTGTTTACTTAAATTGTTTTTTGTGGATCTAAATTTCAATTGAATGAAATTGATCATCCAGAGTGATTTTAGATAGATAGATAGATAGATAGATAGATAGATAGATAGATAGATAGATAGATAGATAGATATGGGCAGAAGATATGAATATTGTCTGTGCGAAAAGATATAAACAGAAGAGTCGCAATGTCCTACCATTACTGCTCCTTGCTACAGTGGAGCTGAATGAGTCTGTTGCTGAAAATGCTCCACTGTCTGACCAGTAAGTCATGGACTTTAGTGAGATCTGTTGTCCGGGATAGTGGTCAGTTTGTTGAGTGTCTGTTTTTCCACCACCACTTCAAAGCTCTCCAGTTAGCATCCAAGAACAGAGCCAGCCTTCTTGATGAATTTGTTGAGCATCTCCAGATTTGATGTAGCCTTTCCAACAGACTGCTGCGAAGAAGACAACACCTGCAAGAACAGACTGGTAGAAGATGGCCAACATTTCGCTGCACACATTGAAGGACCTGAGCTTTCTCAGCTTGTCTCAGTCTGCTCATCCCATTCTTGTACACAGCCTCAGTGTTGGCCCTCCAGTCCAATTTTTTTGTCCTGCTAGGACACCCAGATATTTGTACGTGTCTACCAGCTTAATGTCCCCAACCCTGATGGTAACAGGTCTAATTATTGTCTTATTCCTTTTGACGTCCACCTCCATCTCCTTGGTCTTGGTCACATTAAGGAGCAGATGGTTCTTCACACACCACTGTTATCCCTGATGTACCTAACCACCGTAGAGTCATCTGAAAATTTCTGTAGGTGGCATAGATCTGACCTGTACTGGAAGTCTGTAGCGTATAGGATGAAGAGGAAGGGGGAAAGTTCCCTAAGGTGCTTCAGTGTTGCAGACCAGAAGATCTGACCAGCTGGTTCCCAACTGCACATAACTGGGGCCTATGTGACAGGTAGTCCAGGACCCAGGGAATCATTTTATCCGGCTTCTCACCGAGCATGAAGTTGGATGGTGTTAAATTAAAGTGGTGTTGTTCTGGTCCAGATGGGAATGTGCATTTTGCCTGCTGTTGATAAGCGAACTGCAGGGGGTTCAGAGCTGAAAGTGAGTTATTTTTAATGAGTAGGACATTTACAAAATTCAAATGTTGAAAAATATTAGACAGTGGTCCTAATAAAATAAAAATGTAAATTATTATTTTTATGTGTGTATTTTATTATATATGTATGTGTGTATCCCATCTGTACGTTACTCTAATGCTGAGTTATGAAGCCTAGAAAGTGGCATGTAACTGTCTGAAAAATGCGTATCTCAGGACCTAAGACTTAATGTAACGGTGTTCATCATGAGTGATGGCAAAAATTTACTGGATTATTTAAATGTAAGTTCCTTCTCTAAGAGCAGAAAGGTGTTTCTAGTGGGGCAGCATGCCTTAACAATGTAACTGCTTTAAATTCAAGACTCAATGGAGCACATCTTGCACAGCTATTAAACCATACCTACTGATAATTTAGATTGCAGTTATGCACTTGACTTACTTGTAATAATTAACCAGGCTTTTTTACTGAGTACAGTAAATACCCAAGGAATAGTGCTAAACATTTTATCCCGTATATGAAGTGATGTATTGTTTTTAATGGACTGTACTGAGGAACAACTTAGATTACCATTCCCCATCTGTGTCCTCAAAGGGATTGTAGCCAGTTTTTACCTTGAGGAAGTCTCAAGAAAAGCTGAACTGGCTGCCAGGCATTTTAATGCTCTTCTTGTAAGAAATAAGAGAAGTGCACTGTATATATCCTGAGGGCAGCATTCCTTGCCAAAGACAGAGGCAGGGTCTAATGTGGCCTTGAAGCTGGGCTATCTGCAAAAGTTGAAATAATTTGTTAACACTGAACAATCTTCTCCCTGTATGATGAGGAAAGACCTGAATCTTTTAGATGTAGAAAGCACTGTGACTCACTCCCTATGATTTATTTGTATGAGCTCTGAATAAGCTTTAAATCCAATAGCAAGGGGATTTCAAATGCCAGTTTACACAGACTGGGAGAGTTTTCAACAGTGTTTGTATGACTGCATTAGTATACAGAACATGCATTGTGGCTAGGTGATTCAGGGCTGTTGAAATTCTGCAGAAGTCTGTAGCCCCAGACAGAATGTCCTTGACCTGCAGTATAATTGTCATAGCTTTGCTCATTATTCAGGCGAATGTAATTAGCTCAGTATTGGAGGCTTTTTATTGGCTTATCCAGTCATGGTAAATTGCAGGTCAAATTTGATTTGCCTAAGGCAGATGTGAATGTTCCTGTGTGGGTGGAGGAAAGGAGATCTATACCATTGATTGACTGTATTGGTTGTGGTTTGCTAATATGTCTTCATTAACAGCTTTTCTTAAAGTTTCCCAAGACACCAATTGAAATTCAGGAGATTCATTTCAGATTAACATATGAAATCGTTATGTGTTTTCATTTTATGTGATCTACGATATATAACCTATTCATTAGTTTAATTCAGTCAAGGGCTGGCTGGAAAATAATGGCGTATCTACATTTACTTTTTTTTCCTTTGCCTGCCAATAACAATTGTGGTTGATTTTGCTATGAATTTGATCATTTTCCTTATAGTTGCTTTGGTGATATAGTTGTTTTGCTTAAGAAAGACATTGGCTTATTGAATATACTTGTGCTCTTACTAGCTTTAGCCTCTTTGCCTGCCTCTTCGGATTGGGTTTGTTCAGAGGGGTGATGGTGTTTTTTAATTGTCTTAAATCTGTCACTCCAAATACTTGGAGAGTTGTTAGAAATGTGTAGAACTTGTGTGTATGCATCACAAAGTAAATCTTCGTGTGACACATAGTGTACATTTGTCCACCACAGTCTTTGGACTGGTCATGGCCAGTCAAGCTGAAAATGGTCAGGTTCTGGGCACTGGTCAGTGTTTTGGCCTATAGCTCTGTGAGGTTTGTGGCTTTGTTAAAATGGCCTCCGTTATCATAGCTGATGAGTAAATGAGACTACCCAACCATAGACACAAGACAATATCTTAGGGTTTCATTGTGCATT
This sequence comes from Acestrorhynchus altus, assembly GCA_034509495.1. Classification (NCBI taxonomy): domain Eukaryota; kingdom Metazoa; phylum Chordata; class Actinopteri; order Characiformes; family Acestrorhynchidae; genus Acestrorhynchus; species Acestrorhynchus altus. Next base: position 13,092,089 of record CM067522.1, on the reverse strand, counting down.
GTATACATCAGGCTTTACCCACCCCCTGTTTCTGTGGGCTTGTTTTACTTCAGCTGTCGTTAGCCGTTTAAATCCGGCAGTAGTAATCCTGTTAGAGAAACGATTCAATCAAACTTGCCACGCTGTCGGACTGCATGCAGCTCATTCTCTTCTTTGTATCTCAGTGTTTGCTTGCGTACACGGATGTAGAAGTAGCATCTGTCTATCTGCATGTGGGTGAGTTTGAGTGTGTGTGTGTGTGTGTGTGTTTGTGTGTGTGTATGTGTGTGTATGTGTGTGTGCCAGAGAGAGAGAGAGAGTGTCTGTGACTGTGCTTAATCAGGAGCTGCCTGACAGCATGGTGCTGGTGGCTGTATTGCTGGTGTTGTGTGTTTAAGGCAGAAACGAGCACATCCTCTGGATAACGACACTGCCGCTCCCCACTGAGTCAGAGCTGGTTTAGTTTTCACTTGGGATCTGAGCCACACTGCTAATTAGAGGTAGACAAAAAATCATTACAGCACTGTGTCATAATACTTGGGGTAAAAAATAAGTTCTATGTATTTAAAATCTATGGATTTTGTTGTAGCTATTATTTAGGTGAATGTACAGTTGTATTGATGGATTGATTCAGATTTACTTTCAAAACAAAAAACTGTAGAGAAAAAAAGAGTTCATTAAGACAAGTGGGATCTGCAGTTTCAACACATCCGGTTCTGATTGAAGTAAAATAAAAGAAAACAAACTAAAGAACATAAACTAGCCCCTTAAAGGAAATGCGCACGATTTTAATTTCTTATAGTTTTTGTACAATTCTGTGAATGTTTCCTCAAACAGCTCTCTGGTATGTTTGAATACTGGAAAAAAGCCTGCTTCTGAATGCCTAAAAAAAGAAATAAACACTTAGCTTTAAAGGGATAGGAACATGAAAAGATGGAGCTCTGCACTTCAAAATCATATTCAAGACCTCACATACTATAAAGGCAAACTGTGGGCCAAGTATATATTTTCCAAAACAAACCATGGTTGGCAAACATTAAGCTGTATCTGAAACATAACAAATGTTGCTTACAGTACTAATGCCTGTCATTTCTGAATTATGTTGGATCACAGCCATTTGAAACTACTTTTTGTTGGTTGAAAACGGTTAACGGCAGTGGGCTAGTGTGTCATCTAGAACTGTGGGTGTCCATAAGTATTACAGTTACAGACACCTGCATCATCACACTGGCTTCTATGACTGGGCAATTATGGATACAACCTAATTTTCTAATATATTTTAGCTGCATGGTGACATATGATATATACATTAATATGAAAAATTAGGACAGTCCATGAAATCGTTTATCTTTTCTATATCTGTTCTGAAATGTGATCTTCAGTTCTTCTTAATACACACTACTGTCAAGTCCCCCATTAGTGGCAAGTATAAATATCAGCCATTTCTAGTCATCTTCATGCCAGAGCACTGTCTAATGCCCCCTCCATGTTGTGTGTATGAAAACGTGAGTGGGGCCAGAGGGGAGCAGAGTAGGAGGAGCTGAGAGCTGGGGAGGAGCAGAGCGCAGGAGCAAAAAGGTTTGAAAAATGGTTTCCATTCATTTGAAACTGAATGTTATTTAAAAACTTCAAAACCTGATATCTCCTCAGTCCATGTCTTGCTCTGCTTATATCCCAATATCCATATCAATATCAATACATATTGGCCAGCCTTACTGTCTTCCAGTCAGTTCAGGACATCTTTGATCTTTATCAGCAATTTAGTGAATTTTGAATGGATTTGCTACAGTCTTTGCTACTGATGGCAATCATTGTTATGACATGTTTATATGTGTGTGGGTGTATTTGATGGCATTTTGATGATAATTTATAATTTAAACTGATTCAACCAAGGCATAACCTTGAAGTCTGTGGTATTGTGTACTTCACCACTACGAATGCCCTCCCCCACTGTTCCCAACTAGAAATGTGTATTCGTTTTAAAATAGAGTGAAACTACTCGACCCAGATAATTACTAATTAAACGTATGCATAATTTTGGTGCATATTGGAACGGACACACACAGAAACACACAAAATGACTCATGCACAGCATGCTTGCAGTAATTATGCAGTAAGTTGTTTGACGGCCCAAATCACGTCATGTTGTCCTCTAGTCCTTGCCTGCTCTTGGCCAGGAGCAGGGCATTTGGCAGCGAACTGCTTCGTCCTTCATAGCTGACCGTTTGAGTGAGGGCTCCTGTAGAGCTGAATGTGATGGAAAGAGAGTGTCCAAACTGCTATCCTGCCTCTCACTTACAGGCTTATTGGCAGAGAGAGAGAGAGAAAGAAAGACTGCTCTGGGTGGTGAGATGAGAGGTGAGAAAGGTGCCCTGGTGTTTCAGGATGTATCTTTCTTTTTCTGTGACCTTCTTCTGTTAGCTGAAATGTGCCCCCTTTTGTTTTTTTCCCTCTCACTCCCTCCTCATAGATCAAAAGTGGAGTTTTTTTCATGCTTGGCATGCTTTCGCTTGATGTGCATATGAGCCTTGTAGGTTTTTTATTAAATACATAATTAGCATATTGTTTTCTTTGTAGCTTTTACTGTATCCAAGGATTTCTATGTTGTGTCTGTGCCGAAAACATGTAGAGGGTTTTACACATGCCTTAAATGGAACAGTGTTTACTGTCTAAAAGGACAGGGTCCCACTTTGTTTACTAGAAAAAATAAACTGATTGCAATGCACAACTGCAATCGCATCATGTCAGACTGTCATGGAGTTAGTGAGAATGACGAAAGGTCATCTTTAATGATGAAGGCCTGGTGTCATGGTGTGGGGTGCAAATTTTTTTGCCATTTACCCTTTTTGGTTAATGAGGTCCTGCAACCAATGGTCCTCTTCTGAACGCAGACTCTGGTGTGCAGAGGACAACACTCATCTGCATACTGCTGCCATCTCAACAGTTGTCTTGACAGATATTATGCCATGGCCAGTCACATACATCACCAAACCCATGGAGGGCATGGTGGTTTGTATACAGCAAAGCTCCTGTGGTGGTCTGTGGCATTGCTTTGTCTGATCAACTCTTACCAGCACAACACACAATAACACACCACCACCATATCAGTGTCATAATGTTGTGCTTGATTGTAAACCAGTTAAACAATTCAATTTCAGACAGTTAATGTGCTGTGATATGATCTTTAGATTAACAACATGCTGCTGCAAAATATATGTGCACGACCAGTCAAAGGTTTCAGAACCTTATTGGGCGTTCTAAAACTTTTGACTGTCACTGTATATTTTAGCTGAATTGTGAAATAAGATACAACATGACTTGAAAAATACAAGGTGAAACAATTGCTATAACTATATATAAACATTGAAATTTGATCTTTATTTCTTCTTTATAGACAGTAAAACATCTTCTACTCCCTCCATGGTATGTGTGAGAACAGGGGGCAGAGCAAGCAGGGTAACGGGGCAGAGATGAAAAAAGGTTTTGTCAAGATTAAAACAGAACATGGTTTTGAAGCTTTCAAACTACACTCCCCTCGGAAAGTACTGGAACAGGGAGGACAATCCCGATATTTTTGCTGTAGACTGAAAACATTTGGGTTTGACATTAAAAGCTTTTATTTACAGGTGTTTTTACATCTGGATCTGATGCACAGTTCAGTAGATACCACCTGATCCTGCCCATTTTTCTTCTGAGCAAAAGTACTGGAACAGATCAACTTAAAATAGATGAAAGTGAATAAGACTTAATATTTAATTGCAAATCCTTTGCTTGAAATAACTGCATCAAGCCTGTGACATCACTATACGTCTGCATTCCTCTTTTGTGATGCTTTTCCGGGCTTTTCACTGCAGTCTCTTTCAGCTGCTGTTTGTCTTTGGGGGGTTACGCCCTTCAGACTTCAGCAGGTAAAATGCAGCTTTATAGGGTTTAAGTCTGGAGATTGACAAGGCCAGTCTAAAACCTTCCACTTCTTGCACCTGATGAACTGACCCGTAGTTTGTTATGGGTCATTAATTTACTGCATAATGAAGGATCTCCTTGTCAGTTTAGTTGCATCTTTCTTTAAATTGACAGACAAAATGTATCTGTAGACGTCTGAGGTCATTGTTCTGCTGTCATCATGCGTGACATTATCAATGAAGATTAATGAGCCCATCCCAGAAGAAGCCATGCAAGCCCAAGCCATGACATTACCTTCACTGTGTTTCACAGATGGGCTCGTATGTTTGGGTTCATGAGCAGATCCTTTCTTTCTCCAAACTTTAGGTTTTCCATCATATTGATTAAGGTTCATCTTTGTCTCATCAGTCAATAAAACTTTCTGAAAAGAATTTCTGAGGCTTGTCTCTGTTCTTCTTGGCAAATTCCAGCCTGGCTTTCCTGTTCTTCTGGATGTTCTAGTGGCTAATATCTGTTATTTTAGGGTCTTTCTTTACAGCACTTACAGTGTTTTTGAAATGTTGTTGTTTTCCTTAGTCTACCTGTTCTACATCTGTTACTTCCAGATGTTCCAGATGGTTGTACTGGCTATGGCCAATATTTGTGCAATGGCTCTGATTGATTTTCCATCTTCCTGTTTTTCACCCATAGACAGCTCTCTGCGTTTCATGTTAGGTACTATAAATGCACAGTGTGCACAGATACGACCCAAATCTGAAACTGAATGCAGAGATTCAGCACTATTTATTGTTTAAATAATCAATGTGCGATATACAAAACCAGGTCATCCAGTTACATCAGCTTAAAAACTCTGAAATCCAGTACTGCCTTTGGCTGTTCATCACTTCAGTCTGCTGCTGAGGACTGGAACAAATTACAAAATACTTTAAAACCAGACACTTATACATCTGACATTGCTTTCAAGCACCATATCAATGATATTTTAATTAATACCTGTACATGTTTGCAATTTTATTACCATTTGTTATTTATGTCTGTGTTTTTTGTGAATGTGAATTTTCCTGTCCTCTGCTTTCAAGTGTTGTCTGGCACTTGCCAGCCCACCTTTGTAAAAAAGAATCTGTTCATAATGGCCTGTGTGGTTCAATTAATGGTTAAAAAATGTAACAGGACACAAAACAACTGTCACTCACATGTTCCAATACTTTTTCTCACAAGACAAATGGGTGGGTTCAGACAAAAGGTGCTATCTTCTGAACTGTGTATCAGATTTAGATGGAAATAAAGCTGAAATGGTGATGTTTTGTCTCCTGTTCATCCCTTAATATCAAACCCAAATGTTTTCACTTTGCAGCAAAAATAAAGGGCTTGGTCTCACTGTTCCAACACATTTGGTGGGGAGTGTAAACAATGTTGTCCTCAGCACATATCTTGTGCTTGTGTGTGAATATATATATATATATATATATATATATATATATATAAAATAATTACTATATATATATATTCATTCAGCCCTAAGTAATTAATAATTATTATTCAAAATAAAAGAACAAAACTGATGTGATAACTAGTCAGTACTGGTCATGTCTTTGACCAGTAGTGTATTTAGAGGTGTGCTCTGAAGGTTGTGGTCCTGGAGAATCAACAATCTGATGGTCAGTCTTGCTTTTCTGTAGGATCATATTTGATTACGTTTTTCAACCTGTTGATTCTCTCTCACTTACAAGCATACACACACTCAGACACACTTTTTTTTATGTCTGTTGCCCTCTCTGTGGTTTGGGTCTCCCTGGGTAGGAGAGACAGAGGAAGGTCATTTGTACGAGAATGGAGACTGTCAAGTTTCCATAGTTCTAATTCCACATTTTTCCACAGTGTGAGAACACACCAGTTGGTGGCGGCTCACCAGCAGAGCATATCACCGTGGCAACCAGAGCTCTCCACAGATCTTGGGCTCGTGTGTGTGTGTGTGTGTGTGTGTGTGTGTGTGTGTGTGTGTGTGTGTGTGTGTTGTATGTGTGTGTGCGTGCTCACACGGGGTGGTTTGTTTTTGCTGCTATGACTAATAAGAGGAGGTGTTGCCCCAGGGATATATAATGTACATACTGCATCAGGATGAGCTGCTTTAAAAAGCATTGCTGTCAGTTTATGCTATATTTTTTGCCGCCCAGTTTAGTTCTTACGCTTCCTTTGTGATTCAGTCATTCACACAGTCATTCGCACTCACGTTGTAAATCAGGACAGGACCCAGAAATGCCCTCTCCTCTGTGACAGTCATCATAGCAACCTCATACAACAACTGTCAGCATCTTATCCCTTCCCAAAAATGGCGAAAAGAAAGGCAGAAAACAGGAGCTTTATGGACAGGTGGGAGACAGAATATCTCTATATATATATAGATATCTATATATATATATATATATATATATATATATATATATATATATATATATATATATATGGAATGTTTAATACACACAAAAACAGGGTGTTGTATTGCATCATATGGTGAGCACATCATATATAAGGGGAGCCTATTTTTTGTTTGTCCTTTAGTGGTGCACAAAATATTTAGGTGGGGGTGTGCTTTTTCAGGGGTGTGTACATCTGGTGAAATGTAAGCAGTATGTTGCAAGTAAGGCAGTAGTTCCATGTGTGAACTAGGCCATGTTTGCAGTCTTAAAGACCAGCTATGCGTGTTTCTGTCAGCACAGTGCAAAGTGCTCCCTTCATTTGTGTCCTTCTCTAGGGGCCATGAGTCAAAATAGGGGCAGACAGAATGACAGTGGGTTAAATGAGATTTCACTCATTCACATGACTGTGTTATCTACAATCAGTCTGGCGCTGTGTAATGTGTAGCGCTTTGGCCCATCAGGGATGATATAATTTATGTTGATGTTATAGTTCAAAAGACTGTATTCCAGTAGTGGTTTGGTGGTGACCTTTGGTTTTCACCTGCTGTTTTCGCAGATGTTTATTTGAGCTGAGTGGAGCCTGGCCTAGGGGAGATGAAGCTGTGTGCATAGAACCCCACCTATTCCAGCCATGAACCACCAGGAGGCGCCACTGGGCCAGGAGTTGAGTGAAGCGGCCGAGGCAGACCTAGAGCGACGGGGCCCTGAGGGCCAGCAACCTCCCTCCCACCGCAGACGGCATGATAACTCAGGCCGGTCCCGCAGCCACCACAATGGACATGGTGGAGAAAACTCCCATGGCCAGTCTGGAGCCCAGCGCTACCGCAGGTACGAGGGGTCAGAGGGGGGCGGCCGGCAACGCAGCTCACGTAGAACGCCTGAAGAGGGTGAAATGGAGCAGCAGCATGCACCACAGCCAATCCCACGGCCGGCAGTGACCCGCTACCGGCGACAGGGTGATGCAGAAGCACGGATGCGGGCACAGCAACAGAGGCAGAGGCAGAGGGAAAGGCAGCAGAGGGAGGCAGAGAGGGCTGAGCAACAGAGGTTGGAGCAGCAACAGCAGCAGCAGCAGCAACCTGGAGAGCCTGAGGAGGATGAGGAAGGAGGTAATGCTTTGGCCCGCTCAGCCAGCACTGAGAGTGGCTTCCACAACCACACGGACCGGGCAGAGGGTGACGCTGTTATGGCCTCAGAGGCTGAGCCCGAGGATGAGACTACGTACGGGATCCCACTGAGACCTGAAGCTGAGGAGTACACAGAGAGCGCAGAATCAGAGCAGCAGCCTGCAGGGCCAGTCCATGCACAGCCGCAGTATCCTCCTCAGCCACCACCCCTGCCTCGTGACCCTCTGCCAAACACAGAGCGCCCCCCCAGACATGATGCTGAGGCGCTCAATCCCAACTACTCCAATTATGTTTACACACAGCCACTGTACCGCAGTTCAGGCCGTGAGGGCCAATCTCAAGTCGAAGATGAGCCCTATTCTGAACCCTATGCTGACTATGCTGTCCAGGAGCATGTTTATGAGGAGATCCCTGAAGCCCCTGGAACACAGGCTGAGGGTCAGACGCCACAACAGCGGCAGCGAGCTGGTTTCCGGCTATTCGAGCGAGATTCATACAGGCAACAGGAGGCAGTGGGCTCCAGATTACACCACTATGATGAACGCTCAGATGGCGAGTCTGACAGTCCAGAGAAGGAGGCAGAGTTTGCTCCATACCCACGTGCAGACAGCTGCGAGCAGGATGAGGACATAGACCAGATTGTGGCTGAGGTGAAAGAGAGCCTGAGCTCTCAGAGCCTGGAACGCGTAGCTGCTGGCTCAGGCAGGGAAGAGGAAGAAGAGGATGAATGGCCTGAATCTGAGCACTGCACACAAGCTGAAATAGAAGACAACAAGCTCCAGGAGACTCCAGGTGAGGAAAGGAAAGGTGAGGATGGTAGGACCCCTGCAAGCAGCCCTTCCGAAGAAGCAGCTTTAGCAAAGAACAGTCGGCAGAAGAGGGATGCCATCTCTCTGGCCATCAAGGATATCAAGGAGGCCATTGAGGAGGTGAAGACCAGGACAGTGCGCTCACCGTACACACCTGATGAGCCCAAAGAGCCCATTTGGGTGATGAGGCAGGACCTAAGCCCCACCGTGGAATCAGACTTACAGCCGTCACTAGGGGGAGATGTGAGTACAGATAATAAACACCATAATCATGATCAGGTACTTTTGTTTGGTCTTAATTATTTACTTTTGCCTGTTCTTTTAACTGAATCTGCCATTTTTAACATTTATATACATGTTGAATGATATATTGGCAGACCTGTCAGATTCTTGAGTTCAGTATATTCCAGTCTTGTCCTTGGAGCCGACCATCATTGTTGTTTGCTCAGCTTTTTGCTTTCTTAACACACTCGAACATTTGTTACACTGTTAAAAGGAAACAATTCACATTTGAACTTTGTTGAGTAGCAAACAGCCTGGCAGACCTTGGAAGACTGCTGGTGGTCATAAGTGAAGATTACTTTCAGTTATGAGCAAATCTGTTCAGTCTGCTCACAATAGATCAAAAACACTGTCTGCGGTTATCAGCAAATTTATATTCCACCATGCAGAATACACCAGCATGACTGCAGATGGTTCATCATAAGACAAAACCCACCGATTAGCCGCAACAAAGAACATCCAGGTTATAGTTTGTAAAAGTACATAAAATCCTTCAGAATTCCAAGTATTGTAAGATAAATAAGGCAAATATTAACCTGTATCATGTGTAGGAATGTAATGTGACGTGTGTGGAATAAAAAATTGCTCCTGATTCAAAGTGTGTCACCTCATCTGGGAAACATGATACAGTAGTTATGTATGGCTGTAAGTGGAGCCCGGTCACTTGTCTTTATTAATGATTTGACAGCTGATAGGAGCACCAAGTTGAATTACTGAGGGCATAGCGCATCCTAACAGCTTAGAACTTGTTAAATGATTCAAATCTCAGTTGCTAGAGGCTGGAAAGTAGCTATAAAATACTCTCATTGCCAAAAGTATTTGCACGCAGAATACGGTGTTGGATTACAATGCTGTTCAGAAGGAGGATAAAGGTTACCATGAACAGTAAATGATTCAAAACGTAAACTGATGTGGGCAATATTTATTGAGTGACACATACAGAAGATGTGAAATTGAGCACCAGAATGTGCCTTCAGAAAAAGTAGGGCCGCTGATTGCAGGACCTCATTAATGTAACATTGAGCTTTCGAAGTGCCTGTAATGAAGTCCAAGATGGTCTTGCATCATGTGAAATTGCACCCCACAGTGTGAGACCAGGCCTTCTGCTTGTCGATATAGACAAAAAAGATCATATCCTGATATATTTTAGCTGAACGGCGATATACGATATACAGTACATTTATGTGAAACATTTCACACTTGTTTTGTTATAAAAACAAATATATTGAAGTTCTTTTTTTCTTTCTACACATTAAGTCATCATCATGCTTGAGGAGGTTGAGCAGAGTAGAGGTGGAGCTGAGAGAGGGGGCGGAGCAGAAAAATAGTTTTCCACAAGATTGAAGCAAGTTTTTAAAAATGTTATAATTCAATATAAACAATACGACCTCAGGCCATATCTTGCTCTGTTTATAGACTTAGCTTTAGATATACTTATAAACATCTATATATGTTTCCCAGCCTTATGCTGACAACAATGTGCCTCCAAACAGATTCGTTAGTCATCTCCACCAAAGCAAAAGTGGGACTTGTCAACGAAGAAGACCTGCTGCCATTCTGAGTGACTCAGTGACAGTCTGGTTCGAAAAGATTGCAATCGTGCTTTGCAATCGCTTGATTCAGTCTGAGTGCAACTACATTATTAATTGAATTACTGAGCTTTTCAGGGTCAAAATGTGCACACCACATATCTCACACTGAATTCTAGACTTCAGGGAGAAAAAGCAGAAGACACTGAGAATGAATTACTGTCTTGGCAGAGAGAAGATACCCACCAGCACCAGGGAAAATACTCACTGTCTGCTGTGATATATGGGTTGAACACTTTAGACATACATTGAATGCATATTGGGCTGCAACAACTAATCGACTTTCATGTGTTTCTCGCACTAACTAACTAGTAACTGGTCAGGATTCATCTGAACTGCAAGGTTAGTAGGTAGGTTAGTAATCTAGCCTTCTGTGTTATTGGGTGGAAATGCTATTAGCTAGTGATAAGACCGCTAAACCTTCATATTTAGCAGTGAGATATTGATATCTTGGCAACAGGACCTATTGTTGCCTTCGTGACTCAGTTACAGAGACATTCATCATTAAACTGCCAGCTATTTCCAATTTCAGACACAGCCAGTGTGTGTGACAGAGGCAAGAGCTCCACTGAGCCACTGAGTCTTAAAAAGATAATACTGGAGAAAAGTTACATTTACTTACATTTAGATTTACTAGATTGACTTTTATTAGATGTTAATGTTAAATTTAACATTAGATTTAATGTTAGATGAGAAGTTCATTAAAACAGTGATTTCATTGTTATCTGGCAAATGTATAAGAATTATTTTGTAATTATTCATTTAAATAAATCATAGATTATTTGACTGCAAAAGTAGTTAATTGGAAATGTTTAAGGCCTTAAGATGATTTTTTTTCAGTTATAGTTTCCTGATGGCTGTAAAACAGGGCTTGAGTTTCTGTTTGGATCAGCCAATGTAGATATAAATACCTTTAAATAAAGCAGACACTGTACTTTAACCCCATGACTGAATCCAAAAATTGAAAATCATTGTTCAATTACTTACAGCTGTGCACTTTATTTCTTGTAGATCAAAACATATTACATTTTCTGAGAGGAGAGGGGATGTTGCCTTTGGTTAGATACACTGGCTAGACAATGCCATCTCTGGAGGCTTGTTGTACTCCCTGGCTCTTCACTTTTCTATCACTCATCCTCAAAGTGCAGTGACCCGAGCTTTTCTTCGGACTGCGAGTGGTGCCTGGCCAAATTGCCTGCCTGTGGAAAATTGAAGACTGCTTGCGTACACAATGCAACGGGTTTGCTTCTCTTGAGCCTGCAGGGCTCATCTGTATTCTGTGATTGCAGCACATGACCAGTGCATGCAAATGGAGCAGCCCTCAGACAAGGCTGATAAGAGGGAGAGGGAGAGGAGTTCGTGTTTGACATTGATACGAGTCCCTTGATTATTGTTTCTGCTCTTGGTCTTCTGTATCTCTTTCAAAGCCTGTTTTCATGCACAAGCATAAATGCGCATTAGTCTATTTATTAATTTAATACTTAGGTGTGAGGTGCTCTATAGACTCTGGTCCTTATTAAATGGTATCAGATATCATTCTTGGCAGTCGGGACAGTTGATACCTTCTTTCCTCTGTCACACATTTAATAAACTTCAGCCATTTAGTTGCTCTAGTCCTGCTTTACAGACAAAATAGACTCTGTCGCAGTGAACAAACAGCTGCTTCTGTTATGTGTTGCAGTGGTACCCAGATCTCCCCTACTGCTCCTTTGGTGATGCTAATTAATTACCAACATTTGTCTGAGTCTTATTCACCAGCACAAGTCTTTATTTACTGCCAGTTGTCTGGCTGACAGGGGCCTTTTGGTGCTTTGATGCAATTACTGTCACACAGAAGAGGGAGCTGCTTTTTGTGTGGTCCAGAGAGAAAGTGACACTGCTTGTGGAATGAAACATTATTTTTGAAGCTCTCAGCAAAACCGAGCAGCACACAAACAGTTGTCATCCAAGAGAGTAGACTGATTAGCTGTTCTATCGAATACAGCACAAGCATTTTATGCTGTATTTGAGGTCACCATTTATAGAGTTGTTCAGTGGAAAGTTTTGCTATTCTAAAAAATTCTCATTACGCCTTATTCCCGTGAAAAATCCACTGAACTTAGATCACCACTGTGTTGTCTGCTCTCACACATTGCCATATTCCCCTGTAAGTTCATCACAGGCTTTATTTTTTTTCTTCCACAGTATAATTTATTTAGTGCTGGCGAGAGACACTGAAAGAGACTGCTTGTAAATAATTCAGTGAGACTCACATAACACTACAGGAGAAAAACAGCTTTCGTTCAGGCTCTCGTCAGCACTAAATCTGGGTGAATAGCACTTATTTATGCTATAAATGTTGTTTTTTTATGGAGCAGGAATGATACAGTGGACCCTTTTTTACTGTAGCAGTAGTATTCACACATAACACCAGCTGACCTAGAAGAACTGTTACTGAAGTGTTTTTTGTATTTATGGTCACTATTTAACTCATAATAATCTCAAGGGGGGGCAATAAAAAGAATTGACCTTTGCAATGCTGTTGCACTGCCCTAATAAGAGCCGTGTGTTGTTTTATGTCTGATGTAAGCACCACAACACACTTTAGGCTGCTTTTTCCACTAAAATAATAATGGCTGTCCTTTGTCTCTTAAGTACAACAGGACTGGGTGGTATGGACCATATCCAAATATATTTAAGCTGAATTGTGATATACAATCCGATATATGATACAAAAATACAATGTGTAAAATTAGGACACCTCATGAAATCCATCTTCTGCATTAAAAATCTGATCTTCAGAGCAGAGTAGAAGAGGAGCTGAGAGCAGAGGCGGAGTAGAGTGAGAGAGCAGCAAAAAGTATTTCCACAAGATTGAAACAGAACATTATTTAAGAACTTTAGAATGTAATTTAAACTACATCGTGTTCTGTTTATACCCCGATATCGATAGTCTTGATATGTTACCCAGCCCTAAAGTACACTGAATGGACAAAAGTATGTGGACACCTGGTCATTCATTGTTTCTTCTGAAATCAAGGGTATAACAAAGCATTTATCCAGCTTTTGTTGGAGTTCCTGTCTCTACTGTTCTATTATTTTACTATTCTAGTGCATCGCAAAAAATTTGAATATCATTAAAAACCTCATCTGTGATCACAATTTCTTTTAGAAAGGTAAACTGTCCATTTTTATATGAATTACTCGTAATTGACATTTTTTGTTTGTTTTACTGTTCTTCAGTATGGCTTATAGCTCATGAAAACCAGAATCTCAAAATAGAACATTCAATTGAATTCAAATTTGAATGGATTACTAATCAAACTACCAACTTTTAAACAAAAACAATTGAAAAATATCAATTTAAATGTAATGAATATAATTAGAATTAAATGATCAAAACTCAGATGCACTCGAATGTGTAAGTTGCTGTTATGTTTTGATGGTAACAAGCTTTAATGAGGTCAGGATGTTGAATGAGTGCTTTCATTCCAGAAAACACAGTTCTATTGCTCCACAGCTCAGTGCTGAGGAGGGGGGCTTCATACCCTTGTAGCCAACGGCTGGCAATAGGCCTACTTATTTATATTTGTCTGCTCTAGAGAGCTCTGTTGTACTTCTCTGCAGGGGCAACAGACAAGCTGTGTGTGCATTTGCCCATCTATGTCAGCAGTGTGTATTACTTAAAGTAGCTGAATGCATTCATTAGAAGAGGTGTCCACAAACATTTGGACATGTAGTGTTATGACAGTATATAGATAATGTTATCATTAGATTACATCACAAGGAACTATTTCTGAATATTCAAGGACATTGTCAGGATTTGGACAATATTAACAGGGTTCTGTAGGTGCTGTAGTGTGTTGTTTCACTCTGGTGGTAGGAGATGCTCAGACTCTGAGCCTAAGAGAGCATAATTGTCCGTTCTTGTTGTTAAAAGGAGTGTATTTGTACCATTTTTACCATTTGACATCACTGTCTTGCTGGTGCAATTGTCTGGTGCAATTGTTAGTTCCAGCGTCTAACTGCATAAAAGCTAAATGTTGTGGTTTTCATTGTGATAAAAGAATGTATTTAAATATTACAATGTTATTATTTTTCCACATTGTACACCCTTACTGAACACCAACTGTTTACTTTAATCCAGTAGAATTGAACTGAGTCGTATTTGGGGTTGGGCAGTAACAGGAGCTGAGTGCCGTCTAGTCCTGTGCTACAGTGAATCCTGATCTGGGTAAAGGCTATCGGAGAACAGCCCTCACTTGGGTTTGTTAGAGCCTTTGTTCTGCTTGAGAAGTCTTCAGTGCATCTCTCAAGGACGTCCAGCCTTTTTTCTCTAATTTTGACCATTTGATCCATTTCGATATGGAGAACTTTTGGATGTACCAAGTAGATCATCACCATAGAGATCAGGTTAGCAGTTGTTTTAAATGTGTGGAACCTTCTATTTATTATAGCAATTATAATTGTGTGAAATCATGAGAGTGAATTTTAACATTAACTTATTAACGTATTTTAATGAGAATGAATATTTTAGCAGCGATATGAGCGTTTCAGCGTTTTTGAAATAGATTCCTCGTTAAGGTTTGAAATGACATGGGAAGCGAGTTCTTTCATTGTTATCCTCTGTCTAACCTCCTTTAATTTTGCTTTAATATAACTTTGGCTTCTCGTTTTGTCTCATAACTCCAGTTATTGCGTCAACCCGACAACCTATTAGTGCTTTCACTCATTTTTGCTGTTTTTTTTTTTTACTCTTCTACAGATGTTAGATTACTTGCTGCACATCCCGTCAGATCGTTTCTGTTTTACAGTTATGATTTATCACCATATTTATATGCTCACTGTGCAGCCCTAATCTGCTCTTTTGCCGATAATGGTGTGGGCTATTTGTTTTCTAGCTGTTAACATGTTTTTTTTTCTTGACTTGAGTTCCACTTGTGAGATTTTTGTCTGGTATTTGCTTTGTTGTATTCATGGTATTGAATGATATGTTCATATTGGTATTTTTATGATATTCTGTACACTTTCCACCTGACTGTTCTATTCTTGATCCCCTCTGTCTCTAGTATTTTTCTAGTATTTTAGTATTTTATTCCAAAGATTTTATTTGCATCTGACCACTTTTAGGTGTACAACTGCATTGTGTTTGTTTGGTCTTTGTGTTCTGTGCTAACAGTGTTCTCCTTTCTGAAGTCCCCAGGTTCAGGCTCCACCTCTCCACAAGGGGCAGAGTCTTCCAGCCGACAACTGCCCCTGCAGGAGGGGAGTGACAGCTTGGAGTCTCCATCACCTGCCAGCAAAGAGGTAGGAGGGCCCGAGCATCAAGCAGGAAATGTTTTTTCAGCTCTTTTACTACATTTTTAGTATGAAGTATACTGTATAACTCTGTTCATATTAAACCTTGCTCATTGGTTTCTGCTTGCTTTATGTATTTTTCTTAAAATGGCAGTCAAGGAGGAGTCTTGCCTCATTCCCAACATATGTGGAAGGTGAGTTTGAAGTGCCGTGGTCACTCTAGACTTGTTGCTATCATACTAGTTTTCCCCAAGTGACTGTAGAAGAACATGGACTGTGAAACGTCTCACAAAAGTGAGCGGGTACAGGTCTTGTACCACTGATGGCTGGTTGCAGTGTAATGTGTAGCTCCGCCCACTCCCTTGTTTTCGGGGGCAAAACAGTCCGTTTTCCATGTAACTTTTCACCTCCACAAATTTCCATCACCATTATCTCATTCCAACAGTTTTCCCTGGACTAATGTTGCCACATTTGTTTATATCCATAGTTAGATTTGCTGGACTCGTTAGTATTTGTACTGTATTTGCTAACACTCAGGCTTATTTATTTTCGGATCTGGACTGAGTCCAAAGACAATGATTCAAATTGATGTCATTGGTGCATGCTTGCTCTCACAGCTGCAGCTTGGGGGTTAAACTGGATTGTAGTAGCTTTAGTTTGTCTCACTTACAAACAGCTGAGCTTCGGTGCTGTAATTTGTTGTAAATGTAAATTACTTCATAGTAATAAAGGAAGTAAACTTGTACTGTTAAAACGTTATACTTAACTACGGTACATTTGGCTTCTGGACCTTTAGGCAGTGAAGGCAGCTTGGTCTGTAAGTAGGGGGTGCGTCTACCAAGTGAGTAGTCAGGTCTGACTGTACCTTTGGTTTCTCTTGCACAAACTGTGCAAATTTGCCATCATGGCAGACAGTTTTGTCTTCATTTCTAAAGAACAGAAAGGAATATAAGCACGGTGTCCATATTCTTCTACAGTGGTTTTCTCACATACTGTTGTCACAGTGAATTGGTACTTATTACATTTGATGAGGTGTTACAGTTTCATTTAAAAATGTGGATTATTTGTTTCATTTATTACCCCATCACCCTCTTCTGGAACCTGCCTGTCTTGTCTCACAGTTCCAGGCCCTTGTGACCCAGAAGACCTTATCGATGGCATCATCTTTGCTGCTAACTATTTGGGTTCCACTCAGCTGCTCTCAGACAAGACACCTTCAAAAAATGTACGCATGATGCAAGCCCAGGAGGCCGTCAGTCGCATAAAGGTGAGACGGCTGGTTCTGTAGTTCTGCATCTTTGTGTTCCAACTCTCCTGAGAAACTAAACTTGTGTGAACTTCAGCTCTTTCTAGGCTTATCTCTGCAAAACACCATAACAGTGGTCAGGGTAGGCAGACCTGCTCTAAGAAACCCAGTATGACATTTTGAGGGCAAAAATATGGGATGCAATACAGAAATGCTCTTTTGTATTTGATCTGCTTTGTCATGATTTGTATCTTGAAATGTTGCAAGCACTTAAAAGCACAAGTCAAATGCCAGGTTTTTTGAGACAGAGCATTCTCGTCTAGTAGTTGCTTTTTGGCTGTAATTAGTTTAATTCAGACAAGATCTTTTTTTAAACAGGATGAGCAGCACACCTTTGTAGAATAGTGATGAATTTCCGCTGACTGCATCAGTCTCGAAGGACTGCAGACGTTTGCCACCTCACCTTTTTTTCCATCCTCTTGCGGCATAAGGCAGCCATTCTCCCCCAGTCAGCCTCATGACTCAGCATTTTTTATATCCACCTTAAAAAATGCAGCACCACCATTCTGTGTTTCTTCAGCATGTGTGTGCACCATCAGAGCATCACTGTTTGGAGTAAGATTTGATTATATATTAGAGAAGTCGGGAAGCAAAATCGACTCTGAACACTGTGAAGTTCTGCCAGATTAAACCGATCCCAATCTAATACTGCTGTTGTTGCAGACTGGGTGAAAATTCAGTGTTGAAACAAATAAAGCCCCAGTGAGGAGCTGCTGACAGTAAAAGCAGAGGCTTTAGAACAAAAGATAAAAACTCACAGTAACATTTACCCTATAGGCTTTTAACACATTGACCTTGGACGTTTCCTCGATCTTTAATTCACCAGGATCTGGTCAATTAAACCTGAGCAACCTTGTGTTGAGCTGAAAGATCAAAATATGTGAGCTGAAAATATGTTTGACCTTATGTTTGATAGTAAAAATCTTCTTTCTTTTTTGAGATATATTTTGTACAAGATCAAAAAATCACAGCGTAATATCACGTAATAACCGTTCCAACATCTGTGTATGATTTAATTCCAGAAAAGAGTGTGTCATTTGTGTGGAAATAGTACAGTTGTTCATTTAAAGGTGACAGTTAAAGGTTACTGTTTGGCTCTGAGCAACTCAGCAGCCTAATGCACCAGCACTATGGTATGAGGATTGCAGGTTCAAATCCCTGGTCATGCTGCTTACCATCAGAGCCAGACTCTGAGAGAGCAAAATTGACCATACTCTTTCTGGATGGATAGATGCTGTTCTCTTTAATGCAATGCTGGCTGGCACAGGTATCGGAGCCGGGGACCCAGCGCTTTCCTCAGATAGCATTGGCTGTCCAGCAATAATGTAATGGCTGCAGTTTGAAAAAAAGACACGGTGGCTGACTTCACATGTATCGGAGGAGACATGTGCTTGGAGCATCGTATGTGATGGGGAAGAGTCATAATGGGGTTGGGTAATTGGCACCCCCTAATTGTGTGGAGAATTAGGATAATAAATAAATAAATGTATTTTAAAATACACTGCATTTTTGGTGTTGCAATTAAGTACTTTTAACTTAACACTTTAGGTTATAGGTTATAGGTTTATATAAGGTTTTCATATCGTAGTGTATATAACCATTTCTCTTTAACATATTGAGATATTCATTTTTTTTTTGTCATATTGCTCAGTCCTAATGGAACAACCTGCCAACAATATTAAAAGTGTGCCACTATTAAGAGCTAATCCTTCCTGGTATTTTAACTGCTGCGGTGGGTGATGATGAATAACAAACAGCACCAATTATTTTACAAAAATGCCCTTGCAAGCTTAGACCCCATGCAGAGGCCAGCTGATGGAGCTTGTTTGAATGTCCTCTGCAGTGCTGACCTCTTTCTCATCCAAGCTGATGTGGAAATGTTCTAATTATAAATGGGGCAAGCAGTTGTGATTCAGGTCTTCTTTACATATCTGACAGTTCCCTTTAAGAAAGTCAGTGCCACAGTAGCACATCAGTAAATCAGTGATATTTTTTTTTACTGTGATTGAAGGTGAAGTTTTCATCCTGCATATGATGAGACAGGGGGGGGATCTTAGAAGGAGAAGGCTCTTCTGTATCTGTCAGATAATGTTCAGTCTCCTGCCATATCAAAACCCTCTTCTATTGTCTAGTAGAGCGAACACGGAATTTTATTATTAATTATTCACAAGCAGTGACATTCTGCCATGGTTCATGTTCTAGATGATGGTATGAGTCCTGAGATTCAGTATCTAGGTGAAAAACATATGACATTTTTCGCTGCCATCATGGAGTCTTATTCTGATGCAATGTTGGATCTGTTTTAACGGCACACTGGCAAGTAAAAATGAGCTCTTGATTTAATTTCCTGTGGAGTTTCTCTGCCTTTGTAGTCACTGTGTTATTCTTCAGGATGTTCTGTAATGTAATGCTGATTGAATGCTTGAAGAAAGGACAAGTAGGCCATCTGGTGGGGAAATGGGTATGACTCAAAGAAAATCACTGCAAGTCATAGGCTAAGAGGTGAATATCTCAGACCAGTGTTTGAAATTACAGCTGATCAGGTCACCTAAATCAACTGTAATTCAACACTATATGGACAAAAGAATTGGGACACCTGTGCATTCATCATTTCTTCCAAAATCAACGGTATTATAAAAAGAGTTTATCCTGCTTTCTTTCCAGAGAAGATTTTCTACTAGATTTAGGAGCAGTACTGTAATGTACTTTGAAAGATCACCACCCCACCCCAGCAGTTCCACTGCTCCACAGCTTGATACTTCAATTCTAAGGGATTTATACCCCTCTAGCCCATGCCTGGCATTAGGCATAAGTTTATATGCTCTGAGTCTCATGAACATGAACATGAACTAGACAAGCTGTGTGTGCATTTGCAGGTTTGTGTCAGCAATAGTTTCAATTTAAAGTAGCAGAATGCATTTAATTAGAAGGGGTGTTCATAAACTTTTGGACATATAGGGTATTTAAAAAGAGATAATTGCAGTCCATCAAGCGCTGCCATGAACTGAGTGTTTGAGGTTTGTCTGCGTGTGGCTGATGCTCACATCCATCACACACTCAGCAGTGCAGCTTGTGTCAGCTGGGCTCTGCCCCGCTCTAACCATGTTCCTGTCTTTGTTTGTTCCATGCTAAGCAGACGGCCCAGAAATTAGCCAAAAACAGGAAGAAGGTGCAGTAAATCCTCATTGATTTGGTGTTTTGCATTTTTTCTATATCTCCTCTTCTTCCTTCTGTTTTCTTTTTGCCTGGTATCAACACCTGTATTCGTAGTTACTTCTTTTCCTTTTGCTATTTTTCTGAATCCAGCAACAAGCCGTGAACCTGTCAATTGTTTGTCCATGAAGTCTATTTACCATTTGTTTCATTTCATATCAGACATTAAAGGAAATGTGCACGATTCCAATTCATTACACATTCTGTACAATTCTTGTTTCCTCACCGTCCCCTAGCTCGCCAGTCTGTTTGCACACTAGAAAAAAAGTCTGGTGTTTATACTCAGCCTAAATGGGGGGAAAAAACAGAAGTGTCTCGACTCAACTTTTCCAGCAGGGGGCATTCCTGCCCGTGCACAGGTGGAAACGGACGGAAAGGGGGTGCGTGGAAGAAAATGCATTGTACACACAAGAGATGGCAGAGAAACAGACAAAGAGGAAAAGGTCTGACTGTCAAAAACTTTTGGTCAGGATTCCAGTGTCGTTACCTTGGCAATGTGTGTGCATGAATTTGGGGGGCAGAGCTTCTGAAAAAGCACTGAAGCAAGGGGGGGTGGTTGTGGTGATGTTGAATTCAAATATCAGCAGTTGTTTTCTAGAATTTTGCACATTTCCTTTAATGCAGTCTTTACATGAAAACAGATGGTTTAACACAAGTTAAGGTTAGGGCAAGTCGTTCTTGCTGGATACAGAAAATACAGGTTTCTGTAGCCCTGTATTTTTCTTTCTGAGGTGATGTGCTGTATTTGTGAGTGTTTTTGCAAAGGAGTGCTTCTGGCACTCTTGCTTTTGTTATGCAGTGCACTTTTGGCCATGTTTACCTGTTCAGCAGTGTATGGATCTGTCAGACCTTTTGGTTCTTCTCTCTTGCTCACATGAACCCACTAAAAACTATGTGAGAATGAAACTAACCAGCACACTAACCTAGGCCTTTTGCCTTGCAAGACTACTGTAAATGTTTAAATGTCCAGGCTGTCAGAGTTTCTACTGAAGGAGATTTATCTTTACATCTTGTGTGATATGTATGAGCCCAGAGCTGGAAAGAAGCCATAATTTTTTCAAAGCATTCCAAGGTCACCATTTGAAA
Organism: Acestrorhynchus altus; assembly: GCA_034509495.1. NCBI lineage: Eukaryota > Metazoa > Chordata > Actinopteri > Characiformes > Acestrorhynchidae > Acestrorhynchus > Acestrorhynchus altus. The sequence goes on along the minus strand of CM067522.1, from coordinate 13,071,101 downwards.
AATTAATTTAACACTGCTCCTTCACTGCACCTCTGGGCCTCATTAACCTCCTATTATCTCTACATGTTTCTCTGTGTCTCTCTGAATGGTGTAAGTCTAACCTGTGTGGATCATTGCTGAGGAAGTGATTGATGGTTGGTGCTCTTCTCTGTGTCAGCAGGCCCCTGAAGGTGAAGCTCAGCCCATGACTGAGGTGGATCTCTTCATTTCCACTCAGAGGATTAAAGTGCTGAATGCAGACTCCCAGGTAGATCTCACATCATTTCCATTTCAGTTCCATTAGATAATCAGAAGTCCTGTTACTGATGTTTTATATTGAACCACATTAATGGATAGCTGTAAAGGAGGTAATTGCCATAATGACTACCTACTGAAAGTGGAGAATTTTATGCTGTTTATATTTAGAAAAATATAGAATACAATTCAGAATTATTACTGTAAATATTGATGTTGATAACATTTCCATCAGCACAGTTACATATGAAGAAAACTTTAATGTAACTGCATTATATTGTATAGCATTATAAGCCAATGGAATTGGATATATTTTATGATGTAATAAGAATTAAAGATTTAATTTTATTGTAGTGTAGCTTCATATGTAAGAACATCATCATGGTAATATGAAATATGCCATTGAATAATGTTATATTTAAAGCTATAATAAACACTACATCGACTTGTTAAAATAATAATACATCCAGCATGTAGTTATGTCTCAGTTATGTAAATGATTACAGGTTTGGTCTGATTAGACAGTGGGTCTTGGCACAAAATGGCATAAAATTACTATAAAAGGCTTTCAGATGGTGCTTTTGGGTAGTGTACCTCTTGGTGAGAGATTGCTGACTGCTAGACATGCTTCTACAATGCACTCAAAGACATTTTTCCCAGTTGACAGACTTTGAGAGGGGGCACATCATTGAACTGAGAGTAGCAGGATGGTGGTTTTGACAAATGTCAAAAAAAGCCTTTCTAACCAAGCTGTCAGTATTTGTTGTGGTTACAGTGTTTACATAAGAGCACACACTCATGGTGAACCAGATTGAAACCTAATCATCGTTTGTGAACAGATGATGTTCGGGTTTGAGTGTGGAAGCCTCATGGTGAGGACTTCAATGCTGTGGAGCAACACACTGCCCCAGCTGTTGGTGTGATGATCTCAAGAGCCATTGCATATGACAGCTGGTCACCCCAAGTAGTGATACAATGGACACTAACAGTTCAATGATATGTGCAGGACACCACATGTTGCCTCTCGTTCAGGACTTAAAACTGGCTTTTATTATCAGGATAATGCTCATCCATACACAGATAGTGACACTTCTTTGGCCTGCCCAGGTTGGCAGATTTATTATCAGTCAATAATTAATTGAATTTATGGGACCTGCTTGGATGCCAGCTTTGACAACCTATGAGTGTGCAGGATCTGTGGGCCTAGCTGCTGTATCTGTGGTCAAATGTGCTACAGGATGCCATACAGAACCCGTATGCCTTCATGCCCAACCGTATCTTATCTTGTATCCAGTCTAGATGCGTCCCAACAGGGTTCTCGAGCCTACATTTAGTTGTTCAGTTTTCACACATGATGTTTCGTTCACTTACAATAACTCCTTGGCGCAATCTTTTTAGTCAATGTATGTTCACAGTAACTGACAGGTGAATTGATGGCAGTTCACTTTTTTAATAGTTGCCCAGGGGAAATTACACTAAACTACCAATTAAAGTTTTTGGGCATGACTCCTACCATGCCTAAATTTTAAATTGCTGTGGGTCTGTGGCTGTGACAGCTCTCTAAACATGAATCCATCACATGCATTGTCACAGCCTTATAATTGTGTAGTATGGCATACGATATGTTAATCTACATTTGTTTTATTAAAGAAATGAGTGTGTAAGTGGCTATTGCAACAGTAACGAGTAATGACTTGTTTGTAAACAGTGAGTTGAATCGTTGAGAGCTTTGCAAAGACATACAATATATTAAGCATCATGGTTGGAATGTTACTTCAAAGAGTCAACTCACACTCAACTAATGATCTGCCGTTCTTATTCTTTGTAGGAGACCATGATGGACCACCCCTTAAGGACCATCTCCTACATTGCAGACATTGGGAACATTGTGGTACTGATGGCTAGGCGGAGAATGCCTCGCTCCGACTCTCAGGAGAATATGGAGGCGTCTGACCCGGCACAGGATGAGAAGCGACAGTACAAGATGATCTGTCACGTGTTCGAGTCTGAAGATGTGAGTCCAATTTTTAATGAACTGTCAGTGTGACCTTTTCAAGCACTTCCCAGCGGACGCTTGTAAGTGATGCTGGCATTTCTGTAAATGTGAACAGTACAGAGACAGTGTAGGTTTAATATATATAAGAAACTAGTTAAGATTTAACATATTAATTGACATTAATGTGCAATGTTACAAATTAAATGTCTTGTTGGACTCTAAATAATATATTTACTTGAATAAAGCGGTTACATTCATAAAAGAAAGCTGCATGACGCTTCACATTTTCATATTTACCATTTCCAGACAATCCAAATGAGTTTAAAGGGTCCTTATTCATTATTAAAGCATGTTGTTTTCTTTAATAGGGCAGTGTTTTTTAATTGTTAATGTTTTAGGAAAGAAATACTGTAATTATGTAAATTTAACATGGGGGTGTAAGACAATATCAATACACTTGAGTATCACAATGTTGGATTTAGCAATCCTGTATCGATTCTCAAAAACACAGTAGCCATTTTTAATAAATGCTTTGAACCAGGCTCTGACACATTGCAGGCTACTGCTATTCTAGGCTTTATATCTCATAGTAACCTACAGACATGATACACATATCATAACAAACAGCAAGACCTACCTTATCCACATCCATTGACCTGTCATTAACTGTCAGTGAGTAACCCAGCTTGGAAAATAGCTGAAATTCACTCTGAAAAATGGCACACACTTTAAAGGGATGAGAGAAATGGGTTATGACATCACGCCCACACCTTTTCTCTATGACAATTTCAGATTTCATTATAAGAGTCTTGAGGCCATATATCTTAGGATGATAATAGTAATGATAATAAATGACAAATAATGTACATTCAGTTTTAATTTTTGTACTTTGATTGCACTGCTTGCAATAGTATTGCAAATAACTAAAACATGTTCAGCTCCAAAACACAGCTCCAAATCACCAAATAATGGTCATATTTATACAAATATATGCATTCTGTGTTTAGATCTCAAATTAATCTGATTGATCTAATTACTGTAGCCTAGAGTCTTTTGATATTAACAATGTCTGGCATATGTAACTGTCTCCTATAAGTACTCCATAATTTTCAGGTGAGTAAAGGTACATGAAACTATCAAAAAACAAACAGTATCAAAACACTATTGCAATATATAGCAATATATTATATCTTGACCCCTGTATCATAATATGGGTAATATTGCCACATTCTTATAAACACATAGCCCTATTTGGCAGACAAACTCAAAGTTTAAGGTGTAATTTTGTGATTTGATACTGAATTATATTGTTCGATAAGTGTTCTGCTAACAACCATATTGATAGTGTTGTTTTTACTGACTAATAGCTTCTGAAGCTACATTACAGACAGATTTAGACATTCATTTTCCTGTTTATTGTCTTCCTGTTCCCTCAGGCCCAGCTCATAGCACAGTCCATTGGCCAGGCCTTCAGTGTAGCATACCAAGAATTCCTGCGTGCCAATGGCATAAACCCTGAAGACTTGAGCCAGAAAGAGTACAGTGACCTCCTCAACACACAGGACATGTACAACGATGACCTCATACACTTCTCCAAGTCTGAGAACTGCAAAGATGTGAGTGAACAATGCTCTTTCTGTGCAGGCTGAAAAACTGCATCTCTGCCTGGCTCTACCTGTTTATGGTCTTAAAAACAGACTTGTTTAGCATTTTTCCGGATCTGTGTTGTTGGATGTAATGTTGTGTATGTTTTATGTTTTACTCAGGTTTACATTGAGAAGCAGAAGGGAGAGATCTTAGGTGTGGTGATTGTAGAGTCTGGATGGGGCTCCATCCTTCCCACAGTCATTATTGCTAATATGATGCATGCTGGACCTGCAGAAAAATCAGGAAGACTGAATATTGGAGATCAGATCATGTCTATTAATGGCACCAGCCTCGTTGGACTCCCTCTCTCTACTTGTCAAAGCATCATTAAGGTACACATCTTTGCATTTTGTTTAGGACATGCATACCATCTCCCAAAATACTGGTCAAGCCAGGTGTACTATGTTGTTCTAGCTTTGATTATAATGCAAAAAACTGCACATGATGTAAGTCTAGGTGCAGTAGTGTTGATGAACTGATACTGGTAAAATAACACTATCCTTATACTTCAAACAGTTTTTTATGGTTTGCATTTTCATATGGTTCATCTTTCTGACCTCAGTTCTTTGTTTAGTTCTATTGGTTCATTGTGCTTGTGCTTGGCCATAACGTAGACACGGAATCATGCTGTGATGTAAAACAGTGATCTCAGTTCATGTCAATGGATGTTTTTTTGTTCTCCAGGGACTGAAGAACCAATCCAGGATCAAGCTGAACATTGTAAGATGCCCACCAGTCACCACCGTTCTCATCAGAAGACCGGACCTAAGATACCAGCTGGGCTTCAGTGTCCAAAATGGCATTGTGGGTATAATAAATGTCTTTTAATTCTACACATGTACTGCAAGAACTGATACTTATTCCCTTCAAACTTTTTGTCCTGCTCCCTGTCTTTTTGTCTGCCTGGTAGATTTGCAGCCTTATGAGAGGAGGGATAGCTGAACGAGGTGGGGTCCGTGTAGGTCACCGCATCATTGAGATCAATGGCCAGAGTGTGGTGGCCACTCCTCATGAAAAGATTGTACACATCCTGTCTAATGCAGTTGGTGAGGTAAGGGTTATGTACAAAACTATTTAAGTTGTTTCTTAAGTCAAAAAGTATGCAGTTCTGGAACACTCAGCAGTGATAGATCTAGCAGGCCCTTGGGATAAAGTAAGTTGAAAAGGTGCAGCTGGGCATGCAGCTGATAAAATGTTATACTAGGATTAACAAGTATTTTTACAAGATCATTAAGCAACACACATTCTTTCGAATGTTGGTTTTACCAAACACATGCAGATAAAGTTAACAGCTTATAAGCAAAGCTTGTTACTTCTAAACATTAGGAGTGTTAGAATGCATAACACTATTGTGATACTGCAGTGCAAAAATGGCAGTGCTTTCAGAAGAAACATTTATTTGTATATAATCTAATCTAATATTTAATGTATGTACATGTAAGGGCATTAATTAATTACCAAAGATTGCAAACATCACCAGTCATACTCTTTTGGCCTTTTTTTTTCAGTCTTAAACTGTGACTGTTATTATATGTATATATGTTATTATATGAATAATTATGTGTAAATATTTAAATACGTATGGTATTTTCCACTGTTAAATAAGGCTTATTCAGACAGAATTAGTTATACGTGTGGAGGTGTGTAGTGTAATTATAGTTTCTCAGTGACTTTAGCTGTTGCATCTGCATGCACGTGCTCCACGTTTGTCGGAATAGGGCTTAAGCCACACTTAGTATTTGACATTCAATATTTTTGAGTTAAAACACTTGTAAACACAAGTTAGTTATTTAAGTGAGTTATTTTTAAAGTGATAAGCCCTCTTCAGGCAGTAAGTGGAGTAATGTCTGTAAAATGTATGACTGATTCCCATGACATAAAAAATGTCAGCATAAATGACGGGAGCTGCTGCTAGATTTGCGCTGCATAATACGTCCACAATTAAGGCAGCGTCCACAAAAGGTACGAGCATTTGCCACAGACTTGAATGACTGGAGGTATCTGTACCCTGCACATTGTAAGTAATCCAGCTAAGCACTTCATTATGCAGAGGATATGAGGGAATATTTACCCACAAACAGGACTAATATAACCTGAGGATATTTATTAGCCTCGTTTTACAGGTCTAAGAGGAGGTCTATGGTCCAGAATTTCTACTGACGTGGGAACATGTTGGTAAAAATGATTGACATGGCAAACTCAGATGAGACATAAATCAACAAGAAACTTTTCTTCACCTCCCCATGTTAAACTAAGGGCTATAGTCCGTAATTGTAGGGTTAGAGCCCTCTCTGGTAAGAGTGTGTAATTGCACTGAGCATGCAGAAAAGGACTTTTAAAGCATGCATTATGATGCAATTGTCGTTTAGCCAATCACATGCTTTTAGGATTAGTATATCAGCAATTGCAGGGATTGACACCATTTTGGTAATAGGTTTGATTTTTGTTTCTCTTCATTTTTAAAAGGTATGAATTTCAGATGCAAGATCTGAACAGAGAATCCTGATTATACTGTATTGGAAATGGGAGAATAAATGGAATATAGAATTGTATGCATTGCTTTCATCATAGCATGTGTGATCTCTTTGCCTTTTTCTTTGTCTCCAAACAGATTCACATGAAGACTATGCCTGCTGCCATGTATCGCTTGTTGACAGCCCAGGAGCAACCAGTTTACATTTAAACCACAGTACTATCCTCAACCCAACCTTTCCTCACCTCACCTAACCTCTATCCTTTTCTGAACTCAGATGGACTGGTGACTGAATGATTGATCTGAGCTCTCTCAACCATGACCACTATTTTCCATGAAGTTCTTTCTCCCTCCTGCCTCCCATTTCCTTCTCTCTCTTTCCCGCAGCGCAGTGGTGTTTTGCTTTGATGTGTTGAACATGTGTTTCTGCACATGTCTGACCATCCAGGTGGAAAGTAGTGATGATAGACAAAGACAGAATGAGATCTTGGGGACTTACCGTGTGGCCCTTCTAAATGCCTCTGTTCTACGAGCCCTATTAACTCCCTGTTTGAAGTTCCTATGGATCTGTGTTTTTTGCCATGAGGTGTGTGAAAGCTGTTTTTCTCCCTGGAAAAATGCAGATTGAACTTTTATTTCCCTGTTATTTATTTGACCCTGGCAGCCATCAAAAATTCCAGCTTCATTGTGTTTCACTGCTGTTTTTTGTAAAGGGCAGCTGTAAGAGGAAGCGTGTGGAGAAGTGGACCAAAAATTTGAAAACTGCTCTTCAAGTGTGCATTCCTTTAACAATGGCTAATTAGAGTAAATAGTACAAGGCTCTGGGAAGGTTGGTTGGTGGGAGGAAATGCTGAATTCCATACAGTATACAGCAAACAGTGTGGACTGCTAATGCCTTAAAAATGACGATGCCATATGCTGAAAGAGGAAAATCAAATCGGGATTGTAGAGTCCATGGTTTATCATAGAGGAGCTGATTGAATAGATCTTTGACCTCTTCATTTAATAATGTGAAAAGACAATTTAAGTTTCATGGGAAGGTAAATAATGACCAAATGATTGGAAATGAGTTGGTTGTTAAATTATTTCAGCAATTCAGAATTTTGGTCAGCATTGATTGTTGTTTTTGCATGACGTGTAGCTGAATTCAGATCCAGTTTTCTGAAAGTAGGTTTTATTTCGGCCCAACGTGCAATTTGATATTGTGCAGTGAAAGACTGAACCTCAGAACACTTTCTGCTGTATCCTGGTGTAGAGAACATATGTGCTTTTTATTTTTTTTTCTTGTTTTTTTTAAGGACGACTGCTATTTTATTTGTTCACATTTGTATTTTATTTTAGTTTTAGAAATTTATACTTGAAAATCAAAGGAACCTGTGTTTGTAAAGAGTTATAAGCCGTATACTGACTTTTTCTTTAAGATATTTTCTTAGTTTGTTTTTTTTTTCTTCAATTTGAGATCACTTTTTTAATCATCATTAGTTTTTTGGTACAATTCTAACATCATTGGACTTCAGGAATTTGTTACATACATTATTAGTTTATTCACTGGTATTTATTGTTTTACAATATAATATATTGCCCACTTCTCAACCTAGTTTCAGATTTCTGTACCAGTCTTTTGAGTCTAGGTCTGTGAACTAATCCCACAAGCTCTTTCAGGGAACTCGGCTAAAGGGATAGCCTACTGTAGGTTAAAACTAATCTGTCTAAAATAATAGCTCTTTGACAGCTGTAACAAACTGATTTAAGGAGATAAGCACATCAGGGTTTGCACATTTTGCACCATTTGTGCACCAAAAGCTTGGCCCGTCTTTGGGCTTCAGCAGCACTATTAGCATAAAGCCTATAAGGTAGAATAGCCTAAACCATCTTCACGGTATTGTTACTTTAGTGAAGTAGTGACTCAACTCAAAACATCATTCCACAAAAAGTAAGAAGTATCAGCAAAGGAGCTGAAGTTCGTTAGTCTCGATTCTCTTTTTAATGCTAAAATAAAGAAATGACTAATAAAATGTAAATGAAGTGGAACAGCGTAAGAAATGCTTTCTTCATAAAGAAGTAAACGTAGTACAATTTCAAAAAACTCAGACAAATCCATCACTATTTTACCTGAATGCATGTTAACTAGTGTAACTAGTCACCACCCACCTCTGGTACGAAGCTGCCGAGCTGTTAAGAGTCACATCATATATGTGATGCACTTTAAATCAAGACCAACTGTTTAGTTTTGTTTGTTTGTTTGTTTGTTTGCTTGTTTTTTTTTTTCTGGAATCGTATTGCAATGTCTTGCACAAGCTACTCACTTTGTGTCTCATGGTACCCTTCCAATTCTTGTAGAGCACACACTGCATACTTCTCCTTCTCCTTGAGGAAGTACCTTTGAATCTTTTTACGTGACCTTCACTAGACAACTACACACACTGTATTGCAATGTAAATGGTACTGTTAATTATTTACACAGATCCTTGTTTCTACACCCATTATCCATTTTGCCTCTGTTTACCATACACCACAAGACCACCACTAAAAATACATTCTCAGCACTGCAGTGACGCTGACATGGAGTTCTTCAACATGTTCGACACTCCCACATGGTTTCTCCACCTTGTAGATCCTATAGCTCATCTGTTGTTGCGGTTTCCTCACATGCTTCTATAGTGCTCATGTGACGCTGCCAACAGGATGCTGTTAGCTGAATATTTCTGGTTGGATGAATACATTCAGTCCAGCAGTGGCATTGAGGTGTTTAATAACTCCATCCAGGTCATGCCACCTCATCAGTGCTGAGAATGACCCACCACCTGCATAATATCTGCTCTGTGAACAACTGAACAATGGTTAAGAATGCAGAGAAACAGATGGACTACAGTGTAATTACAGAACTACAAAGAGCTCCTTATGGTTAGAGCAGCTAAATGGACAATGTAGAAACAAGGAAATGGTGTTAATGTTATGGCTGAAAGGTGTAAATTGACATTGAGAATGCCTCAGAACTGGCTGTAAAGGTACTGCATCATATTGGATCCCTTGGTGGCTCTTCTGCACAGATGGTTGTAGGTGTATTCCACCTACATTCTGGCCTTACTATTGGTGGTTTATTACTTTCTTTTTCTTTCTTCCTTACTTTTTTTCGGTTAAGCATGGTCTGTCATGTCACAGATATGCATTGCCATTTCTGCTTGTAGTGGGTGTGATGTGTGATGACATTATTCCACCATAAAAAACAGCTGGAAATATATATATATAAATATATATAGATATTATATACAGTATGTACAGTTAAGAATGATAAGCGGGTGTTTCCCTCCATCCTAGAGTATTTCATGTATGAAATGAAATGCTTCAGGGACATGTAGAAATGAAACACATCCGAGGGATCTCCATTTGGCTGAAACTGAGATCGTTTTTTTCTCTTTATATGATGATATGATATGATGGTTCATTGCTGCATTTAGCTGCATTGTGAGATAATATCCTTTGCAAAAGGCACTATATGTATAATCTCATTTGAACTGAACCGAATGTGAAAAGTTACAGTACTATGTGGAATAAAAAAATTACATGAAATGTCCTGTTCACATCAAAGTTCAACTCTATTTCCTATCTACGGCAGCCAGATGCAGCAATTCCGCTGCTGTTTGGAGTCTCTGAGCAATGTTAACAACCTCACACCTCAAAGTACAATGTTCAGTGTCCCAGGACTTCTGCACTGTCGACAATGTATGAAAAACAGGACATCTCTGTGACAAACCTGGCAAAGTTAGCGAGCTTTAATGATTCCGGTGGTTTTAGGTAGAACGTTGCTCAGTGAGTTGCTGTAGTTTCCGTAGGTGGCTTGTTGATGTGGGTTCTGATCAGTTATGAAGTGATGAGTTGTCAGGAAAGAAATCCCCCTTGTATATATTAAACACATGGACCTTGAACACGTGGATTGTGGTGATGTGTAGGAGTGTGGACTGACAGAGTCGGACACAGGGTCTGGCCAAGTTGTGCTGTGTAGAGAGTTAAGAGAAGAACAGGAGAGTAAGTGGTTGCTGTGGGTTTGACTTAGTGTTTATTATGCACTCGCTCTGAATGTAATTAAACTTATATCTATGTTTGTCTCTATGTCTAAAGGTAAAGAAATAGAAACACTTTCTGTAAAGCAATGGCATTGTTTATTTATTTGCTAGCTTTTCCGTGATGAATTATTGAGCCACATTCCTTTGCCATAGCGGGAATGTTTGTAACAGTATTTACAACAATAAATGACTTACTGATGAAGTACAAACACATGCTTCTTTCTTATTTTAAAGGGGAAATGCACTAAACAGTTATCATTAGTGACATTCAAATGTAGCATTTTTGCATCCAAATGTATGTGGACACCCCTTGTAATGAATGCATTCAGCAAAGTTAAGCCAACACAGACATGTAAACGCATATAGTAGTTTATCTAGTCCTTGTAAAGAAGGATGGCCAATAGAATAAGACACTCTGGAGTAGATATCAGATGCCAGGCATGAACTATAGGAGTATAAAGCCCACCAGCATTGAGCTATGGGACTGTGTTCTTTGGAATGATGTTTCTCCATCCAGTACTTTTGGGATGAGTTGAGCATGAAGTGTTGTGATTACCATCTAATATCCTGACCACACTGTTGCTCTGGTCACTGAATGCAATCAAATCCTCAAAGCAACACTCCAAATTCAGGTTAAAAAGCCTTCCCTGGACAGTATAGACAGGTACTCCAATAAAAGCATTGATTTTTAAAGAACAATGAAAGAGCAGGTGTCCCAATTCTTTTGTCCATGTATTGTACACATAAGTGTGTGCCCTGAATTTGTGTGCAGACCATGTCGACACTACCAGACTGTAGAACACAAGCACCCAAAAGCAATACTACTGTAAAGCTGTTAAAAATGTTGCATCATCATGGTTTAAAGAACAATCCGGTGTCTCACTCACTCATAGCAGTGGGAGGTTCAACTCAGTTCACCCCTGACAGAAACAAATATTTTTCCATGACAGAAGTAGTAGCGCACGAAAGATTGTGCGAGAAGGAACGTGCCTGAAGCCCCTCATCCTAGAATTCCAACTACCTTGTTTACGTGTCAACAGTCTTTGCAACCCTCCACCACCAGACGCCTTCCATCTAACACAGTCTTCCATCATTCCAGGCTTCGCTTATCAGAGGGGGCTGCAAACCAAAGCCACCAGATCTCCAGGTCCTTACAGTCTCTGCTCAAAGCATCATAAAAACTGTTGTGCAGGTGCTACATCAGCTGAACATTTGAGCAACTTCACCAAAAAGAACCAGTTCAAAAGAACATTCACAAATTCAACATGACACACTAGCCCCGCCCACATTTCCAGCTGACAAAAACAAGCCCCCTAGTATTTACACTGATTCACCTTACAGCACAGATGAACTTTACAAAAAAGAAGTGAATATCAGAGTTCTGTAGTTGATCAAGTCTAAAAATGGCCAAAGTGATCAACCCTCCATTCATTTTCCATCAACCCAGTAACATGATTGAGCAGCAGCATGTACAGTTCCAGACTGTTATCAAAGGAAATCCCCTTTTAATCCCATTGAACATGAGTAGGAACATCCTCAGAGTCTGAAAACCCTGTGGTTACAACAATTTTGTGTTTTCAGGCCTAAAAAATAAAGCAAAACAAGCACAAACTCTGCCAGACGCGTGAAAACCCCATATAAGAGCTTCAAATGCAAAACAAGATACCTTTTGAAAAAAAAAAATATTTTAATAGGTACATGATTGTCAAAGCTTTCATGTCTTAAATATTAACTGATAGACAAGCAGACAAACCGTCTGCATCACAGACACTTCACTTACTGAGCCACTTTTATAACATAAGCTCTACCATTCTGCTGCCAGGTGTGTAAGACACATCATCAATAAACATTCAATTCAGCAATCAGGACTGAAGATGGGATGCTGAAGAGAAGGTTAAAATATTCAGAATAAAACAAATTCGAAACTCATTAAATAGTAAAAAATGTTCCAGACAAGTAAAGCCTGGGATTATTTAAGACAGTGTTTCTCAACTCTGGTCCTTGAGGCACCCCAACCCTCCATATTTTAGGGGTAACTTTTAGGACCAGGGTTGAGAAACACTGGTTTAAGCCATGAATTTCCTCCTTTCTCCTTTTATTTCACTATAAACTTGTATTAAAGATATCTAACAGTACAGACTTTTTGCATAAAAACTGAAAGTTCATCTATTTTCCAGTGTTTACCTGAAACATTGCATCATTTCCAACAAAAAACAAAACAAAACAAAATCCTTCACATCCAGCGAGAATGACTGCTGTTCTGGCATCCAACAAACTCCCACATCTGTACAAAATAAAATTGGGAAAAAAACAAACTGAAAGTCACAGAAAAGTCTCTCCAGCTTTCAGAGAACGGTTTCTCTGGACACTCCAATCAGACTATGTGGCCGCTCCTGCCCTTGATGGTGTGATCCTGTCCGAGAGCCCGTCCGAGAGGTGGTGTGTGAACGGGACGAGCTGCCCCCCCGTAGTTCGGCCCAGGTGAAGGTGCTGAGATCCCCACAGCTGCGCAGGTGTAGAAGGCCAGGCCTCTTTCGCAGTGGCAGTGTGTTTGAGGAGCAGACCAGTTGCGGCTGCCTAACATTGGCCACACGTGTTGAATGACCGTCTGACCCTGTGATGACCTGGAGACAAAAAGGCAGTGTCAATTTTATTGACGTAATGCAAAACTTAAAATACTATAACTTAACCCCAAACTCCTGTTTCACAGCAATTTCACCAAAATTCTAATCTTCAGGAAAAAATGCTTCATTAGAGTTTGTGGAAATGAGTAAGGATGGTTTATATAGGCAGGAGAGGAGAGGAGAGGAGAGGAGAGGAGAGGTTGGGGAGTGGAGAGGAGAGGAGAGGTTGGGGAGTGGAGAGGAGAGGAGAGGTTGGGGAGTGGAGAGGAGAGGAGAGATTGGGGAGTGGTCCATCTCCCAAAACTAAGTTACGCTGAAACTCCCCTTTCAGGAACCTTTGAGGTGTTTATCGTCAGATCTTCTGTAAGTGAATCCGGACCCCTGGATTGTAATTTGCAGCCTGATGATTCTCAACGGTCATTGACACTAAAATAGCTTCATTCAAAAGAAGGAAACAGGAACAAACCCACACCAGCAGGATTTCACAAACTACTCGCAAGTGAATTATGAAGTCATAAATGATACTGCAAAGACACACTACATACAGTCCTGCTGCCGATTCAGTGTGAATATTTACTGTCATAACAAACATTCACTACGAATAACAATACTTCAGCTACACTCTGGAGGTTACCATTACATTATCACCACAGGGAACAAAAGAGCACCAGTTACTATGGAACATGTTGGGACATCACAGCGTTAGTTTGTGTCTCACCTGGTCAATGAAACTGGCGCAGCGCACAGCCTCCTCCATGTGCTCTTCATCTGAGCGCAGCACTGTCTTGATGCTGTTGAGCAGCTCCTGGACCTCAGGGGTCAGGCTGCACGAGGACTGCTGCAGGAAGCGGGCTACAAGCAGCTTGGTGTCCCTGTAGCTCTGGTAGTCCACCATGGAGGAGGGCCGTGGCCGCCGGGGGCCCTTCCCCCGCCGCAGGGTGACCATGGCCTGTTCTGTTGGCCCTGTGCCAGGACTCAGTTCAGTCTGTGTGGCTGCTTCACAGCTCATTACTGCAGGGAAACAGGAGAAACATGACGCATACAAAGCATAAATAAAAACAAAAAAAAAAAAACACATCAAATATACTCTTAAAAGTCTTAATTATTTCCTTAGAATTTTCTCCAATTATTTACTTAAGTATTTTCTTCAGTTAAATATATGTAAAATAAGATTTTCTTAAAAAATATTTATATATATTATTTTTATTTTATTAATATAAAAGTTATTGCAGGATGAATGACCACTATATACAGGACAGCATACTGTGACATTATACATTTTGACTTGGACATATCAGCATTGCAAATCTCTAAGAGTAATCTACACAAAATGCTAATAATAGGTGGAAAGCTCAGTTCAGGGATGAGCATTTCAAGTCCAGGCAGTCAGAACAAAATCCTGGGATGGATTTTGACTTGCTGGACCTGAAATGCCAACCTCCAGCTCAGTTAGCACAAGCCATACTAATACTACACTAATGCAATATGTGTTTTACTTTCTCACAACTGTGTGCGTGTGTGTGTGTGTGTGTGTGTGTGTGTGTGTGTGTGTGTGTGTGTGTGTGTGTGTGTGTGCGCGTGTGCTCTCATCTCCTGATGAAAATGTGGTTAACAGTCCAGCAAATTCATGCTCTCAGATATCCTCTGAGTGCCAAACAGCAGTGGCCTCAGTCAGTGATACTGAAAGAGGGAGCACTATATTTAAAAGTCTCTGACAGACAGGGTGGTGGTGTGTGTGTGTGCGGGGGGGGGGGTGCAAGATTTACTATGAGAAGTGTCACACCCAGACCTTTGACCCTCAAACACATGCACACATACACACGGCCTAAAGATAACCTAGACAAGTGTGCTGCAGTTATTGTTCACACTGCTTATTAAAGTGAAAGTCAGGGCAACAAGTTCCATCCACGCTTTCATTTCCCCTTTCTCCTACAACATCGCTCCAACAATATCAATCCCATTCTGATTTTTATTTCAATCACAGTGGTCCGAGCACCATCTGATGTCCTCAAGATGCCATTAATGGATATTTTCTCAGTCACAGCAGCATTAAGCAAGGTTAATGAAAGTTTGGAACATAACATCAATGAGCAAAACAACTTGATCAGCACCCTGCTGTGATCATGAACACATCTCCACATCCGTATTATTTATAGTTATCATCTAACACCTGGTTGGTAAATCAGCCGGTTGGGCCTCCAAGTATACAACCTACTTTCCTCACAATGAGAAATCCCTGTTATTTTTTTTTACTGTGTTTAATGTTTGATTACATGTGGCATTACAAGCAATCACTGAGATGAATGCGTTTCTGTAATGTTTTAGGTGCCGTAAACCTCAGTACTGTACTATAAATACATATATGCACTGTATATTCACAGAGCAGCTGTGATAATCATGAGCATAAAAGAGAATATGTCAACACTTGAAGGCACAGCAGAGAGGCTTCCATCCTGCCATGAAGAAACCTTGAACTCGTAAGACATGAATCCACTCCCCAGCTAATCTAGGTTCTTTGATTACAGGCTATTTCTTGCTCTGTCTCATTCACACACTTTAGATCATCAACACCTTTATTTATACAACAATTAATTCTGGGCAAGCAATCTGAATCAAGAAGCGCTTTCCTAGTTGTATATTTTTTCCATTGTATTCCTCCTCTGAGCGCTGTTGCTAAACAATGGCTTGGCTTAAGACTGGGCAATATATTGCTATTTATATATCGGGATATACACAGAGCAGAATATGGGCTGAGGCAATATCATTCATTCATTCATTCATTCATTCATTCAAGTTTTTAAATAACATTCTGTTTCAATCTTGAGGAAACAAGATTTTTCTGCTCCCTAGCTAGGCTCTGCCCTTTTTTCATTTATACTTTTAAACCTGGCAGGCCATTAAGAACAGATTCTTATTTATAATGGTGGCCCCCTCTGCCTGCTCAACTCCTCCTCTACTCTATCTGTCCCGGTGCTTGAGTTTCATCTTCACCAGCATCACAGGAGCAATCAAGAGTTCCAGAGACTGAGGACTTATCTCTGAGCATGTGTTCAAGCTCTAATAAAGGCACGTTATTCAGTATTCATTATTCAATTTTCCCTAATTACGAAGTGCCATTACCCAACCCCAGTAAGACTCTCCCCCTATCACATAAGATGCTCCTGACGCTAGGAGGGAGAAGACAAGCACACGCCTCTGCCGATACATATGAAGTGTTGGGTCCCCAGCTCCAATACAACGGCTGATTGGGATTGATGCGTCACCTACCAACCCAGAGAGAGCATGGCCAATTTTGCTCTCTCAGACTCCAGCAGCAGATGGCAACCAGCATGACCCAGGATTTAAACCTGCGATCCTCAGATCATGGTGCTTGTGCATTACACTACTGAGCCACTCGTAGCATTTTTCCACCAAAAGAACTCTGGTTCTTGAACTGGTTCTATTCAAGCGTTTAAGAAACTTGGTTCTTTTCAGCAAAGCATCCTGCATTTACACCAGTTTTAGTGGGACCAAGTATATATCACAGAATGTCATCAACAAAGGGCATTGCCCAGCATCAATAAACGGAAATGAGTGTATAGACTTCCTGTGAGCGTTTGTGCCATTACAGACAGTTTTTCAAAAAGCAAACATTGATCAAACACGGATCAATGATTGACGATAAGATATATGATGGAATGTCATTGCTCCTTGCTTCAGTATAACTAGACATGCCCATATAGGTTCGCGCTGAAAAACCTACTAATCTTTGGTTCTCACTGTGAATAAACTTTTCAGGTTCCAGAATATATTATTGTTGGTGGAAAAGCACTAAATGTTTCAAAATTTGGTTTGCAAACTGCAACAGAGCCTGTTCCATGTTGGTGGAAAAGGGCTCTCAGGGCCACTTCCCCAAATATTTCTAGGTCTTTTACCTAAATATAGGTCTATCACCTCCCTAAGCCTCCACTGAAAACCTCCCTCAATGCTGTCATCCATTCTCCCTTCCCCTCAGCATGCATTTTTAATTAATGTCAAAATGAAATGTAGTGTTATGGTACTCAAGACCATAAATGAGCAGTCTTGGTTCATCTCAACTCAACCTTGTTTGAAATCATCTCTCGGACTCGGGATGAGGTGGACTGTGGTCAAGACCAGCCGAGTCCAGTGTGTCGGTTTGAGGTAAAGTTCATAAGAAACTGAACCTTTTTTTAATCATTAATAAACATCAACAATGCCTCTCTTTGAGGGCCTGAAATCTGCACACAGAGTGGTTAACAGACAAAAACAAGATACTGCGGTTCAGTATCCAATCAGTGAACTTTTCATTTTGAAGCGTCTGACAATTTCATAGCTCATAGTCTGAGCTTAACTGTGCAAAATCTGCAGTTATACTGTTCAATTATGTGAATCATTGTAAATGTCTATGCAGGACTTCCTTAAAGAAGAAACATTCAGCTGAACATAAATTCTGCCACATTTCAATAACAGACCTCAGGCACCACGTCTCATTTTTCCATACATCTGGAAAGAAAAAACAAGGAGAGGGAAGTGCAGTTTTCCGTTAGGCTTGAAGGGGGGAATTTTTTTAACTAGCAACACACCTGATTCAGTTAGCAATATTCTTATTAGCTTGCAGATCTGTGTGCTTGTGTATATGTCAACAAAGTAGGCTGCAGATATATAAAATATGTGCAACAACTCCTAACTTGTTGACTTGGTCCAACAAAATCTTCAAAGTTTATTCTAGTCATCATAATAAATGTGTGCTAATAGTATAATATTGATGATTATGTGTTAAAGGATAAATGTCTCATGAACTATTTCTAATATGAAAAATGCGACCATTTTATGTTTGTTTTTTTGTTTGTTTATTGTTTTGAATGGTTTGACTTAAATTAACAATTATGTTCTCTTTCTTTCTGTCAACATTTCAGATTTTTGGACAACAAAACCCTACACAGCCCAGTGTCATGCCTTTTGCCCAAAGGGTTCAAATGTACAGTCCAAGTTCTTTTCGCCAACAAGCCATTAATGAGGCTATAATAAAGGACTGAATTATTGGCTGCAGCCTTACACTTTCTGTTATGGAGAATGAGCCCTTCAGGCATGTTCTGAAACATGTTGACAGCAACTACAGTCCAATATCAAAAGAAACCATAACAATATTCCAGCTTTGGTCTCAAAAGTTAAGAAAACAATAGCCGAGAAACTAGAGTCAGTCATCCCAGCAGACATTTGGTTGGATCGAAGGCTGTGCTTATTTTCAGGACTGACAGCAAATGTTCTCTCCACAAAACACTGCAGGCGTTTGGCAGGGAGACATACTAGTGAAAACACTGCTGCTGCTTTTGATATTACATAGCAGTACACAGTTTAAAGAAATGTTTGAAGCTACATTTGGACCAAGGAAAACAGTTCCTGCTGTTCAACATGATGGAACAGCACTTACAAACAAGTGCAGACCCTCATTTAACTTGACCAAAAATGCTTGACAATAATGTGTACCAAGAACTTTAACACTGTGGTTTTTACTTTACTTGAGTGCACCTCTGAAATTCTAGCCCAATTTTCACAGGCATCAGATCATACAGAGTGAGAACAGTGCATCACCATAAGCATGGTGGTTCCCACCATCTTGGACCTCAACAAGATTGAGGAAACAAAGACTCAGTGCAAGCTGTTGATAAAGGCTCTTATAGAGTCTATGCTAAAAGGATTTTCTGGGATCTTTGTAAAAGCCAACATGGCCAGGCAGAATGAAGCTGTGGAGCCTTTTGGCAGTGATGTTTACTTCTTTGCCACTATGCTGGATCCACAGTTTGATAGTTGGATTGACCTGGATGTCCTGGAAGTGGCAACACCCAGAAGAAGGCCAAATGTGACCTAAAAATGTGATAACTAACATCTTAAGACATTCCGAGCACGCTGGCGGCATGGCAATGATACATCAGTAGCAGTTGGAAAAAGGCAGTCGCTGGCATGTGTCAGAGCAGGCATGTGCTAGTCTCAATCATACTAATGTTGGGGGCATTGCTCATGATAGGGAGAATGCTAAGAAGTGGGTGGGGTAACTGGCCTCTCAAACTGGGAAGAAAAGGGGATATAAAAAGCATAATTTTCCAATTTACAGATTCAGTATATCATTGTCATGTCAAATTCAATTAAGTCTGAGCAGTGCACAGGACACTAATGCTTTACTGCAGGTCACCAAGTATTTGGAAACAATTCAGGAGACAGACAATTCCTCTGCACCAACTGAAAGAGTTTTTAGTATGGGTGGGCTCATAATGAGGACTAAACATAAAATACAGGACATAAAACACTCCAACATCTTCTAAACTTTAACTGCACACTCTTACAAACAAATAAGGAATATATAGCAATGCACGTTTATTATTATTATTATTATTATTATTATTATTATTATTATAGGTCAGTTTTATCTGCCATTATTATTATTATTGTTTATGTTATAGCTAAAGCTGTGTGTTTAGAAGGGACACAGTTTAAGCACCATCATTTTGTTTGACTAAGACTATAATAAATAACATAATACTGTTAGGCTGTATGTTACAACAGCGGCTCTCAGACCCTTTCAGTTGGAGACCCCCTTTGTGCATGGGAAGTACCACTGGCATTAAATCATAAACAATGAATGTACAGTTTTTAATTTTAAAATCTTAATCTGTTCTCAGTCTCGGCTTTTCCTGGTCTCAGTCTTGACTCAGACTCAACTACTGAAAGTATTGATCTAAAGGGCTCTTTTCTCGTTCTGCACATGTGATCAATCTGAACGATGAGAGATGTGTGTACTTATCTCTTATATTGTCTATGAATTATATAAATGTACTTAAACTCACATTTCTCATTGCACATTTTCTACATATGTAACATATGAGAAGTTCAGATAATGTCTACACCAGAACAGAGCAAGCTTTAAGACCTGAAGAAACCAAAAGGCCAAGCCACAATAGACATTCACTAAACAAAAATGTGTTGTATAACAGCAAAAAAATCTGTGAAACAACATGAAAAAATGTTTGTATGTTCATAATTGAATTCAAAAATGTTATAATTTCATGTTATATTGCTTACATTTATTACTTTATTTCAAGCTTTCTTTTGTTTAAATTTTGATACTGTCTGATTAGTCAAAGTCAAAGCTGAAATTAAATATTCTTATTATCTAAGATTCTGATTTTCATGAGCTATAAGCCATGCAGATCAACAGTAAAAAAAGGTATGAAATATGTAACTTTACATGTAATGAATATAAGATCTGACACTTTAACTTTTTGTATGAAATTATCAATTTTTGTGGAATAACAGTCAGTAAAAACATTGTGTACTTCATATCATAAGGTAAATTCATCAGAATACCTTTAGCAGCCAGATCGAGGAGGACAGGGTCACTGTTGGACCTGCGGAGACGCTGTTTTTGTGGCCTCCTGCTGAATGCAGATGTACTGGGAGGAGTTTGGGGCTGTAAAGGAGGCGTGGGACTCAGTATGGCTGACTGCAGACACCTGTCTGAGTGACAAACAAACAGCACTTCATACTGAAATCTCAACGTTTACTTAATAACTTTTGACTTAACATTTTTAACAATAAAAATTAACTTAGCAGTGCCACACGAGTGATACAGTGTATATGAAAAAAACATGCCATTGTGGTGAGATAACAGTTTGAATGCTTCTCAACCAATTAACTTGTGGCCAGAACAAACTGTTGCATAATTTCAATTAGACATTCAACAGGTGCGAGCAGGGGTCCCCAAACATTTGCATTCCACTGTACATATACAAAAAAGAAAAGCACAGTACAGTATACATTATGCTTAGCAACACTGATCATTTAACAAAGAAACTAAAAACGTGAATTAGGAAAACTTTATACTGGCAGTGAATCATATTTCCCAAGTCCACAAGGTTCATTCAACAAGACAAGTACAGACTGATTTGAAATTTATATGGAAGCCAGAGAGGTCACTCATTTACTGGCCTGCAGAACTGTACAGATAAAAAAGGGCAGTGGAGATGGATATGAGATATGGGGACACCAAAATACATTTCTTTTAATACATGGGTGACATAATTTCGCATGGACCATCTGACGTGAATGCGAGGTTATAGCCAAGCTTATTTTTGAGAATGAGGAGAGATGAGGAGCAACAGTGCTGTTATAATAAGCAGTCTCTGCCCAGGGGACTAACCACAGAAACGACATCCACACAAACGAAGCAGTGTTAATATGAACCCCAATTTCCAGAGAGGTGGATTTAAAATGAGCATGTCGATGTGTTTAACTGAGAGAACTAGAAAGACACTGTTTAACCAAAGCACACGTTGGGGCTGTGTCACATGTCTGTGCCGTGTTTGTTCCATTGTGCTTAATGCGTAGTAATGAGTCAAGTTTACCATCGCTGGCTGTGTCAGTCTCAGAGCAGTGGGACAGCCTCTCGGTCAGTTCTGTCACTTGAAGCTCGGAGTCCTGTGCCTGATATAAACACACAGGCTCAGTTAGCAGGTCAAAGCTTTAAACGGTTGAGCTCCTGCCAACACAAGTTACAGCAGCTTCTGCCTGTTAGTGGTCCTACAGACAAACCACAGCTGACCTAATCTACAATCAGTGTTAACATGAAAGAAAGGAATACAACAATACAGGTCACATATTGACTGATGGGTGTACAATACTACTATTAAACAGTTCATTTTTGTCTCATTTTTGTGTATAGGTGTGTATATATTTACAGGTTCAGATATTTTACTGAATATTTCAATTATGATCAGCTAAATAAAATCCAGAGGCTTTCTGAATATTATGTTTATTATTGTGTCTCTATAGTAAGCAATACTTGTGCATTAAAATGTGAGAAAGATGAATTGATTTGTCTTCTTCTAAGAAAATTATTGTTTTAAAAGACAGCAAAAACAAACACTGCTTCCAAAAAGCAATGTACAAACACACCACCCAAAACACTACGGTCCAAACACAGCAAACAAAACATAGCTTTGTCAGCCGACATGAGTGAAGCCCTTGTCCCCAGATAGCTTCACCAGCTAACATTAGGAAATTAACTGCAGAGCCAGATAGACAAAGCTCCCCACAGCCAAGACTGAAATCAGGAAACATAGCCAACTAACATTAGTGACCTTATTTTGGTGAAAGGCAATCAGAGTCACCACTGTTCTGTTTCTGGTTCCCGAAATGACACTTATCAATGTTTTAACTAAACAAAGGCTAGCTAACCCTCAGAATCAGTGAACTGTTTAGTTTCTCCATAGGTGCTGCAGTACTGCATAGAGCTGACAGCTGAAAAAGACTGACCTCATGCATGCATGAACTACACACTGGTATTATGGGAAAACCTTTTGTTATTTGAACGGTGTTTAAGAAATCAAAAATGAAATTCTTAAACAAAATATTATTTTTAACAGATCCATTGACTTAAAATATTGATGATGTATTTCAACACTGATGCCATTGATTATGTCAACAAATCGTAGCCCTAGTTTCATTACAAAGAGTGTTAATGTAAAAATCACTGTACCAAGTATGGGGAAGTACTTTACTAGCGGTTTTTAAGAATCTGAAGGTTAAAGGATTTTGTCTACATTGTGAAAAGGTTTTTCAATATTGTAATATATTTTTATCATGTTGCTCACTCCTAGTATCATCATCATTCCTATGAAAACATAGTCCAGGATAGACAGGCTTACTTGTAGGGGTTGATTCTCTCCTGCTGCCACGGCTTCATAAGGGGGAGGGGGGTCAAGGGGACAGAAAACCTCCACTCCTTTGATCCTCGCTCCGTATATGTGAGGCAGCGGGATCACACTGTCACCAAACACCCTGTTGAGAGACACACTTGTACTATTGCAGGGTGACATTTCATCTATAATGGTCAGTATTGTCATCACACAATAATTTTGATATTTATTAATAATGATGGATCTATAATGACCATGACAGTGTTCTATACTTCTCTAAAATTGTGTATTGGAATATTTTTATATTTATAAATATATATAATATTATAGATCTAACTCAATATTATAGATAACAATGACAGTGTTCTATTCCATAACATAAGGGGAAAAAATTTCTAGCACTACAAGCTACTGCAAGCTTCTCGTGACTGGTTCATAAAAGTGCTCTATATCACACACTGTAAATCTTCAGTAGGGTTTTGTGGTTCTGCAGTATGGAATGCCCTTGGAGGGCTTTTCTTGGTTGTTCTGCCAAAGAGTAAAGTCTCCCACACAGCTGCTAAATCCAGCTGCATCTGGTGTGTGTGTGTGTGTGTGTGTGTGTGTGTGTGTGTGTGTGTGTGTGTGTGTGTGTGTGTGTAATGACAGAGAGCTCTAATCCTGACCTGAGTGAAAGACAGAGGGTAGAGCTGGTATGAGGAGATGACACAGCTCCAGGTTTGCAGGGTAACACAGGATGAGTGTGTACTCTGTCCAACACTTATGTAATAACGTATCACAGTGTGTTGTGTAATAACACATGACAGAGGCAAAATCTATTAATTATACTACCAGCCAAAAGTTTGTGCACACCTATTCACATCATAGATTTTAGGAAATATTAGCGTTCAGGCAGGAAAATCACTTGGATTTGACTGACATTTCAAACTGATGTTTGGTTACATTTTTGCACTCTGATGAGCAGAGTTTTAAGTCACGTCTCTTCAGAAGGCATTTTTTTGCAGGTGTTGCCACACACTTGACCAGTGTACCATCACTCAAATCTGCTAACATGTCCTCAAGGTCTTCTGTAGTCAGATTGGGTTTTTATATTCCTTTCTAGCAAACCTACACACAGTTCTGACCCCAAATTGACTGTTCCTGTTGACTGCCCATTCACAGACAACAGCTACTTGAAATACTGAAAATGTATCTTTTTTTTAATTATTTACATTTTTTCTGCTCCTGAAAGCAATGCTTGACCTAAATCAGGGGGGTCTCGCTCTTCGACAAAAGGGGCCAGTCTACATGGTGGTTTGATTTTGAATGAAAAAGGACACTGGATTTCTACAGGAAAGCAAAGTATGGTTAATCTCATGCAGGACAATTAGGCAGTTATGAGTCTGAACAGGTGTGTTACCTGCGTGCCAGTCGTGGTGTGTAGGAGTAGAAAGTGGAGAAGTATGAAGGAGGTGGTGCGGGGGCTATGAACTCCTCTGGATCGGGGCTGCGCTGCTGCTCCTCTCCTTCTTCTGGAACATTCCGTGGTTCTTCCTGCCAGAAAGAAACAGGGTCATCAGTTTAGTACTGAGTTACTGGATGGCCGAGACTGACTTTCAGCACGTCCAAATCTACGCTTAGTGCCCAGATGGATCGAATGGATCTAAACAAGATATTCAACCATGCTAAAAAAGAGAATCAACTGCATCATGCAGCTCTGTGGTGCTTGTTTGAAACATCAACATTTTACAAAGTAAAATTTATTTGTTTTTTTTTTCTTTTACAAAAAAACAGAGGATCATACCAGACCACATCACTTATAATATTTTTAACAAATCGCCCAGCTGTACATATTTTTTTAATAGTATAACATTATGCAACATGTTTATTGTGATATTCTGACATGTAGACAAAACACACCATATTCTACTACTAAAATACTCTCCCATACACTGTACACAGTGTATCATGTAAAGCTGGGAGATATATGATTATTATATCTGTATTGAGATATAAATAGAGCAGGATATGGTCTGAGGTGATATTGCTTATATTGAGTTTTTAAATAAGTTGTGGAAACCCTGCTCTCAGCTCCTCCTCTACACTGCTCCTCTCCGCCCCCTTCACGCTCTCATGTACCGCACACACTGAGGAGGGGGCATAAGACTTAAAGAAGAAATGAAGATTTCATGGGTCCCAGTTTTTTCACATCATATATCATATTGTATATCGCCATTCAGCTAATATATATCAGAACATGATTTTTTTTTTTGTTCAAATAACCCAGCACTAGTCTCACGATAACTTTAGCGCTATAAACTGAGGAGGAGTTGGAGTTGATATACTGAAAACCTAAGTTTAGAGTACAGCAGACTAAACTTTCTAGTACAGGTTGGGTGATGGCTGACTTCACACAAAAGCTTACAATTTTAATTTGAGCTAACTTTTCATTTCTTACAAGTAAATAGAAGCTCTAACTGTTTTGTATTCAATATCATTACAAGGTAATGAAACTATAAATAAACTGACAACTGAGTAAATATAAGAAATATAAATAAATGTAAATAAAATGACTTTCTTTCTAAATACTCAAAGTATACATTTTCTAAAAATGTGTGGTTGTCTCTTTAAAGGGCCATCGTTGATACATTGATACATTGATACATATCACTAATGTTTGCTTCACACCGTTTTCAGCTCAGAGCACATACGGACTTGCAACCCACATACTGACAGAAATGAATAATAACATTGTAACACCCTTACTGTTGAGGTGTGAAATGTAGCAGTAATAGATTTTTTTCTTACCATGCAGGGCCGCCTGGCTGAGAAGATCTGGAGATACCTTAACGCAGCTGCGATTAGACACACTGCTGTAGTCAGCGCATTCAACGCACACAGCGCAAACAGAACTTTCTGGAACCAAGACATGAGATATTTAACAAAATGAAAATGTATTAAATGGACTACATACTGTAATTCATAGCAATTACCATAAAACTCAGCCAAGAATATTTCTATGGAGGATTACTGTTCCTGTTACTGATTACTGTAATGTGAAACAGCATGGTAGAATGAATCTTTGCTAACAACATAGCCCAAACCTTGAGCAGCACTCTCATTGTCCCGCACGAGTGGCCAGCATAAATCTTTATCAGCTTCTCCTCTTGGCACTGGCTGCTGGGGCTATCAGCACAGCAGTTACAGATATCGCCTTCATTGCTCTGCAATACACATCACATTCAGACATTACATTACTTTATACCATATTAGTTTTAGTTCTCACTCACTCACTCACTCACTCACACACTCACACATACATATATACATATATATATATATATATACATACATTTTTTATTTTTTTTTTTATTTTTTTTTTTTTTTTACTGGCCCCATAAAAACTTCATTAATTCCCAGAGATGATTAAATACAAAGCACATACAGGTTACTGGCCCCGTAATTGTGACATTTACTGTACTGTAATATGACTGATAAATATCATAATGTCTGATACAGAAAATCCAGAGATCCACAGAGATGACACAAAAAGGCTGGCTATTTTTATTAACCAAATCTGAATGCTTTTATGAACCCATTTGTCTTGATTTAATTTATGGTACTGCTTGATAAGGCCAGGCTGTGCCTGATAACATCCAATCAGGCCAATCCAGAGTACATCAGTGCAACTGTACCAAATCCTCTAAAGGACAAGCGGACAGAGCAACCCAGATAAGATTCAACCTTCAGGCATGGAAAGTAACCAGACTAAACAGCAGCACCTGATTCAGGAACAGATGGCAAGGTCAGGAGGCCCCACAGAGATATAGAGAGAGGGCAAGATAGAGGGAGAGAGACAGAATCAAAGAGAGAAGCAGGACAGTGTGACCGGTAACTACAAAAGCTGTGTCAGAAAGGAGGGGCAGACTGGACTTCACACTCTATTTCAGGGATGCTGTGTGTTTGTATATATAAAATATCCTGATTCTGGAAAATAAGCAATTTCCCTCTGGGATTAATAAAGTATTCCTGATATATATTTCCGCTTATGGTATGATTTGAGTGTGGCATAGAAGCCTCTGACCACAGCTGTCACCAAGGTTTGTTCTAATGGCATGGGTTGAGTACACAGATCCATCTAAACACTGGTACCTGCTCCTGGAACCAGCAGCCTCACTTACAAGATTACACCTCACAACTTATATATCTGTGGTCATTCCCAAGCCACCAACAGAGGTAATGCCACTTGTGCACATAGCATCTTTTCCTAAAATTACTGTCTGTGTGCATTTAATATCTTACAATCCAGTCTAGCTGACCCCCCAGACAGCTCTGCTCCAAGTGCTTTTGAAACACGGTAGAAAGTGTGTGTGTGTGTGTTGTAATGCACACTGTGGACTGATATCTAATGTCGTGTGCGGACTACTGATGTGAAATATCTTTCTACAGCGTTTGCTTTAGTATTAGGATTAGCCTTCTTGAGAGTTTTCTTGTCATATCCCAATGTGAAACAGTCATGCTCCGCACTGCAGACTCCAAACTCTTCAGTTACTTCCATGGTCTTTCCTCATGGCTGTGGTGGATCAGAATGTCCGTTAATGGTACATTGAGGTGCTCCACACACTGTGGATAGAAGTAACTGGATTGGGATAAAAATACTCAATACCTTATCCATTAAAATAAGGACACCACTGGTCCATGTCCATGTTTACTTCATGTGAAAGTACTTACACAACTGAGTAAGTAGGGGGTTTCTCTGCAATTATGTGACTGTTTTTAGTCTGCAGCCAAGAACATCTTCAAGCATCCCATTTGTTTCTGGTATTATGCCAAGATACAAAGAGGCAAAAAATGTCCCAACAAGACAGAAGGGACATAACCAAACCATGTGGACATGATTCAGCATGTGACCCACTCGGGCAAAGGAAACCTCTCTGCTTAGATTTCTATTCTGGGAAATTTTAGAGCTAGACTGAGTCTCCCAGGTGCTCATCTAATGTTCTTTCCCAATGGTTAGATGATCACAACCCCCAACTCCCCAACTCATCCCAAAAATATTGGATGGAACACCATCATTCCAGAAGACACAGTTCCTCTCCTGCACAGTTCAATGCTGGGGGCACTTATACCCATCTAGTCATCTAGCATTAGGCATGGTACCAATAGGATCGTGTTTATCTGGCCCAGAGACTCATATGCTATTGGCAACAATTCAGTGCAGTGACTAAACAAGCTGTTTGTGCATTTGCACATCTGTAGAACATCTACTAGGTTGCTTTCACAATGGGCTGCTTGAAGTGTTCTCATTTTAACACTCAGCTCATTTCCATATCTGCTCTCCACTCAAACACCAGAGTCGCTGCAGATATGTAGCCATGCTGCTGTTTTTTTCAACATGCAGGATTAACATGACAGACAGCTGCTATGTGGTATGTTGTAAACTACAGATGGACTAGAAGACTAATGAACATAATACAGAAGCAAAGTCCCACCTGGAATTCTTAAGCTGTAGGTCATTAGCAAGTAAAAATGGATTTGCATGGTATCGTGGGCATTACAGTGGATTTTACAAGTGTCACTATGGTGATGGCTGTTTTGTTGTTTATTCAACTCACCTCTTTCTTATTTCTTTTATTGACTGATGATCAACATTTTTTATTAGCACTTCTGGCATTTTTCCAACTTATTTCAACTCAAATCATAGTTTAGAAATGAGGACAGTATGTTTGTGTTACAGTTGTAGAAGTTGTGCATTGACCATGCTAATGTTTACGTTTTACTGCTCAATACACTACAGCAAAGGTCTTCCAATCTGGACCTTGAAGCCAGTTTCCAGTCCTGGAATGTGGTTTTTGGTAGGTGTGTCCAATCCATTATATTGACTGTTCCCTTAACTTTCATCTAGAACAAATTCCAACAACATCTATGACTGTAAAATCAATGAAAAAAAAAGTTGGGTTTTTTAACCCCAACTTTACCTGGCTCTGCAGGTTTTTCATCAGTCAGAGTTGACATTTGGAGATTGAATCAAGTAAAGTGTGAAGGGCACAGACTCCGATTTCTGGCCTCTCAATTGCCCTTCAGTCAGAGCATATCAAACAACCCAACTGTAGTAGTATAGTGTAGAGTAGTGGTCAGCAACTCAATCTGAACGAGACCCATCAATAGCCGTGCACACAGAGAGTAGATAAAGAAAAACAGCAGTGTTCATGTTTTATTTTACATTCCACCTTAAATGTTGCAACAGCTTCCTCTTATAAAAGCACAGTCTAAGGTGGAGTGAACATTTTTATATGAAGCCTTATATGAACGTTAGCCTCCAACATATGCTGCCTATTTCCTACCTACAACCTCAAAGGTGTTTTTCCCATTTTTAACCAGTCAGCGCAAATAGCCCCACAAACAATGAGCACAACAAGTTGTTGGACGTCCATGTTTAATGAGAGTCCTCTAGGCAATGTAAGGTTTGAGTGTTTTGAGGTCACTTATGGTTCGGTCCTGCAGCAAGTTGAAGTTAAGTAGGATATGAACATTAGTCGTAGTGTGCAATGGATATTTTTTTATTTCACTATAAAAATCAGCAAAACTCTGGAAGTTTGACACACCCGGTCTGTTTATAATCTGCTACAGCTTTAAAAGTTGTGTAGAGTACCTAAGGACCTTTAGTCTCTTCTGATTTGAATAATCCATGAGTTTAACAGAACTAGTATTGGATCGGTACTCTATATCGGCAAGCCTCTTGAAGTCAGATATTGATTATTGTAAGAGAAAAACCTGGATCAGTGCATCCCTATATATTTTCCCTGACCCCTGTATCTGTCCTAGAGGTCAGCACCTGATTACAGGCTATGGCAGTTTTATTACGCGTGTTCTGGCACTCTCACCAGCTGACAGTTGATGGTGTTGGACACCAGCTGTGCTCCCTGACAGCACAGGATGAAGCCTGCCAGGTTCAGCAGGATACACACCACAGACAGCAACACAAACAGATTCACCTAAGGAAGGAAGAGAACAGGAGAGATATCTATAACCAATACTGCTGATAATAAAAGTGCATCTCAAAAATATTTTAGAAAAAAAAAAATTATTTAATTCAAAAAGGTAACTTTTAACATAATCCAAGCTTTTTATATTTTACTTTTGTATTAAAATGTATGTATTAAAGCTGTATTATAGACTTAAAAAAAAAAAAAAAAAAAAAACAATAAAAAAATATAGTTGCACCCAGAAGGAAGTATGAGATTGTAAATGCTATTTGGAAGTAATTTAAAGTTTACCAGGAAATTTAGACTGATATGGGCCATATTTATTGAGCTACAAATATAGAAGTAGCGTCTCTCAGTATGGAGTCAGGCTGACATGCAACACTACATGCCAGACGTCTCAGCATGTAGAGGTTGTAGAGGTTCCTAATTGTGTCCAGCCTATGCATCTCGAATGTTCTTAGAGTTCCTGAAGACTCTGTAAGTGTGAAGTGGTGATGCCGCATTCAGTAACATCCCACACATTTTCAAGAGGATCAGAGGATGGTTCTGGCGATGCGGCTGTTGGGATAGCACACAGATTCATTGGTTGTCTGCAACTAGACAAAAGCAGGACTCGTCACTACAGATGACCTGCTGCCATTCTGATATGACTCCATAACTCCATAACAGTCTTCACAGAGTGTTAAGTGCAGTTGTCAAAACTCTGTGTGCATGTAGTCCTGAACTGTGCAGCAGTCTGGCACTAACAGGATGACTCATGGAGGGCATCAATGCTTGCTGAATGCCTGAAATCACTGATGATGCGTTAATCTGTACATGAAAGAAAAATCTGTCGGTTTACCCTTTCTTTGGTTTGTGTAGATCACCATGATCTTCATGTTTCTGCTGTGTTGCTTATCCATTAGTGCCAACAGCGTGCTATGGTAATATACACACAACATAATGTATGTCTTGCAATACGTTGGGATAATCACGCTTCCCAGTGTCCTTTGCTGTTACATCTCTCAAACTCTTCTAACTGATAGAACTGCTTTCGAGGAATACTTCACTTGAAGCACAAGTCAGAATGGAAAGCCTGTGCAACAGGATGACCTTATATAGTCAGTCATTTATATCAATATGGCCCGTCCTTGCTTACATCAACCTACCGACCAAGATTCATTCCTGTTGTCCCCACAAGTAGAGACTAAATGAGCAGCTTGAGGCTAGATTAATAAGGTCTAAACAGAAGGCTTTTTGCCTGCAGAGTGAGGTCAGTAGAGGGTCACTTCTGTCACTAATAACCCACCACAGGAGCACAGAACAAGGAAGCAAACATAATATCCATGATACTGAGATGTACAGTCGCCTTTACTCTTCTGTCAGCACTAAATTAAGCCAATTCTATATTGACTGCTTTTTGTTTTTTAATAATGGTATTACCATAACTATTGTTCTTTAAAACCAGAGGAACACAAAGAGCTCCCTTCCCTTTTTATTTTAAACTGCATACTGATGTATTTACTTATTTTTGCTAGTAGCTTAGACTCTTAAAAAAAGGAAGGAATATTCTTTGGAGAGTTAAAGGCATTGGAGAGAAGAGCCACCTTTTTAAGAAGAGCCAAGAATTTTAAAGTAAAAAACATAAACATGCTTACACACAATTCCAGACAAGAACCTTCAAGAACATTAGAATGAGAATGATCACATTTTTGCCCTGACGCCATACATACTCTTGCACACCAAGGCGTCAATAAAATCAAGCTTATTGTCACATCACCTCACAGAGTCCCTCACAGTATTAACAACTTTAGTTCTCTAGTTCTGAGACCAGGGCAGCTAGCTATTAACTTCAGTCACGTAGCTGCAGTCCGAAACCGAAAAAGCTTCCAAATATATCTAAGCTGACTGAGTGTGTGTGTGGTAATTTGTTTGACATATGCCTTTAAAGGGATGGTATATTAAATCAGAGTATCAGAAACTAAAGCCGTAACACACGTACCAACAGAAGCATGGGCCGTTTCCATGTTGTGAGGCCGATAATCCCAGAGAGGATGACCTGCGGAGAAAAGAATCAGCTAATTCAGCAAAGATGCCAGGGAGCACACAGATTAACTATGCAATGTAGCAGCAGCAGATGCAGAAGGTATGGCATATGGCCACAAACACTTTTACATCCTGCTTTCTGTTCCTCAGTTGGGCTTGCATCAGTGAGAGCTGCCGTATGGATGGATAGTTGACAAATATGCACTAAAAATGTTTTTTAATGTGAAGCATTTTGGAAGGAAAAAAATCACATTTACATTTTGCGTGAAATTTGAGAAAATGCAGGGGGTCACTAACTTTATCAATTGTTTCACTTTTTTAACATTATTACCCCATTTTAACAGTTTAGCACCATAAAATGTATCCTACAGTGTGATATAAATAGCATTATAGCATTAACAAATGGCGTTAGAGAGATGAATCTTTGTTAGACTTATATTCATATAATCTTTTAACTGAATGCACACACTAGGGGCAATGAAAACAGTGCCCAGAGTGGTGGGCAGCCCTATCCACTGCGCCACAGTTAAGTGCCTTGCTCACGTGCACTTCAGTCATGTCCTGCCAGTTCAGGGAATCAAACCGGCAACTTTAAAGTCACAGGGCTGGTTCCCAGTGTTGATTACACCTCCCCCGCTCAAATACTCAACTTTTTTTTATATTTTTAAATAAAAACTACATTCTGTCTCTATTATGTGCATCACACTATAGGACATATCACACCCCATACTCAGTCTGGTAGTTTTGTCCACAGATGACCCCATTTCAAATCATCTAATCACATAAATGCTTTTTTACTCCAGCAGCTTTGACTGTCACTTCCTGTTACTAATTCAGTTGCTTCATTAATGTGTGGCTATGCAATTCCCTGAAAATCCTCCATTACCATTTAATTGGTTCAGCGAAAGTTATAACATGGTATCTTAGGGTAGGTTTGACCATTACTACAGATTCATATTATACTGGTTCAGAGTTTGACTTTTAAGGAATGGTACCTCATATATTGCTTGGTATGTAACATTTCTTCTTTAGTTTTGCACTAGTGTTACAGGGCTAATGCAGATTCAAGTGCACCTCTCTCTCACCCAGAATCTGTTTATTGTTCTAACTGATTCACTGCAAAACAAACAGACGTTTCTGACAAAAAAAAAAAACAAACATCAGAGTAAATGCACTTGTAAACTTAACCCCGTAACAGTATGAATTTGACAGCCAGACCTTCTCGTTCATATTCATGCATTAAAGACCCATCCTAAGTGATTGTGATTAAAGTATGGTGTGTACAATACAATCGAGACAATTCATCAGAACACCATCAAACTAAAAGGGAACAGAAACACTGGCCTGCCTCTGCTGACCACCACTGAGGTCTACTGTACGACCACCTCATGATAGGTTCTTCTATCTTCTCAGTGCTTACACACTGTGAAAACTACAAGATCCTTGAGGAACATGTGGAGGTTCTTCACTTGGACAGGGAACTCTTAATGTGCTTCTTGACCTTCTATACCATTGTCCATTCACTGGAAGTTCCCTGAAGCACCTTTAGAGGTTCCTCCACAGTTTCACATAATATGCAGAAGTTCTTTGAGGTTCTTTTACTTTTTACGGGGTATTAAGGACCTCAAGTTTTAGAGGCCTGTTAAGATGAATCTGAATTTAACAGATTGAGCTCAAAACTGGACAATTAATTTGTTGGACATGCAGCTGCAGAGCACATTGGAGAATAACACCGAGGAGTAAATACAGGCTAGACTGTTTCTGTAAGGGGTAAGTTAAGGACAGTAGATGTTTGTTTACATTAAAGGGACTGAGATACTCACAGAAGAGCCTGCCCAAAACGGACACGAGTTCCTGATGGGGGGCGAGTTGCTGAGGGACAGAGCCCCGAAGGACAGCGCGACCATGGAGCAGCCGAGAACCAGCTGCAGCAGCCCGAGCGAGAGCAGCGGCCGAGCGGGCAGCAGCGCCGGGGAGAGCCGCGCCGGGGAGCCGGACATCCGCCACCGAGCGGCCGCCGAGCAGCAGCGGCTGCGGCCTCGGGAGGAGAGCGACGGGTCTCCGCAGTGAGGGGCCAGAGAAGCCCGGGCTAAGCGGCAGCAGGAACCGGGCAGCACGACCGGGAGAGACATCGGAGTCCAGCGACCAGCAGAGCAACAACAAAGCTCACAGAACAGGGGAGATACGAGCTCTTCATCTTACCCGACCAGAGCTGCCACTACTACTACTGATACTACTGCCATGATCCTCTGAGAGAGAGAGAGAGAGAGAGAGAGAGAAGAGGGGGAGGGACAGAGAGAGAAAGAGAGAGAAAGAGAGAGAGAGAGAGAAACAGAAAAATAATAGAAATAATAATAATACAATAAAATAAATAAAACAAGAATATGTATAGATTTCAACAACACACACACGCATTACATGTATATACTACATGTATTTATATATATATATATATATATATATATATATATATATATATATATATATATATATATATATATATATATATAAATACATGTAGTATATACATGTAATGCGTGTGTGTGTTGTTGAAATCTATACATATTCTTGTTTTATTTATTTTATTATATTATTATTATTTCTATTATTTTTCTGTTTCTATTTCTATTATTGTTAATTTTAATAAGTTCTGTTGTAATGTTTCTGTGCATTGGTAACATTGTTAATGGAACAGTCGTGCCATTAAAGCCAACCTGATTTAAGAACAGAGAGAGAGAGAGAGAGAGAGAGAGAGAGAGAGAGAGTCTGTCTAAAATAACTCCTGGCGTTCGGATTGCATTTCACATTTTTGGCAAAGACAGAAGAAGAAGAGGAGGAGGAGGAGAAGTGTGGGAATAGGCCACCCTGCCCTTAAGTGAGTGAGTGAGAACTGTGTGTCTGTTTCCTCCTTTATTTAAACAAATATAAATTAAAACATTTGCATTTGAATATGAAAAAAAGAAAAATCCCATATCTTCAAATATTGTACTATTATTACAGAGTATGGATGACATTATAATCAGCTGGGAGGTCACCAGTCCTGAGGTTCTTCTCAAATTTCACTCATGTAAAACTATAGTGAGTCCAAACACAAGTATTAAGATCTAGTCTGTCTGTTAATTTTGTAGAACATCACCGCTCTTGAGACATACATGCTCTTGTCTGAGCTCTTTTCTGGAGAGAACGAGCTTTATGAAAAGCCTGAGTCCCTGGCTGTGCTGTTTTGTGGTAGCTGGAGAAGAACTTGTGGAGAAAGTTAAAGATCCCTGAGACTCCT
The DNA here is from genome assembly GCA_034509495.1 of Acestrorhynchus altus. Taxonomy (NCBI): domain Eukaryota; kingdom Metazoa; phylum Chordata; class Actinopteri; order Characiformes; family Acestrorhynchidae; genus Acestrorhynchus; species Acestrorhynchus altus. The sequence goes on along the minus strand of CM067522.1, from coordinate 13,036,104 downwards.
CCCCTTCCTTCATGTCCCTTTTTAACATCTTCAATTTTCTTCCCACCTTCTTTCAAACAAAAAGAAATGTATAGAAATGTTTGGTGTAAATGTATATAATAAATGTAATTTATAATAATAAAATATATTTCCAATCTTTATTTAATTATTGATAGTGGATTAGTGCTGATTGTTAGCTTATTGACAGAAGAGCTTGTTACTCTCAGTGGTCTTTAACAGTGCATATGTAAGATAGGATAGGATAGGATAGGATAGAATAGGATAGAACTTTATTCATCCCTTGGGAGGGTTCCCTCAGGGAAATTAAGAGTCTCTCCTTTGGGCTGGAACAATATAAGATTTGAACAGTCAACACTCCTGTGTGCCTTTCAGAGCTTTAATGACAATGAGAGAGAGGATGAACTCTTGTTAATGTTATATTGATGGAAATTGGTTTAACAGTGCTGAGACTATAGCAGGAACTGGTGCTCATTCAAAAATACAGGATGACTTGAGTGGATAGTAGATGATACTGGTATGGTGGAGGGAATGAAAATGATGATGATGATGATGATGATGATGATGATGATGATGATGATGATGCAAATAATTATGATTATAATAATGATGAAAATGATGACAATGATGAAAATGATGATGAAAATAATGAAAATAATGAAGATAATAATGATCATGATAATAAAGATGATGAGGATAATCATAATAATAATGAACATTATGATAATAATTAAAATAATGATGATAAAATGAATTCACACACCAGGGGGCAGTGAGCACGTGTGCCATAATCACCATTAATACCATCATCATGATATAGATAGATAATGATGTTTACATAATTTAAATTATGTAAATTAAATTAATAAATGTAAATTATGTTATTTTATACTGAGCAATTATTGTATACTGTACCTCTACACTAAGTCCTGTTACTTTGATATATATATATATATATATATATATATATATATATATATATATATATATATATATATATATATATATATATATTAGATTTTATTAGTCACATTGTATAATATTATGTTTCTGTTGTTCACGACGGTAATGAGTGTAGTTAATGAAGACTAGTATTTTGTACAGTAGTAAGTTCCCTGTTGCTATAGCGACCGCGCGGCTTCCCTGCGCAGTGGAGCTGCAGCAGGCTAGGCTCTTAGCTGCTCTCAGGGTTGCCAGGTTTTCATGCCAAATTGTGTTTGGGTCGCGAAAACAAAAACAAACAGTAGCGAAATGAATGGGATTTTTTGGCGACGTGTTACTGACGCGGTGTTAAATAACTGGCAGTCCTGACAGAAGAAAAGACAACAATAAACAGACAAAAGTGTAGGAGCTGAACTTCAGTGATATAAACAGGTGAAGATCTGACCAAATTACCAGAAACGGGTCACATTCAGTGTTTAGTCTCAATTATGTTACTATTAAATGTTTCTGACTGGGATTTCAAATGATTGTAAAAGACTGTAAGTGCTTAAAAAGAAGTAATGATTAAAATTATGAAAATAAAAATAAGACCAGCAGGAGGTTTAAGGTGAAAATGGTCTCGCGTAGGGAGGATTTTGGACATTTTGGGTTGGATTTATTGCTGCATCTGGCAACCCTGACTGCTTTAGTCAGCAGGGAGTTTATGTACAACTTGTGCGCAGGCTGGAGGGCGTGCAGCTCTTTTCCTTTTATCAAGATGGAAGAGCGAATGGTACAGAATGGTAATGCAGTTTGAGCCTCTGTAAACAATGTTCGCTGATGAGTGTGAGAAGCGCCCCTGCGCAGAGGCTGAACCCCGCGAGGGCAGAGCTGCGAGAACGCAACCGCCTCAACCTGCTCTTCCTCCGGGTGAGTTCAGCTCTGTTTCAGTTCTGATATAACTCTGATTCGGCTCTGATTCAACTCTGTTTCAGTTCTGATATAACTCTGATTCGGCTCTGATTCAGTTCTGATTCAACTCTGATTCGGTTATGATTCAACTGATTCAGTTCTAATTCAGTGTCTGAACAGACTTTATAAACAGTGTTATTTTATGGTGTTTTGTTTTAATGTATGTCAGCATTATCCAACTAGGCTTTACTAAACTCAGACTAATATTATCCAACTAGGCTTTACTAAACTCAGACTAATATTATCCAACTGGGCTTTACTAATCTCAGACTTACATTATCTAATCAGACTAAAGTTAAAAATCTCAGACTAACGTTACTAATCTCAGACTAACGTTATCTAACCAGACTTTACTAATATCAGACTAACGTTACCAATCTCAGACTAACGTTATCTAACCAGACTTCACTAATCTCAGACTAAAGTTATCTAACCAGACTTCACTAATCTCAGACTAACGTTACCAATCTCAGACTAACGTTATCTAACCAGACTTCACTAATCTCAGACTAACGTTACTAATCTCAGACTAACGTTATCTAACCAGACTTCACTAATCTCAGACTAACGTTAGCTACTTTTTCAGGTTTGGAAGAAGACATGCCAGGAATACACAGCCTCAGTCTGGATGTTCTAAGGTATGAATAGTTAACAGTTATTGGGTTTGGATACATTTAACCATAACAGAATTTCATCTAGTTAGTGTAAAGACATATTGGACTTGTTCTACTTGACATGGATTAAAGTTCGTTCTGGACTTAATTTCAGTGGTAAATAACCAGCATGTGTAAAAAGAAGACCAATAGTGCAGAAATGGAGCATTTGATTTGTTATTGTCTTAAAAAAGACTCATGGAAAGTCAATTTTCAATTTTTTTTGTATCATTCTCTTTTGTTAAATGAACATTCATCTTTTACCAGTTTTATGAATAGCTATGAGAATTCATGCTTCTTGCTTTGCTTTAACTTTTGAACTTTTATTCACCAAAAGATTAAAAAGGTATTTACAGGAGAGAGTCACATATTCCAGATACTGTTATTTTCTAAACAATATTTTCGCGAGGTCCAAGGGTACTCCAATATGTCTTATTGGACTGAGATGTAATATGAATAGAATTGAGATATTTCTAGAGGTTTCTATGATCAAATATTATTGTGCCTATAATTTGTTGTTTTTTTGTGTCTAAGGATTCTAAAACACTTTATGTCTCTGACATCCTAACGGAAATGGATCATTCAGTGTTTTAGAGCTGAAAATGCAAGAATAGTGATGTTATTTGTAACGATTAGATTGACAAGGATATTTATAACAATACATTTTTCAAAATACTTGAGAGTAGTACAGATAAAGGACATTCAGGGTTTTATAAAATTTTTGTTATTTATGAATGTATCAGTATTTTCCATTCTCAAGACTTTTATTTTAAATGTTTAACACTGAGTGAGCAAAGAAAGAAACCAAACAGCTCCTCCCTTCTCATTTTCCTCTAACCCATTATCTGTGTCAGTGACTTCATTAACCCTGCCCCCTCATGTTGATCAGTCAGAGTCTGCATGCAGGTTGAACATGTAAGCATGTTCAGAGCAGTTTAAATGCACTGGAAGCTCCTTTGGCATTTCAAACAGGATGTAATACAGTTGGAAAAGAGGGAAGCTTTGCTGTTTTCTGAGCAGGATCACACATCAATGTGGTTAGTTAGGATAAGATTAGTTTGTTATGGGTATCATGTCTGTAGGTTACTCTGATCCTGAGATATGAAGCCTAGAACACAGACTGTAACTGCCCACAAAGTGCAGTTTTCTGGTTCTAAGAGTTGCCTTTATTCTTTTACTTGGTTGAAACAATGCATCTGCTTATAAATAGTACTTATCTTTATTTTATATACAGTATATATATATATAAGTCCTCATCCAAATGAAAACAGCAATCCTGGCTGTGTTACTGGTTCTAAAAGGAAATATAGGTTGTGATCATTGTCATCCTAAACAAGTTCATCACTCACAGCGAGGAACTGCAGAAACGAACCAGGGAGACCCAAAAGCTCCAAGAAGAGGTTGAACAAGCCACAAGATTGACTTTACAGAGGATGTACCGTACATTTTCCAACACGGAGATGCCTGTAAACCACAGTGCTACAAGTGAGAATATTATGGTGCTTATTATTGTACCATTATGGTATTTTTACATTGTATTTAAAGTCTACAAGAAATGTAGTGACATGATTCAGCCTTATGTCTTGTAGGTGGAACGTTAGACGCATTCCCAGCACATGGCTTTTCCAGACAACAGTGTATCCTTCCACCATTCACAAACAATTTGGATGTCAACATAGCAGGACGTCTGAACTTCCCAGGGAAAGATGTTCTTGAGCATGCTGTAGAGGAGTACTCACAGCAGGTGTCTGACCTACAAAGGCAGATCAGAGAGGTCTGTATCTGCAGCGAGTTAGTGTATCTGCTGCCATCTTAAGAGCTCTCTCTGAAGACACAGGTACACAGTCAGTCACATCACTAGATCTATCCCTGATTGAAAATGGGATGTTATTGGGTGTGCTATCGACCCTCCACCCGTCTGGCATGGATCTGCTGGAACTGAGAATATTCAAGCTGCATGGGATGGATTATCAAAGGACCCCATTAGAAACCTCTATAACTCCATTCCGAGATGTCTGGCATGTTGTGTTATACCCGACGCCATTCTGAGAGACACTACTTCTACATGTGTAGCTCAATAAATATTACACATACAAGTCCAAATGTTTAATCACTTATTGCACATTTTGCTTCTTTCTGAATATCATTGGAAACCAACACTTCCTACTATTTGTGCACCAACTTTTGGACAATTAATGTATTTCTGCCATTTTGCCATATTTTCTACCAGCCTACACCTAGTAGCCCACTTCATGTTCTTCATAACTTTTATCCAGTCTGTCAGGTCATGTTTTCAGAATATACAGTCATGCAGTTCCTTATTTAATTTATGACTTGCTAATTTTTCAGACATATGAGCTGCATGACCAGCAGAAGTCTAATTTTCGTCAGTCCATCATCCACTTACAGACCAAACTGCATGAGAGCCAGATGGAGAAAGATGCTTTGGAAGACTTGAGGTGAGAGAGAACTAGTCTTAAAGTTTGTGTTTGAATTGAATCCCAGAAGTTGAATGGCTTCTGTACAATATCTCCTAACAGAAGGAAGGAATCTACACAGCAGTCTGAGCTGACAGGGCAGCTACAGAAGGCTCATCAAGAGCTGAAGCAAGTAAAGCAGAAGCTGATGGAGGCCGAGGACAGGGCAGATGCTTTCAGTAGGCAAGCTGAGGCCATGGAGCAAATGCTGCAGGACATGTTCATTAGGCTCGCACACTATGAGAAGCGCAGTGGGAAAAGCAGCTATCTTTGCTGTGATGGCACCTTCAGCCCTAGCAAGTTTCCACTAGGACCTGTCATGGACAAAGCACTACAAGACCTGGAGAATGAGAACAGTGGCTTCCAGGAGAAACTGCAGCTGGTATGTCACTTACATCGAAATGCTTTCTATGAATTTCTTTAAGTCAGAGTTCCACAATTTTCCCCTCAAACGTAGCCAATGAATTGTGCATGTTTTACCTTAATACTCCTCCTGCAACTCTGAACGGCTTGTTAATGAACGGATCCGTTGTATCTTGTGTACTGGAAGCAGGGTAAGTTCTAAAATATAAGGGTACCTCCAGAACCAGGGTGGAGAAACCCTGTGTTAGACTACAGCAAGCGTAGGCAACCCTGGTCTTGGACTGGCAGCTTCCTGCACAGTTTACTGCAGGGGCCAACCCTGCTCCTGGGGAGCTGCAGTTTTTAGAGTCAACCCAAATCCACCCCACCTGATCCATCCACACACAAACTGCCTAAATTATCACACTTGCTTCAAACCACATCTAAATTGTAAAAAATAAAGTCAGCTGGGCTTGTTAAAGGGTATCTAACATAAAGCAATAGAACACAAGAGGGAGTTTATCATAGCATAGCCGAAGGCAAGTGTCGTATTTCATCACAGCTGACAACACTCAACCTCGAGTGCAGAAAATAAAGTTAGAATATAATATACTGTGAATCGCAAAACCCATTTTAATATGTTTTAATGTTAGAATTTCCTCCTGCCAAATTATGGGTCCTTAACTAGCAGTTTGTTGCTACACAGTAATGAACTCCCCTCACTCACTGCACAGCTGGCAGCTTCTTCTCCAGTTCCTTACACAGACTGAAACATTCAACACCATTTTCCATTCACTGTAATTTTTTTGTGTCGAGTTTATAGAAGCCATCATGAGAGTCCTCCTTAAGCATCTGCAACAAACTGGCGAATAACTAGACATTTGACTAGTGGCACCACTTTAAACTTAACTGTTGAAAGCGTCATAGATGATTGTTCATGGCTTTTGCACTTTTTCATTTGGCAGATGGAGCGACAGTTGGAAGATCTTAATAGAGAGGCTTCTGAGAGAACAGAATCTCTTCAAAGGGAGCAGAAAGAGAGGTATGCACTGATGAAGTTGTAAATGAAAAATCTTATTAGCACTATGGCTGCAGAGATGATTAATTTTCAGTTGAAATTCTTATTTTTGGTTATCTGTACAGTGGGTGGGGTGATTGGCTGGGGCAGTATTAGGTGTGGGCTAAAGTCAGTACTGTGATTTGCCCAGATTGTTAGTAGTGAGCATCATATAAGAAAGGGATCAACTGTCCCATTTCCCCAATTACGGCTCCTTCTCTTCATTCCTCCAGTTCCAGTCCTCTCCTCAACTCCTCCACCTTCTTCTGGGGTAGGAGAGGAGCAGTAGGAAAGGAGGAGAAGAGGAGTAGCAAAATTTTCTGGATGCAACCTCTGCCTTTTCTGTTTCAGAATAGACCAACTCATTACCACCCATGACCAGGAGATGGCGATATTGGTTGAGAACCTCAGTCAGTCTCAGAGTAATGCAGCGAGTCTGGAACTTCAGTTGGAATTATTACAGTAAGAGCCACACTGACCTGCCTCAGGCACATTTCTTCATATTTTCAAATTGTTTTTATATAGTATAAAATCCCCATACTTAAAGATCTCCCACCATCAGGTTTTTAGAAATGAACATTTTGCTCCATGGTCCATTGTTTTGTTTCCACAAGAAAACAGGTTGAAAGCCAGACCTCCTTGGAGTCTGCCCTGTCTGTCTTGCACTTGGAACAGATGGAAAAACAGCAAAGCTATGAGACAAAGGTAATGCAGAGATATCCACACAGACACACCTCAGGTTTCTCACAATCTCAGGGAATGTTTCTTGAGCTTTACACAGTAATAAATTCTGAAAAACACACTCTGGTGTATTTGATGGCCTTCTTGTACTTGGTAAACATATGGAAGTTATCAGGTGGATTCTGGGAAAGGGAGTGACTTTCTGGGTCTTTGTTTAGGTCAATGCTCTGGAGGAGGCAATCACTCGGGTTCATTCAGAGGCAGAGCAGATAGAGAGAGAGAGAGACCTCTCGCTCCAGCAAGCCAAGGAACTGGATGTTGAGCTCTGCCGACTCGGGGTAATACAGATATGACCCCTGTGTTTGGCGCATTTTGTTGCAGAACAGTGTCCATTGTTCAGAGGTATGCAGCTGAGCGTTTCTGGGAAGCTTCCTCCATAATAGACTACACTGGGGCTGTCATACACTATGTCCAAATGTTGGTGCACACCCCTTCTAATTCATACATTCAGATGTTTTAAGTTGCACCCATTGCTGAAATAGATGTGCAAATGCACACAGATTGTCTGGTCCCTGTAGAGAGGTGATGCCAACAGACAAGCACTCTGTGGAGCAGATAAACATGGACTTGTTGGCAGCATGCTAAAATACAAGGCATGGGCTAGAGGGGTATAAAGCCCCCCCAGCTGTGGAGCAGTGGAACTGTTCTCTGGAATGATGGCACGCTATTCCTTACTTTTGGTTGGGATCAGGTAGGGTGGTGATCATCCAACATCCTGATTCGCTATCACTTAAGTTGCTGAATGTGATTCAATTCTTACAGCAATGCTCCAAAATCTAGTAGAAAGCCTTCCTTTGATAGTAGAGGCAGGTACTCCAATAATATTAGGATCAACTCTTCTTTATTACCCTTGTTTTTTGGAAGAAGCACAAAATGAGCAGGTGTCCCAATAATTTTGTCTGTATAACTCTGTGAACTTGCTTTTTAGTAATAATTGTAGTTAAAGTGGTTTCTTCTGTCCTTATTAGCAAAATAGTAGCTCCACATTTCAGCCTTGCCTCTAACCAACTTGCTTAACTCCTAAAGTATTTTGATTTAAAAGAAATAAATCTGGCATATTATGGGGGGACAGCAATGTTTAGGAATCTTTAATGAAATTTGTCTTTGCATTAATAATCCTCTATGACACTGCTTGTCTCACTGTCCCATCAGAAAGAACTGCACCAAACTGCAGAGGAGCTATCTGTGGAGCGCAGTCAGAGGCAGCAGCTGTGGGAGAGGGGAACAAGCCAGAACCTCACCATCCAAAGCATGAGGCAAGAGCTGGAGCAGCGCAGCTTCAGGATCCAACAGCTTGAGGGCCTCGTCCACTCCCTCAAAGAAAAGTGCCAGAAACATCTGGAGATGCAGGTCAGAGAGTTGAACTACCGCTGGATTAGCTAGCAGCTATATGAACAAACATTATCAGCTCCATTTGTTCCACTGTGTTGCTTAGTAACAAAACTTAGTTACAAAAGTTACATACTGGTCCATATTCAGCTCCTGTAGTGAGCTACAATGTTCACTATAAATTACTAATAAATTATGGCAGAATGTTTTTATCCCTATTTTCCCCATCCCAATTCGGAAGTACCATTGCCTTCTCTGACACATGTGAAGCAACTTTTCAAAGTGCCATCACTGCACTCATTGCTGGGCAGCCTACACACTCAAAGGAAACTTCCAGGTCCCCATCTCTGATACAGTGGTTAACAGACGCCTGTGCTGGCTAGCATCTTACTGGGTGTGATGTGGGGTGAGAGTGCTATCTCCCCGCCAAAAGCGCATGGCCAATTTTGCTCTCTCAGACTGGCAAGCAGCATGACCCAGGATTCAAAATAGTGCTAGTGTGTTAGGTCACTGAGCCAATGAGGACACGGAGCAAGCTGAAGTCAACTGTAGATGGTCAGACTTCTGTCAAATAACAGAAAGCTGCAGTGGGCACAGACTAAACTCATCTCAAATTGGTTTCATGGACATGACCATAGGTTTGGAATCCAGTAGCCTTTGAGGTGTGGTAGAAAAAACATGCAACCATGGACTAGAATATCAAAGAAATACTTCAGACATCTTGTGAAATCCATACTATGAATAACTGAAGCTATTTTGAGAGCAGTTAGGTCTGTCCAACCCAGTAGTATACACTTCCTAATAAAGTGTCTGGTGAGTCTGTGTGTGTGGTTTGTGTATATATATATATATATATATATATGTATGTGTAAAAGTATATATATATATATATATGTGTGTGTGTATGTATATATATGTATATATATATATATATATATATATATATATATATATATATATATATGTGTTATCACATGCATGCACATGCACACACACACACACACACACACACACACACACACACACATATACACACACACATGCATTATATATATATATGCATATATATATATATATATATATGTATATATGTGTGTTGTGTATATGTATATATGTATATGTATATATGTATATGTATATATGTATATATATATATGTATGTATATATATATATGTGTGTGTGTGTGTGTGTGTGTGTATATGTATATGTTTTTGTGTGTGCTTATTTTTACGTGTGTGTATTCTTTTTTTTATGAGTTGTCATATATATGTCATATCTAGATGTCCACAGATACAGAGCAGTCAAAGGCACAACCTCAACTGAAGCAGCTTCGTGGTGAGATGGAGCAGGTCCAACAGGCCAAAGACAAGGCCATTAAACTACATGTCAGTTAACAGATTTTTTTCTATAGATAACTAATATGAACTACTATGTAGTTGATTTACATCTGCCTTAAAATGAGTGCTATGAGGCAAAGGTAGCTTTTACATAATATATATGTTTATGGTGTTTTCACAGTAGCACTTTTGTCTGGACCTGCAGGAGTTCACTATGTATGTTTTTAAGTCCAGGAGCAGTCCAGAGAACTCTGATCCTCCTGAAATCGATGGTGTGGGGTTGTCTGATTAATTGATTTTGACAAACGTGTCACTTGCACAGTTAAAAAGACCACGCCTCTTCTAAAAAGGGCTCCTTGTTTGCAAGTTTTTCTTCACTCCAGAAAGAACTTCGAGCATGAGCATTTGGAAGGAAGCAACAAAGGGGTTTTGTTGTTTACCAATAAATTCACACCCCTCAACAAAAGGGGTCAATCAGCTTGATTGTTACAGATAAATTCCTGCCCTTCAACAAAAGACCCAACCATCTTGCTGGTTACTGATAAATTCCAAGCTCAGTTACCAGACCAAGACGAAAAACATTTTTGTTTGTTGCATTATTGATCCAGATGCTACAAACTATCTAAACTATCTAATTTATCTAATTTTATTGCTGATTCAAAAGGATTGTAGCCTGTGCTTCATTATTGTCAGGTGTTTCTATGTGACCATCAGTCTGTACGTCATATGTACAGTGGCTGTCAAGGTGGTTTGATTTTGTTTGAAATGAGACAAATTGGGACTTAAAATTTGGGTTGCCAACCCCTGACCCAGGCACTAACATTTTGCAGAAATGCATGCAGAAAATTGTTTAAATTGTGCAGTCAATCCACGGTCCAAATGAAACACTTCTGTGTTTAAGCAAACTGGCAGTAATGAGCTCTTCCCTCAAACAAGCTCAGAATCAGTCCTCGGTGCAGATTCGCTTATTCAGGAGAAGTCTGAAAGCACTCTTTTAAAACCATACACACTGCTCCACCATGCTTCAAATTCCTGAACAACTTGTTTCAAAGTGTTGTCAGACTGATTTGAACTGTGTGTCGATCACAGGAACAAGCCAGCAGGGAAGCCAAGCGGCTGCAGGCTCTGCTGGACCAGCAGAATGGGGAGCTGCAGCTCCACCAGCAGGAGGCACAGCAGGCCCAGGGGCAGTTGGAAGAGGCACAGGCCAGGGTGCAGGCACTGTGGGCCGAGACAGAAGTGCTGCGGGTGAAGGTTCTGGAAGGGGACAAGAACACAGAGCTGCTGAGGAAGACTTTGGGCACTCTGCAGCAGGAGAGGAATGGCCTGACAAAGCAGCTGCAGCAGCTCACACATGACAACCAGCAGCTGAAGGTACAGCAGCAGAATGTAACTGAACGGTCATTGAGGTCCCACTTTATTATGTATGTCTACTTAATGTATGTACACTACATAATGCATTAGCCATTTTATTAATACTATATAGATACATTTACAGGTGTGCATCTACCAACTCTTGCTGCACATTTATTATTTGACAATGAGAGCCACTGCAGCACCACCATTGACCAAATATTATTGTTGGACCATCTTAAAACAGCAGTCCCATTAGCAGGGTAGACAAGTGTTGGCAAAAAAGGTTTGTTATAAACAGTCAGTAATTGTGTATCTCCAGCTGTACCTATAAAGTGGACTTACAGTGTGTGTTTATATAAAATGTCTTACTAAAGTGCTGGGCCACCCTGAACCACTATGCCTTAGCTTAGATGGGAGGGAACACCATTCTTCCAAGACATTCTGCAGCTGAAGTTTTGTATGCAAAGGCGTGTGGACTGTTGGGTAAATGCAAAACCAAAATATACAAATGCATGTATTTTTGATATTCTTTTAATTTTCACCGACTACTGACACATGCAAATGCACACACAGCTTGTCTAGGACCTGTACAGTAAGCATTATCAACAGAATAGGACTCTCTGCAGCAGATAAACCTGCATATGCCAAAATACCAGGCATGGGCTTGAAAGGGATGGAGTCCTCTATCACAGAGCTGTGGAGCAGTGGAACTGTGTTCTGTTGAATGATCCAGTATTTTTGGAAGGAGTTAGGAAGTTGGGGTTGAGGTGGGGTAGTGATCTTCCAAAATCCTGACCCCATTGTTGTTGCTGAATATAATCTGCTCCTCACAGCAATCCTCCTAAATCTAGTTGAAAGCATCCCTGGACAATAGAGACAGTTAATACAACAGAAGCAGGATAAACTCTTTATAATACTCTTGATTTCAGAAGAAACAATTATTGTATTTTCCGGACTATAAGGCGCTACTTTTTTCCATGCTTTAAACCATGCGGCTTATAACGAGGTGCAGTTTTTTCTTCTTTTATACATTATTTTCCAGGGGTTTTTTTTGTTTTGTTTTTTAACTTTGTGGGTGCGGCTTATAGTCTGGAAAATACGGTAGTAATGTCCCAATACATTTGTCCATATGAAATAAATGTTAGTTTTATGCTGTCAGACTTATTTATTCTCACTTCAAACAACAATAATCATCCCCAACTCATCCCAAAAGTATTGTATGGAGCTTCATCGTTCCAGAGTACACTGTTCCACAGCTCAATGCTGTGGGGACTTTATATGTAGGCAAGGTGCTAATAGACTCATGTGTATGAGCTCCAGAGGATCTTATTCTAATGGCAGTACTTCTTCACAGGGGTTAGACAGGCTTAGTGTGTGCAGTTGCACATCTGAATCAGCAATGGGTACAACTTCAAGCAGCTGAATGCTCTCAGTAGAAGGGGTGTCCACAAATATTTAGACGTAAAGTGTTTTGTAACCCACTTTGCATGCTTTGCGTGTGAGTAGGCCACCCTGCAGGAGGCAGAAGTGAGGCTAAGTGCTGTGGGAAAAGAGAAGATTCAGCATCAGGCGGTACTGTCCGAGAGAATCCGTAGCTTCCATCAGCTAACGCTGGAGAAACAGCATTTGACTGCTGAGTTTCAGCAACAGCGCATGAAGCTGGATAAGCTTAAAGGTAACAGAGGTGACGCCTTTAAATTGAGGCTCAATGAGGATTTACGTTTATAATTATAAACTGGATTTGCCTATTAATTTGCTAGTGGGTTAGCATGTTAGTAATACATGAAAAGTGATGTTTAAATTTTATTTTATATGTACATCTATGTAGATTGTAGAATGATTGCATTTGGGTGTACCAAAGGCCATAGTGTGAAGAAAGTAGATGAATTTGCATGGGTATCAAGCATATGGTCATAAGAGTCAGCTGTGGCAAAAATCCCAGTTTACAGGAAATTCTATTGGAATTATCTTCTATTGGAAATACAGGAAATGAGCAGAAGTAATCAAAAGCTTCTTGCACACCACTGTGCTCCCTATGTTCATGTTAGGTGCTATTTTTTGGTGAGATTATATTCTCTCTCTTGATTTGTAATATATTTTATTTACACAGACATTATACATTTGAATCGAACATGACAAAGGAACGTTCCTTTGAAGTGTCCTGATTGTTTGATACTGCTGTGTCCCATTGCATTAATAATGGCTCATGGCACAGTATTGGTTTTCCTATTTAGAAGAGCAGGAGACTTTGAGAGAGCAGCACAGCAGGAAGACTGAAGAGCTACAAGAACAGAACAACAAGCTCAAAGCCAAGCTTAATAACACTCGAGCAAGCCTGGAGCAGGCCAAAAGCACCCTCAGAGCTCTGGAGGGAGCTGATGGACATGGTACACACACACATACACTAGTATGCCTTCAAAATGAGAAAACTGTGAAAGAGGTTTCTGATCATTGAATTCTAAAATGATTTCTAGTTAATTAATTCTAAATTTTATATTAAAAGTTGACATTTTGATTAGTAATGATTCGAAATGAATTCGAATTCTAATATTTGGATTTCTGGTTTTCATAAGCTGTAAGCCAAACTGATCAATAGTCAAACAAAAAAAAGGCTTGAAATGATGAAATGTCACTTTACATACCATGAATGTAAACTTTGACAGTTTACCTTTTTGAATGAAATTATGATTACTAGTAAACATACACTCAATGATTACTTACATGGTGCAGAAAACAAGAGATTTCCGAACATATCAGTATTAGCATTGTTTATTCCAAATATGCCTTTTAATATTCCCAACTGACCAGCTGAACTCTAAGTGCCCTCAGTAACCTCAACCTCCTTCCCATTGTAGATGTTGGGAAAAAGTCTAAAGGAAGTGTAAATTTATACACAGGCATCTCCAGTGTGAACAGAGCCTGTTTAAAGCCAAAGGATGTTTTCATTATAAACTTTTTTTTGGGTCAAAAGGTGAGGCCCAGTGTTCCTCCAGTGAGACGAGATCTGGTCCAGTTTAGAATAATAGGTGGAAAACCACACTCATTTAATCTCTTTAAGGTGTGTCTTCACGTGTGGCCTTCCCTGTATTATCCCTGGTTTGTGGAAAATGGCAGGAAGACTACATACTGAGATCCTAGTTTTGGAGCATCTTGGTGCACTAACTTCCTCCTATTATTCCGCAGTGTACTTTTCCATCGTGTGATTACATAACCTGACTCCCTCGTTTGTTCATTTGCTGGTTTTGTGCCGCGTCATCGTGGTATGATACTGTCAAACACCAATACATTGTGTTTGGATAAATGCATTAGAGAACGTTATGCTTGAACTGGCCATTGAAGTCAGATTCCCATCAACCTATTTGTTTAGGGAATGTTATTGAGAGGAATGCAGGGAGAACAAGAACAATGTGATCTCGTATGACACAAGTTTCAGTGCATGAAAGTGCTGCACAAAGCATCCTTTGACATGCTGACAATAACAATATAACCTTACTTACTCTCTCCAAATCATATAAAGCACACAAGGAAAAATAGCAGAACATTCCAAGTGACAATTGCAACTACAGAAAATATATTTGGGTTGTCGGGGTTTGGCAATCGCATTCCAGGAGTGCCAAAGTTTGCTGATTTACAACAGACCTACTAAATGTTGCAATTGTGAGGCTAGTTGAAGCTAATTGAATCAATTGTGCTTGCTTGAGCAAGAAAAATCCTGGAATCCAGCATTCTAGGACCAGGATTGCCTTCCCTGTGTCTGTGTTGTGTTGGCTAAGGCTTTCTGAAGCTGCTGTGCTGATATTGGCTGTTAATATATGATGGTGAGTGGTTGGTGCTGTATGTGCTGCAGGGCTGAAGGTAGCCTTGGGCATGCAGAAGCAGATCACAGCGAAGCGAGAGCAGATCGATTTTCTCCAGAGTCGTGTACAGATGTTGGAGGAGACCACAGAGGAGCTAGCTCAGGTGAAGCTCTTTTTCAGCATTTTCGGTATTGAGACCCAATTTCAGGCCTGATTAAAGCTCTAGCAACAGCCTGTGATCATGATGTTTGAATGTGTGCATTTGGACCTTCAGGAGAAGCGTTGCCAGGCAAAGGAGATCAAGCATTATGTGCAGCAGCTGCATTTTGAGGCGAATAGCAGAAAGAGACTGGAGACTGAGCTGGACACTATGCGTACAAATGAGAAACTCCTGAAGAACAAAGCTGAGAGACTGGACACTGCCTTACACAAGGTTCTCATGCATTCCCTATTGCGATCTAAAGCTAAGATGAAAAGGTTTTTACAGTACATGTGATACAAGGTGCAGTACAGGGGTTTATATACCATGTAGTTTGACTGTTACACTTTATCTTTTCCAGATGTCGGACAGCTTTGCAGAGTGCCAAGAGTTCATTCAGAATCAAGAACAAGAGATTGTGAAGATGAAGCTCCAGCATGCTCTGGAGGTGAAGGTATGCTTTCTACTGATAATTCTATCCAACTGTACTAACATCGGTTGATATCATCGCTCCCTTAAATCAACATTGTTTTTATTGGGTTTTTGCTAGTGCAACATTGCTTTGTATGTCTTGTATAGGAGCTGCAAGGTCAGAATTTGCGAGCCACTGGCAACATCCACAGGTCTACCAACCCTAGCCCTACAGTGCCAGAACTACTGCACACCAACTCCAGTTGCTGTAAAGAGGTACACACAAACATAAAGGCTATTCCAAATAGGACTTTTAGGATATTTAATGGAATATGTTTTTTTTTTTTGTTTTTTTTGTGGCCTGTGTTCAGTTGAACATCGCTAGCCAAAGGCCTAGCCCTGCTCTTGAGCTACAAAATGTGGTGAAGGAGCTACACAATGTGCTCAATGAAGATCAGCCCACTGAAATGAGTCTATACACCAGGATGAGATCTGATGACAACCATGGGACAAGAAAGTAAGAGACTGGTGTTAGATTTAGATCGGTCATCATGGTGTTTCTCCATAAATCATCCATATTTAGGAAATAATTAAAATAATTAGAATAGAAGAATGTGTCATATTACTTGGAAAAGGGGTATATATATATATATATATATATATATATATATATATATATATATATATATATGCATATATTACACTAGTAAATTATAGATGTACTAATATTATAGGTCTAGTCATACACCCCATGAACACCTTTAACTTTGTATTCTTAAACCTATGGAAATTTGATCTTTACATGTTGACAATTATGTTTAATGGACATTTTCAAAGTGTAATTAATAGAAATCTATGATATAGATTTGCAGCCATATCTTGTTAACTAACTGCTTTGCCTAGAAGAAAAATTATGGATTGAACATTAATATATTTTATCGTATTTTGTCATTTTCTGAAATGATGGGCCATGATGGGGTCTAGGCATAGCGACAGTTAAAAGTGAGCGTACATTCAGTTTAAGATTACTAAAGTTATTTCTCATTCCCTCGTGCATGCATGTCTACAGCGCTTGCTTGTGTGGAAACTGTATCCGAATGCTTAATCTGTAACATGTGAGCATATAGCAAAACTTCCTGCTTGTGGTTTGAAGCCCTTTGCTTGTGATCCTGTTGCATTACACCGTGTGAAGTAAATGAGCTAACTGCACTGAACGTACATGTGACTTTTCTTGCATGTCTTGCTTTGAAACAGTGAACAGGGTCCTCTCCCAACCACTGACATTGGTGAACGGGATGCGAACTGTGCTTTTTCAACTGCCAGTGAGTTCTTACACTGCTGCGAATAACCACTGTAACTAATGAGTAGACAACCGCTCCTAGCACAACATGTGATACGAGCCGTTGCAGTCATGTGATTAGTGCAGTGCTGTATGGCAGTGTTTCCCAACCCTGTTCCTGGAGGCACACCTGCTCTGCATGTTTTAGAGCTTACCCTGCTCCCCACACACCTGATTCAACTAAGCAGCTCATTAACAAGCCCTTCAGAGTTGCGAGGGGTGTGTTAAAGCTAAAGTGTGTAGGACAGGTTTGCCTCCACGAACAGGGTTGGGAAACACTGCTGTATGGATAACTTCACTAGATCATATAATTGTGCTTTCTCAGATGAAGAGCTGGGACCGATAGCCCCTCAGCCTTGCTACAGATCTTCATCTTGTGTGGCAGCCCTGGGACGGAGATCTCCAGTCCACTCCCTCTTAACCTCTGACCCCTCCGATGATCTCCTTGATGACCTTAAGGCAGAAAGCTCCACCAGTGCTCTCCAGATATGTGAGTCACAACTCAACAAAAATGGTTATTATTACCAATAATTAACTGTTTATTGCTGTCTGTCCAGTGTTTGTGGATACCCCTTCTAATGAATGTGTTCAACTACTTCAGGAAAATTAAATGCTTCATCATATTGTGGTTAAGCAGTCTAATGTACTAGCACAGTGATCTGAGGATCGCAGGTTTGAATCTCGGGTCATTCTGGGTGCAGTCAGAGTCAGAGAGAGCATAATTGGCCATTGGGCCCATATCAAAACTGGTGCACAATGCTGACCATCAAAGAAGTCTGTTAGCCATTGTATCAGAGCAGGGGACCCAACCCATTGCAAATGTCCCTAATGAGAAGTACTGACAATAGAAAAGAGCATGAAACTATTGATTCCATGCATAATGTCATACATAATGGGTTTGGAGTGTATGAAGCCCCCCAGCACTGAACTGTGGAGTAGTGGAACTATGTTCTCTGGAATGATGGTGCTCTGTCCGATACTTTTGAGATGAGTTGGGGATGAGATAAGGGTGATCAGCCTACATCCTGATCTCACTAGTGCTCATCGCTGAATGCAATCAGATCTTCACAGCAGTTCTCCAAATACTAGACAGGACTTCCCTGGACAATAGAGACAGTTCCCTGGACAGTTAGTCCAACAAAAGCAGGACAATACTCTCAGTATTCAACGTCTCAATAATTTTGTCAACTGTATATTTATGCTGATCTTCGACATTTTCCCTGTATATTTATATATTACGTACAAGACTTTTGGATATGTTTGTTTTCATCATTAAAACAGCTGCCAGTAACCAAGATAAGCTAAAAGGACAGGCATGCAAGGAACTGCAGATTAAGTTGGACAGTCTCCAGAACCTAGTAGAGGATCTTCAAATTAAGAATCAAGGTAGGAATATGGCTGAGAATACAGAGTTTTTCATTTTACTGGTGGCTTAAATATAAATGTATATTTGTTCCCAACTGCAGAAATGGCTTCCACGATAAAAAGCCAGGAAAAGAGGATGAGAAGTGTCAAAAACAGAAGACATCCTCTTAACAGATGAGCTTCTGGACCAAATGTGGTGGTAAGAAGAATGGCCGAGAAATGGATAATGGCATATATTTCTTGTTCACACATTTCTACGGTTGTAATTTAATCTGTGCAAGACTGAAAACATTGACTGTAAACGTTAAAAAGTGTGTATAATATATAAATATAAATATATATATATATATATATACACATTTAATTGTAAACTCAATCATGTGTAATTGCTACTATCCTCCATAATTCTTCCTTTAGAGCACAGCTCAGCTGCACCACAAAGGAATGAGAGCTGAGATGTATTTAAAGCGTGACTGTCCCCTTGCGTGTCGAAGCTGAGGCTCTTGCGTCAGTCCCTGTAGTCCTGTACGTGTGCTCCTCCTCCAAAAACAGAGAGCTGAGAAACTGCAAGGAATGATGGAAGTGATTCTCAGCTGCATTCAAAAAGGGGAAAGAATCTCTTTGTTTCTTCCAAGAAATAACAGAGCAACTTCACGGACTTACCCTGGGCATTCTCAGTCCCTTACTGATGATGAACTCCCTGAAGGCCTGTGTTCCATGAATCTGCATCAGTTCTTTGTCCTGCCCGACAGAGAAAAATATGAACTGGAATCACATGGATAATTAGAGAATGGGGTCTACTGACCCGATTTTAATATTATCTGTTTGCTTGTACGTATGACAACTACCACCAGTCGGTCCTACCTTCTCAGAGGGCTGCAGCTCAAGCTCCAGGTCCTTGATCTCGGAAGGGTCTCTGAGTGGCTCATTAGCTGGCCTCTTCTTCCATGTTTTTGGATCTAAATACCATGCGCCATATGTGGTCTTCACATTAGAAGTATACACCTGGTAGTTTGAGAATATTGAGAAACAGCTGGCAAATCCTTAGTTATTCATAAACGCTTGCAGTAAACAGTTACAGCAGCAAAGAACATGAAGGCACATGCAAACCAGCAGACATGGACCTAAAAACCACGATGGTATATTGTGCTGCACTATTCCAAATAGTGGAACTGCGAACTGGGTTCTTTTTAGGGCTGCAAAATTAAATGTTTCATCATATTGTGGTTAAGTGGTCTAATGTACTAGCATTGATGCTGGGATTACAGGTTCAAATCCTGGCTCAAATTTGCCATGCTCTCTTTGGGTAGATCATTTCTACATAAAGCGCTCGTGCCTATGAACAGAAACCATGAACTAGCACTGTCTACAATCACAATACAATATTATTCTATTGGTAATCTCTACAGGAACTATTCAAGCTGTGTGTGTGCATTTCTGTCACCAATAATTATAGGGCATCTTTTTATATGGACAATTCTATAATTGGTGTAATATATTTTGATTAATTAAAAAAACATTGTACATAATACTTGCCTTGTAATAGGTATTACCTTGTTTAACTCAGGGTCCTTGAGCTGTCCGCTGTTTGAGGAATCTTTACCCAGACCTTTAAGACCTTTAACAGTGGTGCGGACCTCATTTGATGTGTGCTTAGATCTTAGCCTGTGAACAGGATTCTTGTCAAGTCCACTGAAGAACAGGCTGTGGATGGTGGACTCGGTCAAACTGTTGGTCTCTCCACCCTAAAAAAAAACATACGAACACATTAGAAGTCACCTGTATAAAATTAGAACAGACCAGTAGTGGAGTTCCAATACCAGTGTTAATGGTATGCTCTGTATGATCTTAATAATCACCTTAGAACTGTAATATTTTAGGAAATTATTATCTGATTATTGTGGTAAGAAAACAACAGTCTTATCGTTGGGGACACAAAAACTGACCAGTGAGGCGACCCAGTCACAGAAGAGCTTGGTAACTTCCTTAATGTCTTTATCTTGAGAGGGTGAGTGCAGGAATGTGTCGCTGTCTTTGGCATTGGTCTTTGTAGCCTTCTGCAATTTATATGGGTTCCTAGAATCAAAGCCTTTGCTTCCCTCCGCTGTGGATCTGTGGATGAGGTGTGTTCATGTAACAGAGAGTGTGTTAGAATATCAAGAACATATACAATATAATCAACTTCCTAGAATGTAATCACAGTACTTGCAAAATTGAGCTAATGCATGAAAAAAGTGTTTTAGAAAATAGAAGGGTTTCAGTTTATTCAGTTATATCCAAGTACACGAGAAAATAAATACACTATATGTACAGAAGTATTGGGACAGACATATTACACATGCATGAGCTTTTATGACATCCATTTCTACCTCAAAACCAGTTAATATACCATCTGTCCTCCTTTGCAGCTCTAACAGCAAGTTTATGTGTGTTGGAGACTTTTCTGCACTATGCGACTCAGCACTCGTTGAGCCCTTTCTGTAACCTTATATGATCTGCCACTTCAACTTTGCGTGGTATTATTGAACAGCAACTCGGCTGTGTATTAGATCTGAGCAAAAAAAAGCAAAACAAAACTAAAAGTTTTAAGACAATGTGGTGGACCTGGAGGTTGATTCGCCAGTTTCTTGTTGCCCTGATTATGGGCTAGCTGCAGCCCAAGGGCGTTCACAATGATTTCTATCATCTTAGCCCCTGCTGGCTTAGCGAAAGACATATGGACACAGACTTGATTAGACTGGTGAAACGGGTTCTGGTCAGGGCTATTTGTACTGCAGGGAAGTGTTCCCTTCGTGTTTGTAGTTTGGGGATTATCCACTTGTGCACTATGTGTGGATAAATACCCGTTAGGTGGTATTGAGTCATTGTCTTTGTGTGTCTCTGAGACTCGTGAGGTTGGTCAGTCATGTGACTCAATCCTCCCGGGGCTGAGATCACAAGAATTCATAATAATAAAAGGCAGAAAAACAGTGTGGGAATCAGAGTTTAATGTGGTGGTCTGAGTAAGGACCTGGAGAAGCAGCTACTGGCTGTGTGAGTGGAGTTTGTAGCAACAAGCTGCTAGAAACTTTTACGCATCAGTTCATTCATTATTTTCCAAACTGTATAAAAGTAATAGAACACTCGAGGTTGTGTGTTATCGCCTTTGGCTTGTGTCTGCTTCATCACACTTGTGCTGTTATTCCACAATAACACACTCACTCTCATGTTCTGTTGCTTTATTATACCCCAGCAATGAGACAGTGAATAACTGGTGTATCCCAACATCCTTCTGAATCTAATGCAACTGAACTGATAGACAGCAAAACATAACAATTGACAGTATACTGATACATTTTTGACATGCTGTGTGCTAAAATTGTGTTCTAGTTCATCAAAGTTCAGCTATATTAAGGAAGATACTGCTCACTACTGTTACAGATCTATAAATGTAAAATCTGGCTGTAACTGTATAAAACCGTGTATAGATTTAATGCAGAATCCATTTTTTCTCACATACATGGTAGTAAAAATATCTCTGGTAATGTGACCAGAGAGTCTCTAATTAACATGAATAAATTAAACCAAGTGATAAATGTCCCAGTTTGCCTTGATGGAGATGACCTAAGAATTAGTGTGTGCAGGCATCATGGTCAGTGCCTAGATCAACGGTTTGCTGTCTCATGTCAGATGTCTAGATGGCCTGGTGTCATGGTGTGGGGTGCAATTTTGTATGACGCCAGATCATGTTTAGACTTTATTACAGGCCCTGCAACCAGTGGCCCTACCATTTTCTGAATGCACACTCCGGTGCACTGTTCCAACAGAACAATACTGCTGTCATCTCAAGAGCTCAACCTGAAAACACAGATATTACGCCATGGCCAGTCCCATGGCCAGACCTATCCGCTCTTGAAAATGTGTGCAATGCTATTGGACATGTTATCAACACAAGACGACTCAAGTCTGATGGTGTGCTTAATTACTGACAACATGAATTTTTATTTGCCCATATTAAAGGTAATCAGAAAGATCAACCTTTGATATGTATATAAAAGAAAGGATCAGTCAAGCCCTATCTGATAGATGGTTTAGAGTTAGACTGTTCACAGGGAAGTAAGTTTGACTTACACTTACATTGTACCAATAGATGGTTTTGTCTCCTCCTTCGACGGCTTTGGGGTTTCACATGTTGCCACATTCTCTTCACTACACACCTCTTCTTTCACAAAACTGATAACATCTGACTCCCTCTTCACAAACATCTGTGGGTCCAGGACAGCTAGTACGTCATCAAATAGCTATGTAAAGGAAAAGGAAGATAAGGTACTTAGTGTTTTCCCATTCACCATCCATTATCCAGTGAAGGCCAGGACTCTTTAGTGAATGAACTCTATCCAGACTACATAGAGAAGCAATTCCTCTGTCTCATTGTTCTGGCACATCTGATACTTAAAACAAATCGTGATTTATTCTCCTGACCACAGACATGCTTCCTGTAAACATGGCTCTAACGCTACTTTTAACATCAACCCAAAACCCCAACCCTCAGCTTGGTTCAAATCCTAATCCTAACCCTGCTAATAACTGTAGCACTGTTGAGAATGATAATTTTGGGCGTTGGTTCAGTGATCTCAGCTGTTTACACTATATGCTCAAATATTTGTTGACACCTTTTCTAATGAATGTATTCAGTTGCTCTTTTAAGTTCCACCCATTGCTGAGAAAGATGTGCAAAAGAACACACACAGCTTGTTTACTCCCTGTAGTAGTAGTGCCAGTAGAATAAGACTCTGGAGCAGATAAACATGAACCTACTGGCACCATCTATAATGCGAGGCATAGGCTAGAGGGATTTAAAGCCCCTCAGCATTGAGCTGTGGAGCAGTGGAACTGTGTACTCTGGAAAGTGACCCATCCAGTACTTTCGGCATGAATTGCGGAGTTAGGAATGAGCTAGGGTTGTTATTATCCAACATCCTGATCCTCACTGAATACAATCAAATCCTCACAGCAATGTTCCAAAATCTAGTAAAAACCCTTGCCTGTCCCACTACGTTTGGAAACTTTTGAAGGCTAATCTGTGATGTCAGTACTGAAAAGCTAGTATTGCTATACTGATGAACAAAATATATATTTAGCAGCTCTTACAGTACTACACCATTGGCCTGTGGGTGTTGTACCTCAGGCTGTAGGCCACTTGTTAAGTGAGGGTACAGGGCCAGTGGGTGAGCACTAAGCCTCTGCTCCACTGCATCCACATACTGGCGTCGTGCTTGGCGCAGGCAATTCATTTTGGTGTAGCAGGCCTGCTCTTTGTTGAGCCTTTTCTTTGGTACTGTGGCTGGACGAGCCTGGTTCACCATCCCCAACACTGGAGGGGCCATCTCACACTGAGGTGGGGTGAACAGCTCGCCCTGAAATGCTGGGCATCCATCTCTAAAATCATCCTGACCCGGGTTCAAAAAGCGCCACCCTCGGCCATCCAGAGCCCCACACAGCTGCTGCTTCTTCGCTGGATCCTTCAGGCATTTGGTGCGTAATCTTTCCTTATACCTGCACCAAAAATAGATATTGACATTCTCACAAACAGGGGGAAAATCAAAACCACTCTTCTCATTTGAATTGCTGCCAATCTACAGTTACAGGAAATATGTTTCTATTCCCTGTGTAATATCTACCATTTCTGTGCAATAGCTGCCATTTATTTCTATTGCCCTTTCTGGGTAATATCTACAATGAGCAATATCTACAATGTGCAATACCTACAGTGTAAAATAGCTACAATGAGAAACATCTACAATGTGAAACGTCTACAATGAGAAAGATCTACTATATTATGCTATTGTACTTGTGTTTTGGCTCCAGACTCGTAATGATGCACATACCCAACACTCAGCCTTTTCTGTCATCAGTGTGAGAGTGACTTTTACAGTGTGTATAAAGTTATTAAACACAAAGTGCCGGAAGTGCTCACCAAGGCTGCAGTGTGGAGCTCTCAGTCAGGACAATAACACACTTTCTATCGCTCATGTTGCAGATTCCGGTCGGGATCTGGCTTTTATTGGATGCGTTACCTGAAGAGAAATATATCTGATTGAATTCAGTCTTCTATAACTAAAGTAAGGAGCGTAAACGGGTAAACTCATCCACGTTTGGAGAAACGAGCGCTTGTGGTTGCTATGGAAGCAGACCACGCCCACCGCTGACATATAGCGCCAGAAGGAGGCGCTCTCTCACCAGAACCATTCAGAGCTGTTCTTTCCGTTAAAGATATCGGGCTGTTATGCTGCTTTTTGCAAAGAAGGAAGAGTCGAGTGATTTTAACTTCCAGCCTTTTCCAGAAGACCACCAATACAGCAACCAAACACCACCCAAACATCATACAAACACCACCCTAAATCACCCTAAACCACCCAAACATCATACAAACACCACCCTAAATCACCCTAAACCACCCAAAAATCATACAAACACAAATCACACAAACACCACTGAAAAATCATACAAATGCCACCCAAAAATCATACAAATGCCACCCTAAACCACCCAAACATCATACAAACACCACTCAAACTTTATTCAAACACCATCCAAATACCACCAAACATACAAACACCACCCAAACATCACCCAAAAACCACCCAGATCAGTGATTCTCAGTAATGGAGCAGAGGGATCCTGTCTGCACGCTTTAATGTTTTTCCTGCTGATGTGCTTACATGTAAACTCTGTACATGATCTCAAACCACCCTGCCAGCAAAGGTGTGAATATGATTTCTTACCGCTCCCCTCAGGTCCTTTCCCAGCTCCCTGGCCCAACTAAAGCTGATCAAGGTGGTTAGGTTGGTTGACCAATTCCTGACCAACACAGGGAGGGTTTTCATTTGAGTTTAATGGTCTAGCTGGTATACAACCGCTGGTCTACAACCTGACCAAGCCTGACCTTGCTGATAGACCTGCATGACAGTTCTGTCCAAGTTAGTTGATCAGCAAGATCAGTGTGACCACATGAAAAAGTGGCCAGCATGACCAGCAAGGCCAAACTGGTTTACCAACATGTTCAAGCGTGACTAAAATTAAATGCACTATACAGTATACTGGTCAAGAGCTTTGTGTATGTTTTCACCTGGATATTCTACAAGCTTTTTAACTACCTTGACCATCAATGATCAGTTTAGACCATTTGAAACTTGCAGCAAAATCCTGTCTTGAGCTGGATGTTTTTAGCAGGACTGTGCAGGACTGATTGTCCATGTTATTCATTTATGATGGTCATTATATTAGGCCTTGTATTATTTCATTATTTTAACACTTTAACAATGCTCCCCCATACAACCTGCTTAATACTGTGAAGCTCTGACTCATCTCAGACTAATGAGAGATGTTTATCACTTCACTTCCCCATGCTTCACAGTGGTTTTTATGGATTGGCTGATTGGTGTATTTATCAACACTATGGTATTTGGTAAGAAATGGTTTCCTATGCTCCCTAATTCTGTTTCTTTGAAATGCATCATACTGGTTTATCTTTTCAGTCTGATTTAAACTTGTTCATTTATCTTGCTCTTATAGTGGTAAAAGTGATATTTCTACCTAACTTTCTACCTAATAATATAATCAAGAAACAAAATTCCAATGAAGGACCCATCCTGCACTGGGCCACACCAGATAGTAGGATTACTAAGTAGGACAAGTAAAATCAGGAGCATTCCACACATTTCTAGACCTTGTAAAAATGTGGTATTTGTGAACCCCCCTCCCCCATTAAAACTGTACATTTAATTTCAATTATTAGTCTCGTCTAGTATTGTTGAGGCACAGTAGGTCCTCAGTTCTGACTCCTTGGAGTCAGATTTCAATGTTGATCATGCTCTTTGTGAGTGTGAACAATTCATGATACAAAGAACAATAGAAATGACTTGTGTAATCTTAGACCTAATGTAATTTAGGTAATGGACATTAACATACACTGAACATTTAGACTGTTGTTCTCCTACAGACTACTGTAAAGATACTGTTTTGAAAACCCAACATGGCAGGTACCACTTATCAACAGTAGTAAAAGCAGCACTGTCCAAGTTCTGTGGACAGATCTGTGGACATGTTTCCAAGGTGTTTGAATGTGCGAAATATTGTGTGTGACGTCATTCCCAACTCCTAATGTCCGGAGTATGTCAGAACAAAGCATATTGGGTTTGGAATGTTATTACATACCACAGAGATTCAGTACATCTACATTTAGTCAATAAACTGATAACTGTAGAAAGTAAGCTTTAGTTAGATCAGATAAATGCATTTATATGAGCTTGGGGAATCAGACAATGAGAAAAGTCTAGGCTTGCTGAGAAAACCAAAAGAATCAGAGTACAGCGTATAGATCAGTCAAGAAATCTGATTACAGAGCTTAAAAAAACACTTGTTATTGGATTATCTAGTCCTTAATCCAATTTAAATTGTAGTGTGCTGTTTACATGACCACTTGAATAATAAGAAAAAGAAATCTGCTCATGACTGGATAATTGAGTGCATGTAATCACACTCATTGATTTGCAACTTCAGAGGCCTATGGATAGTCTACAGATTGTGTGTATAGCTACTGGATCTAGTAAACTTTCACTTTCATCTCAGTTTCATGCTATAGTTGTTTATTGTTGGATCTGGTCGAAAAACATCTGACTGGCAAGCTTATTAACAAGACTTTCCACTGTTGAATTAATTGTGTCTGGGCAGTGAAAAGACTACAATGTAGGCTACTCCAGGCACAGCCTTTAGAAACACTAGACCTAGTGATTCCAGGATAACTCAATAACTACTATGAATAATTTGGCTTTTATTATGGTATGTAGTTCTGCGTGAGGAATTGTGGGCCTACTTACAAGCCCTTGGGGTTTAAGAGGGTAATGCAAATACTGTTTACTCTTTAATCAGCATCACATTACACTGAACAGGTATGGAACGAACATAAACATACACATTCCAGTCGTTGAACTAATATATGTCCTATCCGGTCATGCAAGTGACTCTGTGTGCATGTGATGAAGGTTTGGCTTCATAAGCAGGCCGTAATGTGAGTTCACCTTTCAGGAATGAGACAGAAGAAACTCTGTTGCAGCCGGCCCCTCAGTTTATGCTCTGTAAGTAGGACAACACTGTCCTCTGACTCTTCATTGCAACTTTGCAGTCTCAGCTTTAAAGTGATACTCCCTACTGAGCACGCCCTTTTAGCAGAGTTTAGATAATGGGCCTCATTATTAGTTGTGGAGTTGTTTTGAAAGGTGATAACCTGGGATATCACTGGATCATATGAATGTATGAAAATGTGGACATGATGTGGTAATAATGACCAATGACTGGAGGGAGGGTAGGTGTGCATGTGTGCATTTTTTCAAGCTGACGCAAGTAGAATTTTGAGTCACTGAATGATTCTTATAGTTATAAAGACAAATGTTTTCCAGATAATTCACCTTTTTGTATGATTATGTGCTAGAAATCTTCGCTGACTGTTAGCTCTCTGCTTGAAGTCCGCTACAGCAACAGTTGTGGGTGAACTGTGGCCTGGTGGTTAAGAAACCAGCCTTGTGGCTGAAAGTTTGCTGGTTCAGTTTGCAAGGCAACTTCAACTGCTCCCCGGGTGACATGAATAGGGCTGCCCACCACTCTGGGCACCTGTCCTCATTTCCCCCTTGTGTATGTATATGTGTTTTTCACTGCTTGAATGGGTTAAATGCAGATGACCAATTTTCCTGTGTTTATATTTTACATTTACATGGCTTTACAGATTTGGCTATAAAATAATGTCACAACTTTCGACATGCTTTTAAAAATAAAGGTGCCAAAACGGATGTTTGAAGCACCACTTTTGCTTCCCTGTGGAATTTTATTACATACATACACTTTATTAATATACAGGTATTAACAAATAAACATAACACACTTTTCAGAATTCCCTGCCTTAACAGATCCCCTGCAACTCTGCAAGTGCTTGTTAATTACCTGTTTGGTTGAATGAGGTGTTTTGGGAGCATGTAAAGCTACGAAATGTACAAGGCAGGGGTGTCTCCAGGGCCAGGGTTGAGAATCACTGCAATAACACACCAATAAGTTGTTGGAATTGAATTAAAGGTTGCATGTGTTAATGTAATGACAATATATGCAAGTGATTACAATATTAGAGCAAATGGAGAGGTTTATTGGGGAAAACTTTACAGTTGAAACAAGGCTCTAGTATTCTGTTGCAGCATATGGAATCTATATGCCTCCATGCCCAACAGTTGAGAAATACTGCCCTACAAGGCTGTCTCTAGCATGGTTACAAGATGAGATACATTTGATGAGATACATTTGCCCACAGTTGTTGCAGCTGGGCCTGTAGATCCTACACAATTGTAGGTCCCCAAAGCTGGTGTCCCAGCTGGTCCTATAAACGCTAAATTGGCATTAAACTGACCAGGAAGGCCAAGGAAGTGTTGCAATATGGCAGAGACATTGCATCCAGACAGTGTGTTAAGCCGAGCTGTACTTGAAACATAAAGGGCTGTTTGTATGGATGATCCAAGATGGTGACGTGTGTGGTTGTAGAGGCTCACAGATCTCCTTTTCAGTGCTGTTTTCTTGTTTTTGTGGGGGGTTTTTTCTTGTTTGTTTGTGAACTGTTGGTTCTGTGTGCAATAGGTACAGTTGCCAGAACCTTTTGGCAAATGTTTGCACTGTGAGAAAAGTGGCTTTTTATCTCATTGCACGTGTGTATAGTGACAACAAAGGCATTCTATTCTATTCTATTCTGTCAGGTTTTGACCATGGCCATCAGGTATGGAGGAACTGGACCATTTTGGGCTTTGTAGGGTAGCGCCAGGTTGATGTGTGATGTGAGCTGCTACAAGAAGCCAGTGAAGGGTATGCAGCAAGAGAGTGACATGACTAAACAAGACAAGATGCTGCATTCTGGATCAGTTGCAAGGGCCTGGTTGCATGCATAGAAAGACCAGCCAGGAGGGAGATGCAGTAGTCAAGTCTTAAGATGACAGGAGACTACACAAGTGTACTGTTTCCCTAGAGAGAAACGGTTGAAAACATTGAATTCTCTCAATGTTGTAGAGGAGGAAACTGCCTGACTTACAAGGATGACTGTTAGCAATAACTGCACCAACACTACGTGCTTCAGTAGATGAAGTGATCAAGTAGTTCTCAAAGGTAATTGAGAGCTCACTTATATGATGATCTACCTGTAGTTCCTGGAATTTTGAGCAGTCGTGCGCAGCCGTTATTAACTCTTAGAACCTGATAGTTGCACTGTGGGCAGTTACATGCTGGGCTTCATTTTGCTGTAGGTACTTTGCTGTAGGTACTATGTAGTGTAGATGTAATGTAGGTACCATGTAGTGTAGTTGCAGTGTAGATACTATGTAGTGTAGGTGCAGTGTAGTGTAGGTACTATGTAGTGTAGGTGTAGTGTATGTACTGTGTAGTGTAGGTGCAGTGTAGTGTAGGTAGTATGCAGTGTAGGTGTAGTGTATGTACTGCGTAGTGTAGGTGCAGTGTAGGTACTATGTAGTTTAGGTGTAATGTAGGTACTATGTAGTGGAAAAGCACTAGAGAATTGGCTTAATACCAGAATGTAGCTGTTCAATATCCTTGGACTGGCGGGACATTGGGAGTGGAAGGACACCTCTACAAATGCTCATGTTTGCTGCTCATGGATACTCTGTGTGTGTGTGTGTGTGTGTGTGTGTGTGTGTGTGTGTGTGTGTGTGTGTGTGTGTGTGTGTGTGTGTGTGTCCACTGCCGTGAATGTGTCAAATGTCAAATGAGTTTGACTCCTATTGTGCTGCTGTATGAGATAAATTAGTAAAAGCTAATCCTTCATTAGTCCCACAGTGGGGAAATTCACAGTGTTACAGCAGCAAAAGGATAACAAGGCTCTCAGTACAAAACAGATAAATAATCAATACAGGATATACAATATAAACATTATAAATAATAAAAGTCAAATTG
Organism: Acestrorhynchus altus; assembly: GCA_034509495.1. Lineage (NCBI taxonomy): Eukaryota > Metazoa > Chordata > Actinopteri > Characiformes > Acestrorhynchidae > Acestrorhynchus > Acestrorhynchus altus. The sequence goes on along the minus strand of CM067522.1, from coordinate 13,005,837 downwards.
CACATGAAATGGAAATGGAAAAAACATTGCATATTGTTATTCTACATTGAAACAATTGTGTTCTAGTGTGTGTGCCGTGGTCTGCCGGGAGCAGAGCTGGTTATAGAGTGTAACAGCAGCAGGAAAAGTGTGCTTGTCTTATTAACACTCTGAAGTCACATAGTCTTCAGTATATGAAGTTGAGAAACGGACAGTTGATCCAACAGCAGGCAAATGTATTAACTGAACTTTTCATTTCTCCTTTCTCTTATTTGAAGTTATTCATGTTGCCTAATCACAGGACATAGCCATGCTTAGGTGGCCTATAATGCTCTCATTGGAGCCACTGTTCCTTGAAATTATCATGCTGTATTGTGGATGTGTTTTCGTGCACAGACATGTCTCACAACCACAATTACTCACTGTGTTGAGGCAAGCAGCCTTTGTCAGGGTTTAACAGTCAACACTTACTGTGTGTGATGTATGTCATGTTAAATGATTTTATAAAAATACTAGAAAAGGGTGAGGTCAGGCATCCAGCAGTCAGAAGACCTGAACTAAGAGGTTGTAGGTGTGATTGCAACTCATAACCCACTGCCAGTAAAAGCTCTTGAGCAATATACTGAAGCCCAAACTGAACTATCTCAGCTGTTTCATCTATATGATGTTGCAATCATAAACACAATGTGATGTTAATGCTCTTGTGGAAAACTTTTAACCACAAGAGCATTTTTAACTTTTAACCACAGAGCATTTTTGACAGGACAATGTGAACATAAGAAATAAATAGATTATTTTCAAAAGCAGCAACTTTCTGCTTTTTTTGCCAGATTAATATTTGCAGTAGTGTGTAAGATGTATTGTTAAGAGCAGAAAACAACAAAACAACAGTAATACTTAAATATCGACTCATACTCTTACATACTTTAACATTTTCATAATAATAATTATTAGTGTGATTGCAGTAGGCAATGTTGTTTAAGTTTTATTACCTTCTGCCACAGTTTCTGAGGTATACAATGCTCCAGTTCTGACATGTTTGTCCTGATCTGGAATAGTAAGCTTGTATGCAGATTTTTGACAGTGAAATAGTATTCATACAGTAAGCGTTCAAACTGACTGTTGTGGCAAAAACACTCCCAACATTTAACCAAAAGTTTGTGGACACGGCTCTATTAGCCAAACATATTTGCATTCCACCTTTTAGTCAAATGTTTTGGGTTCCAAAATGTAAAACGTAGCAACCACCATAGCAACAGCTTCACAAAACAATAGCAACCACCTGCCAACCACACAGCAACACCATATTAACTACCTAAGATATCATAGCAACTGTTTAGCAACACCATAGCAACCACCTGGTGACACTTTAGAAACTATTCAGACAGAAGTGTCACACTGTATAGTACTCTATAGCACTTTTTGGTAGTCCTAACAGGACTGTCTGCTCAGTGACAGTGGACATTTTTACAGATAAGTGTGAAGAGTGACTAAAGTTGTAAATCAAGTAGTTTCTGAAATACCTCCTCAGCAGAAGCAGATCACCTGAGCACACTTTGTTTCAGTGATATGCTCCACTTTCAACAGTGAGAAAGTTTGAATGGATGGAGGAAACCTCAGTAGAGTCAGGATGTTTTTTTACCGGCCTAGTATAATAGTTGGCTCCTTTGTTTGTTTTTACTTGTATTTTTCATTTATTGTAAGCTTTTTACAGAATCTTTACACAGGCCAGTTTTGCTACATTGCCAAAAATATTTTGCCAAGTGAAACATTTCTTATATGTACACAAAATGGCTAATATTTCTCATATTGAAATTATTACAACATTAGTTATACAATGTGTACAATAAAATATAGGTTGACCCTTGTGCGTATGTATGATTTACTAATGCAACCCCGACTTAGAAATCAAACAAGTTTGACAGAGAATATTTTGTGGCCTGAATCTACACCTCAGTCTAAACTTAACCTAAACATTACCACAGCTCTAACCTTTACCAAAACCAAGCAGAATATAAACTTAACCCTTTTGAAAGAACAAAACAAATGAAGGAGGGCTGGATTTTTGCACAGGGCTGGATTCTTTGCTGTGTAACCAGGTATAGTCTCTGTGTTGAGAGCAAGGATTGGGAAAATCAGTAAACTGTGATGGACTCCCTGGTGTATTGTGTGCAGGTATAGGCAGTTCCTGTTAATGATACATTTAGTCTTTGTGTATGTTCTTGTGTTAAAGCTTCAGATCCAGCTGAACCTATTAGAAGTACTGACTGTTCTTTTTTCTGTTCTTGTTTGTCTTTATGTGTGATACTCATGTGAGGTCAGCCCTTTGGCACATCCATGAGAGTAAATACAAATGAGATGTATTTGCACTGCACACTCCTAAGACTAATTTGTCAGAACAATCAGAAACCTGTGGAAGTGTGACTGTCCAAAGAGCTGTGCATGTGTGCTCAAGGTGTATCCTGAAGTGCACTCTAGACTACAGCGTGGTCATTGAAAAAGTGCATGTTTATGAAATTGTTTAACCAGTCACCACACCGTAAAACCATTAATGTCACTACATTGGCCTTAATGACCTTTATTAAACGGTATCCTGTGTGAAATGTTAGTCATGGACTAGTTTACAATCAGCGCATTTACTGGTCAAACTGGCTGTTGTACCATCTTACGATTGATAGTTTTAGCAAACTGTTTCAACCATGCTTACCAGTCAGACTGACCTGCATATTCTGGAATTATTATTCAGAACTTTCATTAAGAAAAATCACGGAGAGCTACATTCTCAGGAATGACTACAAATAGAGGAGGAAGTGAAAAGCTTGCACAGCTACAGAGAATCTCCATGCGTGGGAATATTTCCCCAGAGTGAGAGTTTACCCCATTAAAGCAGCCGTCAGGGAAATTAAAGGCATGTATGGTACTGTTAAATGCTTATACGGTTGTTCCCTCCAGCGCTCAGCTGAGACAGGTAGAAAGTGCCTGCTGGTTTGATAGGTGATGGAATTCCACTTTGAACCAATCGCGCTTTGCTAGATTTGTCAGGTCATGTGGTATACCAGAAATGGTGGAAACTAGGACCTGCTAACAAAAGACAAACCAGTTATGTAAGGCAGCTGTACACAAAGGGCAGCTTTCCCCTTTGATCTAACGGGGTTAAGAGGTGCATTGAGAGAATGGACAGTAATTAGTTTTCCAGAAAAGAATTTGCAGCAAATTCTTGCTTTTGACAGACACTGTTTTGTAGTTATGGATTTACATGACAGAGTGTGCCTTATTGCCAAAAAAAAAACCAACAAAACTTTGGCAGACAGACTGTTTTTGGTAGACAGAACATTTCTGTTATAATCACACTAAAACCTTGCATCTGAAAGGTGTGAAAATAATAACTTCAAATGGAAGTTGGTATAAACATAATTTATTGCAAGTCAATTGCCAGATTTCAATTTATGCCAAACATGCAGAAAAAGTGCAAGGCAGCAATACCCCTGATATACACCAGTGCAACACAGGGCACCACACACACACACTCATACCTAGGGCCAATTCAACTACCATGTGCGTTTTTGGGATGTGGGAGAAAACCCAAAAAGAACACACGAAACACCTCACAGACATTGACCCATGTGTGGATTCAATGCACAACCCCAGACAGCTGGAGCTGTGTTACACAATCACTACCTGTGGGCTGCCTGGAAATATAAGAATTTTGCATAAAATTAGATATTAAAACATTGACACAGAACTTGTAATACTTGTAATCTCTGTACACCACCTTGGTGAATTTAAAATGAAGCAGTCAATATGTTATTGAGGTGAAATTCAATGGTTTAACAATAACATTGCATGATCCATGTAGGAAAACTCCAAAATTAAAACTCTTTCTTGTTTTGTTTTGTTTTTTATTGTGAAAGAAAATTCTCTTGGAATTATTATGACTTTTATGCTCAATATCTCAAAACTGCTCAGAATGCAAAAAGAACCTTCTTAAGAGGACATTTGCCCCAGAAGATTTCAAAGATTTGACTGAATGAAGCCCTTTATATTGCCATGTAAACTTGAAACAGTTGCAGCTTGAAAAAATTAGATTATTTCACTATTAATTTGTGTCCAAATAAATTGTAGAAAAGTAATTCCAGGACTCTCTGGAGCAGATATGAACCCACTGGTATCATGTCTAATGCCATGCATGGGCTAGAGAACACAACATCACAGAGCACATATTGTGTGGGTAGTGGGTCATTCTCAGCACATCAGTGACACTGATTGCTGGACTGAGAATAGTCCACCAACCAGATATACCCAGCCAATATCATCCTGTGGGCAGCATTTTGTGAGCAGTGTTCTGTGAGCACTGATGAAGTACTAGACGTTGACCAACAAAAACTTTGCGCAAACAGATGGGTTTCTGTCTGACATCTACAAGGTGGAACAACTAGGTAGTGTTCAATAGAGTGGACATTGAGTGGACACAGTGTTTAGAAACACCAGCAGCACTGCTGTGTCCAATCCACACATAGTACAACACATTTCTGCTTTTCAGAGAATAATGAAAATATTTGGATTAGTCACATGAGAAATATTCATACAGCTCTCTGGAACTTTAATGTTGTTGGGCTTTGGCAGTGTTGTAACTTCATAGTCAAGCCTTCTGCATAAGAACTGATCTTCTGGCCTCATCTGAAAACATTTGCCCAGTTGTCAGGGTTCCTATCTACACGGATCTGTGGGGCAAGACAAATGATCTGTGATTTTAGAGGTTGCTTTTCTTTAAATAGATAAAATGCCATACAGATACAAAGCTAAAATAAACACAGGGATTGGCTAGATGGGTGGTAACAACAGATAAGGATGGTGTGCCAGTTGCTGGAAATGTGCTGTGCCTGTTTTGATGGCCTTGAATATGTTTGCAAGGTCTTAACTTGATGTTCATCCAGTTGTCTTCATTTGAACATTTATGGGAACAGCATGCTAACAGGATAACCTAGATTTCTCTCTGGGGAGTCCAAGCTGTCACTGAGAGGTCCTGGACAATGGAGGGAAATATTAAGCCTTGAAACAAACCCTAGAAACTTTTGTTTTTTGTTTACTGAGAAACTCAGGATAGCCCTGCGCATGTTCAGCTTCTGCACCCTGGGATTTACGGCCAACATTTCCAGACATTAAGACGGAAGAAGTACAATAACTTTAAATTAACTCTCGGAAATGTTCCTCCCTGCTTGTATATATGAATGTTATAATGTCAAGAACCACTGGTTAAAGCTGTTATGTAAATTGGTTAACATTGAGAGGACAATGATTATTCTTAGGCATGTGGCTATTAGTTCAGGAGAAATGACTGTACTCGACCTGCCATCCTCAATTTCCTTCAAATTCCCTCTGTCTTGTGCTGTGAATAATGCTGTACAGTAGCATGGTGCACCCCTTTACTTCTAGGACGGCCACCACACCTTGGGTCAAAACAACAGACCAAGACAAAAGACTAATTTCCATCCAATTTTCTGTTACTGGTACAGTTCATTTATTGGAATCTGGGAAGGATGTGCAAATATAGAATGATAAATGGCTTGAATTCACCTGAAGAATGGTTTAACACTGTGGGTTTCTGTGAGTTAAATCACCAGTATGTGTTACATTAAAACCTTATCTATTTTCCCAGTCAGTGTCTTATTTTCCTGCTTTTTTCTGCTATTTATATTAGTTTGACAAATCTGCTACAAGTTTGCCTTTTAATAATTCATTATATTTTAACTGTTTTTTGTTTGTTTGTTTGTTTTTTTTATTGTGGAGGTTCCTCAAAGGCACTGATTCCATGCAGAACTTACCAGTCAATTTTTTTAAAACACCCAATATGGTTTCTAAAACCTTTGACAGGTAGTGTACATTTATTATGCAGCGGCATGTTGTTAATCCAGAGATCATATCACAGCTTGATGACGGTCTCAAATTGATTTCTTTTACTGGTTTTTAGTCAACCACAACATTATGACAACATTATATGGTGGCACCAAATATCAATAATAGTAGTGGAGCCCTATGTGGTGCTATTCAGAAGGATATTTAAATATGTATGTACAGCATTCTCCACCATACAGAAGAACCAAATCATTCTTTGAGTTCTGTGGATCTACATATACCAACTTCTTTAACTAAAGGATCCTTGAAAAAGTCCTTTTTGTTAAGGTTGCTCTGTAAAACGTAGTATGAATCTTATGTCCAGCCCAAGAACCATTAGAGAACCTTTATTTCTAAGAATGTAGCAACATGTTTTTCTTCAATGTCTCTCTCTCTCCTGGGAGAGTTTAGAGAAAAATCTTGCCCAGCATAAATCCAGCACAGTCTGCCTCCCACTGCAATTAATGACTTGAGCTTCCATGAATCTCATCTGGTGAAAAGGTCTGGCCCTTGGCTCTAGGCAGAACTCCCATGGTTACACATGGATATCAGTCTTCACCCTGGATGGGAGTGTCCAGATCCTGCTCACTTTTCTAACTAGGCCGTACCAGACCGTGCAGGGTTGCATTCCTTCTTCTTCCATCAAAATTCCTGCTAGCCTAGTAGTGGCTGTAATCACTGCACTGTTGCATCTAGGCGTGAGAATGGTCCTTGAAGATGAAGGTGGATGTGTTTCATTAGGAACACCTTAGATCATGCAATGTTAACGGTATCCAGAGTAATCTAAACCTAATGATTTCAGTGGCCGTGCAAAAATGAGTAGTTTGGTGAGCTGTAGAAGAATCTGGGATGGTTTTTATGATACTCTGGAATGCTCTGTCCTCATTCACTTTAGTTTGTTTGGTCTATCAGTTGTGGACAATCTAAGATTGTTCTGACACTGTGTTTGTTCATTTGGTATGCTCTGGCCTATATGCTGTGGACTAGACAAATTATTTCCAAATTAAATATCAGTTTAGTTTATAGTTTAACTTTTCAAACCTGAGATCCACACTGTGGAGGAAATTGCATGTTGTTTTCTAGGCATCATAATTCAGGATTAACCATTACAGATCTTGGTAATGGTTACAGATCTAACCATTACCACCTCATCATTGAATCATCATGAATGGTCAGTGAGTAATCCATTAATTCTCTTGTTTCTTTCTGAATAAATCCCAGTTCAAATGCCAAATAAGCCTTCAAGAGACTGTTTACTAATCTGTTCAAATGTATGCGCTCATCCTGCACTCTGATTGATTGATCAGCAAGAGGGTGGGGCTAATGATGCCACTGACCCAGTTATTGTGTTATAGAGAATGGGCTATTTACTCTCTTTCTTTCATCACACATTGTTCAAATTTCAGAATAAAAGTCCTCAGAATGGATCATTCTGATGCATAAATAAATAGTTTTTCTTTTTTTGTTTCTTTTTTTTGGACCATTTTGAAGAATTCATTATTATAATCATCCTTGTCAAACTAATCATTACAAATAACCCATGAACATACAACAAAAACACTCTGGATTATTTTTTTTATTATTATAGTTTTTTAGTCCAAATGAGCTGAAACTACAGTAAGAATTATATTTGATATTCCCAAAGAACCAGTCAGTGGTGGCATGAGTTTCCCTTCTATGCTTTGACAGTTGCTAGACTTCTCTGACTCATGCTTTTCCAAGAACCTTTCTTCGAGGTAAGCTATTTGCATGTTTCCACTCTAACTTCACCTATTATTTACAAGGCAAATGGTTGCATTTGTTAAATGCATGGTTTGTTGTTAAAACCTCTTGAATGTCACAGAATTCAATAAATGTTTAGGCCACATATGCTGAGAAAAACTGTGAAGAATGTGTATCACAAAAAATAGCCATACAGATCAGCAGAATGGGTTCACAAGCTTTCTGTCTTAAAGAAAAGCCTCCTTGTTCTGGAATGCATGATGGGTTATTCACACTCTTGGTTCTCACAGTTTAGAAAAGACAAGGACCTGCTGTTTCACGTGCTGTGGTAACAAAAATATTTCACAGATCGTCAGTATATGGTTATGTTGACATTTTCATACTTTAGATTTGGGGAAAAAGTAGATAAAGTGAGGAGGTATTCCTGTTATGGCATGCAAATCGTCATGGTCTGCACTTTCCTGGCAGGAAGGAGGATGCAAAAGTTGCGTGCGCATGAGAGAAAACAAAAAAGTTTGGGTGGCAAACAGAGGAAGAGACTGGCCAACAAAGAACAAAAGAGGAAACGCTGAACAGTATTATCTATATACAAACACGCATGATCTGCTGGAGAACAAATAGGCTGTATATGTGGTGGAAAGGAGTTACTAGGAAGAATAGTTCTTTGAAACTCAAAGGTCATTGTGTCTCACTGAACGATTAAGAATTGATACTGGTTTTTGGTTTGAATATAGATTAAATCCCAGTGTAAATGCCAAAGGAGCTTCCAGTCTATGTTTATTACTCTGTCCATGTGTACATGCTCAAACTGCATACAGATTCTGACTGATCAGTGAGAGAGGGGGTGGGGCTAATGATGTCACTGACCCATATATATATTAGATTATTTCATATTTCAGCATAAAGGTCCTGAAAAGGGATAATACTGATACATACATAAATAACAAAAAATAAAGGATATTTTAGAAGTGTTTTTTTTATTATTATTTGGACCACTGTCAAGTATTTTCAGAATCAGAATCAGAATTACTTTATTAATCCCAGAGAGAAAGCTCTTACATCTGCATCCATCTATTTAAAATATAAAAATAGAATGATAAAAATGAAAATTATAATAAAAAATAACTTAATTAATAACTTAACTTAATTAAACATATAATTCCACAAAATCCTTGAATCAACCATTTTAAGAACTTTTTATAAATGTCCTTGTCAATCCAATCTTTACAAATAACTCATCAAGATTACTGCATTTTTAGTTTCAAAACAATCTGGATGGTCAAATTCCAAAGATTTCCAAGATATAAAGAGTTTTTGGTCCTTAAAAGCAAAAAAAAAATTGCAAGTACATTTTTGAGCAAAACATTCTTACAAATATTTAAGTTCTATTAATTTTTCCATCTCAAATGAAGACAAATTTGAGTAGCATAGGATCTTCTGGCAATAACAAAATTTGCCAAGTGTTACTGTCTCCAATAAATACTTTTCAATTTATTTTTTTTTGGTGAATAAAAGTATGTCAAACTACAAAAACATCCCACAACATTGGTTTAGGGTTCTTAAGGTTAAATAATGTACTTCGGTTCCTAAAAAACCTCTGTGCAGAACTGTATGTAGCCTTCATCATGCCCCTAACAGTCAAAGCATTCCAAAGACCTGAAGCTAATTTTCATGTATAATTAAGCTCAGGAAAAGCTTGGAACAAAAGATAACACAGGACAAAAAAGTGTACTATTATACTAGACCGGTAAACAAACATCCCAAAGCTTCTGTGGTTTCCTCCATGCTTTGTTAAAAGTAGGCCATCAAGCTGGACCAAAGTGGGACCAAATTTCAGCATAAAACCAAGCTTGATTTACCAGCTTGCTCTCTCATCATGTTCATATGTGAAAACATTCAGTAACACCATTAGCACTGGCATTTTTGTCTTTTTTGCAGGTGCTTAGAGGAGCATTCAAATATAAGACAAAGTAGATAAACCTAAAATATATGTGTTATTGTGGCTCGTGTGCACGTGTTGCAGAAGTACGTACAACAAAAGCAATAATGTAGGGTTTGACTCCTAAAAGAACTCTTATGAGGATCAGGGCCCAGTGAAGAACATCACAGCTGGTAGAGACAATGCTCGTCATGATGCTTAAAAAGTTTTTGGGGAACCAAACCCAGTTTTAACAAGAATATCATTGTACTTCACTTTTATTGTAAAGTATTCTAGGGAAGGTTACTATAAAACATGTTATGCTGGAATATGTACCTTGTTGTAGCCCCTATACAGTGTGTAAATGGTATGATAATGTGTGCAGCATGTTCAATGAACCACATTTTAATTCCAATCTCACATATTTAGGTTATTTGTACTCTACAGATATTCTTGTTGACTTTATTCAAGACCGTGCTATTTTTTTATGCTGATGAGACACAAAGTAGGACTCCCTTTATGACTCTGGTCTGGTTTTACTTCTCTTGTTTGCACAGATGCTTCAAGGCCTAAATGTCCCTCACCCCCTAGAGATTACAAGAAGCAAAAACTTGATCCGGAACCACCACAACTAGAATGTTTGATATAACAACATTATGTGGGAATTTATGTTTGGCAGGCTAACTAGCTTTAAGTACAATGAACTTAAAGCTTTTTCCGATTTACTGCTTTGACCGTTCCTAATAAGAGCTTAATATAATGTCCCAAATTGAAGTGCATCACACAGCTTATGGACAGGGAATACTTATTTACTTATATGGCCATTTTTCTTAATTATTTTTTCACTTAGTGACTCCAACTGTACCACACCTCCATGGGAATAAACAAAATTCTGTGTTAGTAACAGGCCAACAGCTGCTAGTGGGCTGTGTTGATTCAGCTTTATCAGCTGTCAAAACATGTGAGGCAAATTTTCCCCTCTGAGAAATAACCCCTCTGGCTTATGACAGAATAAAAAGATGTTGGAGCTAGGAAACTGGTGTCACTTTTAGCCTAAACCTTCTGATACTGATGAATACTTTACGAAATCTAAATAGTTCCCAGAGAACATTCATATGCAACAAATGGTAGGAGTCAAATGGGTGAATTCATCAATGCATGTCAAATTAAAACCTGTTTAGGATGTTGAATCTTGAGATCTTGAGATCTATGGTGTAGCCAAAACAAATTTATTGTATGTGCAAACATACGGAAACTTACATTAGAGCTTGATTCTGCTTAAAGGCCTTTACAACGGGTGAGGGGTAGAATGGAAAAATCCATTAGCCATGCTTTAAATGTGTTATCTATAAACAGTGATAATACTGCAGTTCTGGGCTAGAGGTCAAAATGCAAACTCCTACCTGTTGATAAATTTAGTCCAGTATTTGGGGTTAATTATTTTGTTTGTTTTGTTAATACACAAATTCCACACACATTCCATACACTAATTTCTGTAAATCTGCAAAAGAATTGTCAATTTGATTGTTTAAGGTGGTAGTAATTGCACAAGGGTGATCAGGCTATGAATTAATTTGGGGTGTCCATCACGATATGTAGATTAAAAAGACTTTCAGTGCAATGAATGTTTTGTTTGGTTTGTGCAAAATGGGTCACAATGCAGATGTTAATGATTGGCTTAAAGGAGTGACTGCAGTTTGGCATGCCAGAGGCTGTAGTGTGAAGGAAGTAGATAAATTTGCAACTATAACAAAGCATACAATCGTACGGATGTACCAGCAGTAGCAAAATTCCAAGTCTACAGGGATCATGCAGTGCTGAAAGACAAAGTTGCTTCACATCCAGGCCAGATTTGCTTCTAGAAGTCAACACAAATCCTTCATAATCAGTTTCTGACTGCACACAACATGCATACAATGAACATATGGTGCAGAGTGGCAAGTGGCCACAATTCCATCAAGAATTTCCAGCAGACTGGAATTTTTGCCACTGCTGGTTGACCTGTATAGCCATAACCTTCAATACACCTAAACATTCAGCTGCTTCCTTCTCACTATGGTCTTTGGCATGCCCAAATGTAATCAATTGTTTACATCTGCTTTATGTCTTATTCCCCACACACTGAATGAGGCATTCACTGCACTGTACCACCTTCTCAATCTATAAATCCCACTGCACATCCTGCAGGTATTTATAACCAGATCATCATCGTGCAACTCCATTGAGTCAGCATTTACAAGTTGACAATTACAAAGCTAGCTAATGATTTACACACCCAATGACCTGTAAATTGCACACCCTGCAGGTATTTACAGTCATTTACTAATCATCATCTTCCTGCAACACCATGTGCAGGACCCTGAAGTTACTACAACTTTAAACCTAGAAGATATTCATTTCTTGTCTGGGAGCTTATGTTGTGAGCGTACGGTCAACACTCGAGGAATAAACCTTCATTGTCAAAGCAGCACTTTTCAGGACTGATCAGTACTTTTTGTTCACTGGGCCTCAGTGGAAAATGCACCAGTGTTTACTGTTTCCACCACAACAAAGCAGGCCCATATTTTGTCTAAAAGCCATTTATAAATGTCTGTTTGCCTAAAATGGGATTTTTTTTCTCCAGTTGTACAATAAACCTATGGGCCTGGATGTATACAATAAACCAAAAACTTCAGACGCTCACTGTGGGCGTTCAAAGGCGCATTACAATGCAAAGAAAAACACAGTTCTCATTCTTCTGCAGACTGACACCGAGGGGCAACAGGCGACTGGCGACGTGCAGCCCCGCTGCGTGGCCCCTTTAAATTCGCCCCGCCCTGAAATCAGTCGATCAAATTCAGCATCGCGCTCTTGCGCCTCTGGCCAATCAGACGGTTCCGGGGGCGGTGTTACAACGGTGGTCCGGGACTACGTTAACCAATGAAATGGCGAGTTCGGTGAACAAAAGGTTTACGAAACGCGTCACTCCTCTCATTATTCATGTTCAGTCAGCGGCTCTTTAAGGAGTCCTAAGCGCAGACAAGACATAACGGTCCGCTTCCTTTGTCACTTAAAACAACGAGGCGCCCTGCTGTGCCAGGCGTCCTGCTCACGAAACGGCCGTTTCTAAAAACCGTTATAAAGCCGTTATAGGGCTGTTCTCAGATCAGCCAAGTTTGACACTCCGAGACCGGCTGTACTCATCCCACCCTTTCTGCGGGAACGTTTCTTCCCGGCTGAAGTTGACGGGGGTGAACTTTAGTTTGTACACGTTTTATCGCCTCCAAACCGCTTCATGTGCACTTTTCCACGAGAGCGCGGCTTTAATTCGCTCATTATTCACACCCGGGCCTTGTGTGTGTGTGTGTGTCTGAGTGCGCTGTTTTAAAGGGACGTTTAAGCGTGACATCAGTGAAACATCGCCGTGCGAGTCCCCACCCACCCACAAAAGCTCGATCCCGCATGACTGATCCCATTTGAATGGAGTGAGGGGGGAGCAGGGTCCTCCTCCGTTCCTCTGCATCGCTCTCAGTCAGTCTCCAGCGGACGACCGTCAACAAACGGACGCGCTCGGAACACACACTTCGAGCTGGGAAACAGATTCTCTGTCAGACTTCAGGGCAGGACCTGGGTAGTATTATCCCCCACTAACTGAGGCAGTGGTCGACAACTTCCTTTCCATTTTCCCCGTTTTCTCCGCAAACACAACATGACGAGAAGGTCGTGTGCCATTTATGCCACCGGCATCGTGTGCGCCCATCTGCTGATAGTGGGAATCGCCCTCCTGGTGGCTCAAGTCTTCCAAACAATGATTCAGGAGCGGATAAAAAAGGTGAGTGGACCTTCATGCTGATGTGATGTGAATGTTTGGAACCTTTCAAAGTGGGGGAACGGGGTTGTGGGTCGTTTTCCCCACGAAGCCCCTCAGAGAAGCTGGTTCAGGGTTGTGGGTGGGAGTTAGCATTAGCTAGCTCGCCGACTTTCAAACTTGCACTGAGGTGATTTAAATTCTAACGTTTTTCTAACGGTTCTCTAACGGTTCCCCAGCGGGACTGAACGCCTGGACGGGCTGTTCCCACACTTCTGGCGTGTGTGTCAGTACTGGGGAGACTCCAGTCCGTGTGGTAAAGCCCCATTAACCACCGCTTTGGTCCAGAAGTGCTGGTTTGTGATGCGGCGGTTAGAATAGCTGTTTCTTCAGGAGGAACCAGAGGAACCGAGTCCAGCTCTCCGGTTGGTTCTGTCAGGGCTGCAGGACTGATGTTTCCACGCGTCGGGTGGTGTGAGGAGGTTTCTCCTCAGAACAGCTGATTTCCTGAGATGTTCGGGGGTCAGGGTTGTGGGAGGGGGAGGTGTAGTGAAGGTAGTGTAGTGGTGGTAGAGGTGGGGGAAGGGTGACGGGAATTCTGCTTGGGAATACTTGGAATTCTGTAGCTTAACCCTCCCAGCACACTGAACTGGGTGCAGTGTGTATATATACATAGAGGGACTCCTTGAAATATGTGAAGGGAAAGTGTCAGAGACTGAAAAGTGACGGGGTTTGGGTTGTTAGTTAAGTTGGCAAGTCGTCAGTACAATATAAACATAAATAATAATAAAAAAGCTAAATAATATTCAGTCTTATTGGACTTGGAGAAATAAATATATTGCATATTATTTTCACTGAAAAACTGTTTGCAATAATAATAGTAAGTATATATCCTTGCTGACTGATGAAAAACACGTCTCTCCAAAATTGTGACTCTTTGCCCTTAGCTTTGAATGGAAGTCAGTGTAAAATAAGAGTAAATGACAGTAATTGTCGAGCATTTCCATTTGTACATTCACCCAAATGTATTTACACAGTGTGCACAGAAGCTGCAGGGTTCACATCATGGAGAAAAATAAAATCAGACAAAAGTGGAGATGCATGGTTTTCAAGCAGCGATATGCTGAAAGACATCTTCTGAAAGCTCAAGGATTTTTGTGCTTCATTTTTGGTGGAACACCCAGCATAGCACACAGAGTCCTGGTTCTTTTATATTGAGTGACAGAAGTCAGGAGGAAGGAGAAATTATCAACCTTAGCGACTTTTCTAGCCCTCAGGACCTGCATGCTTCTTGAACTGGGTGTGGAACTGTAGGAATGTTTTGAGTTTATATAGCTGTGTAACGTAGCCCTCAGCCAGCTTAGCTGGCTTTCTCATTTGCTTTAGTTCGCCCATCAGCTGACCTTCCTTAACAACCAGCTTTCTCTGTTTGATCATCGCAGAGAAACCTCAAAAGTTGTGCTTATTTCCACACTGTTATGAATCATATTTTTAATCCTGATATAATTTTTTTCCTGACATTAACCAATCCGAATTCTGCGAAGTGAGTCATTCATTTCTAGCTGTCACATGGAAAAGTACACACCACAGCAAAACTTGATTAAAACCTGTTTTTTGCCTGCATGTCCTGTCTAGTTCTGTATATTCTGGTTCATCTAATGGAAAGGAAGTAAAAGTTATGGATTGGAAGGTTTTTCCATACAGGATCAAGGTTTTTAAATTTCTGATGTCTTCACGGAAGGACATTTGCAGACATTTCGTTTCAGGGCTGATGAACACGGCCATTGAATAGGGGTTATCAGCACCTTTTTGTTTCTTTTTTAAAACTTACCAACAGTATTTCTTGGAAGTGCCCTAGTGGTGTCTATTAGTAAATCCTGGGACATAAAATTATGTATGGAGTAACGTGAGGATATTCTGTCGAATTAAATGTCAAAATAAGTCTTGTCTGAGAATTTGAAGGCAATTAGGTTTTCTAGTGAGTCTAAATCAATATGTTTAAGGGGATGTGTACTTGGTAGTGACACTGTGAATAGGGGAAAATGAAAGGTGTGGTTTGATGGTTGGGGTTTGACCTTTCAAAATAGTTAATCCCACAACCAACACATTTTTGTCTAAATAAAAATTCTATAAGTTTCCAGAATGATCAGCATAGTGGTTTAGTAAGCCTCTATGAGAGTCACATAGAGTCAAAGCAAGCAATCCTGTCGTAAAGGAGCTGTTTGACTGAATTGGAACCGGATTTTACCACACATGGATGAGCAAGTTGAATAGTTGGAGATTTTCTCAAGTACATCATACTTTATCCACAAAGCAGGGAAAGCAAGCAGTAAAGCCCATTGAAAAGAGTCCTGTTCAGGCCATGCAAGTGAGACATTTCTCAGTCCAGCTTTACAGGTGCCCTTTTGTACATAGCACTTTAATAATTCAGTTCTGTGTACTGAATGGGATACTGTAATAACAGGGTATGGTGATCAACTACTGTGTGTAGTTGTTTGGGTTTTTTTCTGCTTTGAGCTGAGCTGCCATTACAGTATGGAGTATTTCTTTCCTGTAAGTCAAGCATATTTCCGTGGGATATGCATTTATTTATGTAACAGTCTCACATCTATTTTACTGATTGTGAATCAGTAACAAGCGGTCATGTTTTTCTCTGGACGCGTCCCAAAATCTTCATCACCGATAACCAATAGATCACTAATTTTTAACACAAGACCATGGCGATGTCCAATGTTTCTAAAGGCCAAGGTTTGTTATTTTTGTTGGACTGGGTGTTTTACTGTTCTCTACTCAAGGTTTCTGGATCTAGATAGCATTATCAACTCTTCAAGGCAAGGCATGTGATAATGCTGTTATTGTTTCTCAGATATTCTTGAACGGTCTGATGCCTGCTGATTGCTTACTTTGTCAAAAGATTTATTTATTTTTGTATTTTACAGTATTCCATTTTTAAATTACAGTTTGAATTATTTATATAATTTATACATTTTGAAGTGTATCCACCCCATCCTAAATCAGCCTATAGAGAACTGTAAGTGCTTAGTCCAGGGTTGGTGTTTTTGATTTTGATTACAGTGCAGAAAAAGCTTGTTTTACTCTGTCTGTCCCCAAGACATAAGACAAGGCTTCTGTCTGTCACACACTGCTGAATAAGCATAGCCTTTTCTCTTTTATAGTTAACCCATAGTGACCTATACTGTCACTGGTTCTCTCTTCATCCGCCCTCATTGGCAGCACTATTTTGTATTTGTAAATTGTATTTTAGACACTGGTTAGAGGCTGAAATCACCTGTTGTTAATCTGAATGTGAAAGGTTCACTTGGTAATAGAACAAGTTCTCTGTACTTAAGGGTAAAAAGAGAAGAATGAAACAATTCCCAAGCATTACCTATTGTCAGTAATTGTTTGGCTTTTCTTTTGCTTTGCAGGAGATCACACTAGCTGAGAACAGTCGAGTACTAGGTGGCTGGATAAACCCACCCCCACCAGTATACATGCAGTATTTCTTCTTCAATGTTACCAACCCTGAAGACTTCTTGGCTGGCAGAGCAAAGCCTCATGTGACCCAAATGGGCCCTTACACTTACAGGTGAGATACTTACAGCACTCCTTTTTCAGATGTATCATACATTAAGCTTGCATATCAACACTTTTTTTCCACCTTAAATGTTTCAGGAAATCAGATTAGATTACATCTTGAAGCCTTCCAACCTTCCGGGAAAAAAGTTTCAGCCATTAAGTTAGACCAGCTTATTTGTTTATACATGTTATTGCTGGTTGGCATGCACACAGCACCATATCGCAGCACACAGGAAATGGCTCATATGCCGAAGGAAGTTAGAGGCTGCGAAATGACTGAGAAAATATTTACCCCAAAACGACATTGTGAAAAACTAATGCTTTTTCTAACAGCACCCAAAATTGATTGGAACAGCTTCCTATGAGCAGTGCGTTTACTTGTTGTAACAAACACTGCTATTGTCCAAGAGACAGTAGGCCACCACTGTAAAAAATAATCTGTTATTAATGGCCTGCCTGGTTACATAAAATAAAGGAATGTTCAGAATGTCCCGTGTCGTGTTATTAAGGCTGAACATGGTGTCTTTGTTTTTCATATCAGAGAATACCGACCACGGGAGAATGTAACTTTCTTGGAAAATGGCACAAAGATCTTTGCCACAAATCCGAAGAGTTTTGTGTTTCTTCCTGAAATGTCTGCGGGAGACCCAGAGGTGGACATGTTGACCACCCCGAACATCCCATTCATTGTGAGTTTGTCTTTGATATGAAATTATTTTTTATTACTTTGTTAAATTGATATAAAGTTGTAGCCTAATAAAAAACATGGTGCCTAAAATTCTGAATTTCCTTCGTCTCTACAGGCTGTGATGAACGAGATGCACTCCTATTCTTTCTTTATACGCCCTCTGGTCTCCATGTTTATAAAGTCACTGGGTGTTGACATGTTCATGACACGTACCGTACATGAGTTCCTGTGGGGCTTCAAGGACCCACTAATGGCTAAACTCCACACTTTGAAGCCTGAAGTAGATGAGAACTTTGGTCTCATGTATAAGGTAAAAATCTTCATATTTTTTCATATTTTAGTGCATTAAAGCTACATAAAATTTTATTTTAGTTATTCGAGAAAACTATTTTTTTGTGTAGTTGCAATGATCATATACATTTTTTGAAGTACCAGTACCTAGCATTATTTATCAGTGGGCCTTAAACCTGTGCAACACATGCAGGTAGACACATTTCATGACTTTAATCTTCAATTTATCTTTATTTATTTATGGTACTCTATCAACCAACAGTCACCTGGCAGCCTTTTGTAACATGTTGCTGAATGCAATCATATCCTCACTGCAATGCTATAAAATCGAGTAGAAACCCTTCCTTGGGAAGTAGAGACATTAGAGTTTATTAGGATTATCTACTGGTTTTTAGAAGAAGCAATGAATGAACAGGTGCCCCAAGACATTTATCCCCTACATTGTAGGTTAGATGGGGTGGGGGGTTGGAAAAAGGAAAAAGCCCATCCCACTAATATATTTTTTCTTGTTTTTAGAAAAATGGAACACACGAGGGCGAATTTGTCTTCCATACTGGAGAGAAGAACTACATGGACTATGGCAAGATCGACACATGGAATGGCATAAGGTATGTAATGCTACCTCAGCCTGATTGGGATTTTTTAAGTGCTCGCACTGAGCACATACCAAGAAAATCCACAAAGCCCCATAGAATTCCAAGAAAATATTTTTTGCTGCGTAGTGAGACAATTCCTCTAAAAGCTAAACATTCCTTAGCAGAGTCTTTATCAGTTCAAGGATGTATTTATGAAGTTTTCACTTGATTTACTTCAGAAACATATAAAATATATGTGGGGAGGGAAATGTTGTGTTTTCACCATTCTTTAAATGTTCTTCAGATACAGTATAATCTTTCATCTTAAAAAATTAAACTCATTGACGCATTATGTTCCTGTAGAAAGATGAACTGGTGGTCATCAGAGCAGAGCAACATGATCAACGGCACAGACGGCAGTGTGTTCCACACTTTCTTGTCCAGGAAAGAGCTCCTCTACATCTTTGCAGCAGATCTGTGCCGGTATGCTGCACAACACACATCCCACACTGCATTGCAGATTGCAACAGCCTTTCATTCAGATGTCATATTTTCAGTTTAAGGCATTGTTGTTTTAAGTGTCAATTTGATGTATAAGTCATTTACACTTGTTTTCTCCTATGTAGGTCTATCCATTTGGCATATGTTAATGATACAGAAGTGAAGGGGATCCCTGCCTTCCGATTTGCTCCTCCTTCTGATGTCCTGGCGGACCCAGATGAGAACCCTAGCAATGCTGGTTTCTGTGTGCCTGCTAAGGAATGCCTGGGCAAAGGAGTGCTCAAAGTCAGCGTTTGCCGTGAAGGTGAGAGGAAACATTGTTGGTTAAACAATTTGTTCCTCTGCATTATGTGATGTTGCAACATATGACCTAAACTTCCACAGCAAAAACTCTACCTTTACATCAGAGGCAAAATAAGATTTTATCTTGTGAGAAAGTTTTAAAAATACCTTCATTGTTTCAGTTTCGGTTGGGTTACTTTACAAGCATGCGTACTTTCACTGCCACAAAGACCCATTCAAGTGTGCTGTTTATCAGTTTTCTGATATTAGCGTTCTAAAATGCTACAATAATGCAGGCATCATGATGTATTTAATGATAACTTTTTGGTATTTAGATAGATACTTTAGATAATAGATAATTTAATGATCAAAGCTCCAAATTGTTCTGGTTTGGAGGCGAGGTTCTTGCATTTTTTTAGTACATCTCATTCACAAAGCTCACTTATTAATAAAGATTCTTCAAGAAACTAATTCAAGAAATAGTTTTTTCTGTGAAATTGCTCATTTTTAGCACATTTATATTTGTAATACATGTATAAAGGTGACCCAGATTGAAGTCCCTTTTGTCCTAATCAGCATGTTCACCTCTTTAACCCGAGGTCATCTCTGATCTGTGTCTCTGTTTGCTCTCTCCTGGACTGTGCTATAAATCAGAGTTCAGCACACAGATGCTTAATAATTAACTCCAATTCAGGACCATCAGCTCCATGCTGGCCTACAATATCTGTTCGATTGGGACACAGCCATGTTTAATCTATTTATTACTTCCTCCATAAATTACAGTCCTGATAGCTGAACTTGCTGATGGTGAGATGTCTCTTCTCACATGTGAATGTGCTGGGTTTTAAAGTTCACATGCCATACTTATTTTGAAACGATGCTTCGTTAACAAACTCTTCTTTAGGGAAGTAAAAATCAATACAGGCCTTGCAGAAACTGCTTTACTGCTGGGTTTGACCAGCTGAGATATATTTAGGGCATAGCTGGACTGTCTGTCATAGCAAACAAGAAGTGGAATTTGCCTACTCTGTGGAAGTTTGGCGGGTCACTGTCCTGTCGTACCTAATCACCTATGATTTTGGGGTGAATGCTCTGATTTCTCGACTTGCCAACTGATAGCTGGTTTAATATTGTCAGACACCCGTGTTGGACCTTTTAATGCACTTTGTTTTGACCCTTTTTATCTGTACAGTTTATAGTGAGTTGTGCACAATATCTGAGCGCTGAATTAAGTGTGTTTCCTGAATGTTTTACCAAATATTTCCCATTTTGTGTGTTTTGCTCTTCTTACAGGAGCACCTATAGTTGTGTCATTCCCACATTTTTACCAGGCTGATAAAAAGTACATTGATGCCATTGATGGAATGAACCCAAACAAGGAAGAACACGAAACATACCTCGATCTTAATCCAGTGAGTTTTGTCTAATGCATTGTACAGGAACTTGAGCAATGATTAATATGATAAATATGATAAATTCATGTGTGCAGTCTGTTTATAGAGCTCTCATGAATTGAAAGACCAGTAAGTAATGAATTGCTGTTGGGTATGATGATTCATTGGGAGTTAACAATAGGACTAAAATACTCAGACTCAGAAACTAGCTTAGAGACTTACTTTCAAACATGTGTTAAACTAGTATTTGCATTAGTATAATAGACTTTGATTATGTAATTTCATAAAGGACTGACAAAGACATACAAAATGCATCAGTGGTCAGATTCTAAGAAGCTGCTGCCCAAATACTTGTTCATGCCTATTACAGCTATCTATCTATCTATTTATTTATTTATTTATTTATCATTCAAAATCTGCTGCACTTCATATGTGCTAAGAAAATTATATTGTGCATCACAATAAAAATGAGAAGGATACGATAAAATATTGTCTCGATACCCACCCCAGTTTAATCGTACACTGTATTAAGCAAAGCTATATTTCTTTGGTGCCATTTCATCATCTTTAAATTGGGCTTTTCTTTATTATTTCTTTTATAGACTACAGGGGTTCCCATTCGTGCCTGCAAGAGAGCCCAGCTCAATGTTATAATGAAGAGAGTGCCTGGCTTTCCGTGAGTACAAACTTTCTACTTCTTGTACCATCACTTTCTCGTAATCTCTCGTAGGAAATTCCACTCTAAAAGTGTTTGTTGTTATCTTTCTCAGGCAAACAAAATTTCTGAATGAAACAATCTTCCCAATTATGTATGTCAATGAGGTAAGAGAGATCACTTTTGTTTGTGTGAACACATCTAGTATTTTAAAATTTCACACAAATTCTGCATCTAGGCTAGTCTGTTTTTGTAAATTTCTTGCTTTTTTTTCCTCCAGACTGCAACAATTGATGATGACTCTGCCAGCCAAATGAGAAGTCTGCTCCTGATTGTGACAATAGTGTCAAATTTCCCTGTCATCATTGTGGGCATGGGTGCCATTTTGTTGCTAGTCCTCATCTGCCTGGTGTGCAGGAACCGTCAGAGAAAGGTAAGATATTCTTCGTTTCAGTTTCAGTTTGTAGGACCATAACCGAACAATTGTAATTACTTACCTATCCAAAACCGCTTTAATTTAGATTTAAGTTTGGAAGTGTTTATGAAGCAAAAGACCATCAGGACCCAGGGGTAAAACATTGCCTGATTTAATAGGCATTTAATTTTATTAATTTAGCAAAGTATTAAACTCATGATATAAAGAAACTAATGGACATGTTCCCCTGTAATTTAATAAACACTTTATATATTACATAATGGCTGATTCTGAATACCTTGGAGCCAGTAGAAATAGGTGAGAATTAAAATAGATCTGTATTTTGTAGTGATCTAGTGAACATGGGTAAGAAGCTGTATTTATTTAATATGCCATGTCTGACTATACTAGTCAAGCTTGTTTGTTGCCGAAACCTCAAAGATGAGCTCAGATAGGTGTGTGTGTATTTTTTGGAGGAATAGGATTTTAAGAAAAAAGAAATGTACAGCACTTTGTACCCCAGAGTAGACCTATATGTACTTGGTGTTGTAAGAGGAAATGGCCCAAA
Organism: Acestrorhynchus altus; assembly: GCA_034509495.1. Classification (NCBI taxonomy): domain Eukaryota; kingdom Metazoa; phylum Chordata; class Actinopteri; order Characiformes; family Acestrorhynchidae; genus Acestrorhynchus; species Acestrorhynchus altus. The sequence continues at coordinate 12,983,591 of CM067522.1, read as the reverse complement.
AATTTACCTTTTTGTGTTCAGTTTTTTCCACCTGCATGAAAATTTAGAGCATGAGGCTAACTGCTAATGCATGTGTTATTTGAACTAATCTGTCTGTAATTTACCCCATTTATTTCTTACTAAAGTTTAGTGCTCTAGTTCAGCATGTCAAAGGCCTGGATGGAATTCACCTACAAAATGAGTTATAGCACCAAAAAGCTGTTTGGTGTTCTAGTATTCTAGTATTAAATTACAGTGTGAAATATGAAAGTGTATTTTGCATATTGCTGCCATGTTTTTATTTTCAGTAACATTTTCCCCCTTTTTTGTGTTCCTGTTCAGAATGAAGTTAAACGTATTGATTTTACAGAAGCTTTTCATTCTTTTGCTGTAAGTCAATATTTCCCCCATTTTCCTTTCATTTGCTCACTGTTTTGCTTTTTATATTCTATAATTTAATGCTAGTAAGTAATGGAACTTGCATTGCGTTTAGCCCGTTATAATTTACTCTGCACAGATTATTGTTTTTCTTCGAATCTGTATGTTTAATTTTTATCATTTTGGTTTTAAACTGTAACATGCATTTGTTTGTACAAATCATGTTCATTGGCACTCTTGCATGCTTTGTATAGAAAGTTATTTCTAGTTTTGTGTTTAATTTTTCAAATGATTAAATTAGTTTAGATGTGGAATAAATAGAGTAAATAGTCTTTCCTCAAAAGCATTTTAATATTTGCCCTAAATTCAGTCCCTCTGTGTCCTCACAGACTACAAAAGACGACACAGCCTACACTCCAGTCAGCAACAAATCGGACGACTCGCCTGATTCTCACTCTAGCCAACCTCAGAAGAATGGCTCCTATATTGCCATGTCACCAGTGGAGGCACAGAAGTGTTGATGATCACTGCGTGGAATCCCACTGGAGGGATCCACCTCCGTCAGTGACTTTCTTCCCCTCTCTTCACCTTTGTATTCTCTCTTTCCACTGTGCAACACGTTCTGGGGCCAATTCCTAGAATCACCGCGGTCAGCCAAGGCACCGTTTGCCTGGGCAGACTTACTCTCTCCTGCTGACTCTTTCTCTTGCTCTCTGAGCATGGCCTTCTCGAACTGCCATATTTTTTGACACACAAAAAATTGTGTAACTCAAAACACTCAGTGCTGTTTGTAGCTCCCAAAGCTTTGTTTATCTACTACACACAAAGTGGACTGAAAATGCCCACTCACCTATTGGGAAGATGATGCCCACCTGCATGCTCACTGATGTGTAGTTCCTTTGAACCCTGTTATCAAGGGGCTGTGAACAAAGGGAGGGTGTTAAGGTGAATACATCGAGGCTGCTTTCCTTTGACTAGCAGGGGCTACCAGTGTTTACCAGTGTTTAGGCAATGCCAATGCTCTTAACGTATACAATGACGTTTTTGCCACACTACTGTACTGAAGTCTGCATGGCCAGACTTTACAAAGATGTTTATTTGCCATATCTTTTGACATTGAATAGAATACGTCAAATTGTAGCTGTGTGCCTCTTCCAAGACTATTTAAAAGCTACACGGAGGCCTCACATCAAGGAATTGACTGGATCTGGTCCAGTCATGGTCATATGCGTGAACGTGCTGTGTGCGTGTTTTGTATGTGTACACTGCTGTGAATGGCTTGTTGGGCCACAGTGCTCTCTTAAGCTTGATGCAGTGGGAAAGTGTGAGGATACTAGTGATTTCAAAGTTCCTCTTCTGTTCCCCATTTCTAAGGTCTCTTAAAAAGTTTGTGAACTTACTGAAATTCAGAATCCCCCAGGTTCCTAGCAGGTGCCCGAATTCTTAAGCAACTCTCACTCCTTCAACCTTTAAGTGGTTCACAGGGTCTCCTATTTGTGCTGTGAAAAAAAAAATTCTTTTGATCCTCTGAAAGGAGGGGAAAAGGCTTACAAATTGCACAAATGAGACTTGAACCTACTTGAACCTCTGCCTTACATGATATAAAGTTTGCTGCATGGCCATGGCGACTTTGAGAAAGGGCTCAGTAGTATTGTATTGAAAGTGTCAGATCACCTTTGAACAAATACAGTCTGCTAATCATATATCATACACCTCCCAAGCCCTTACGTCATGTAATCTGCAGCCTAAGGCATCTACTCTGCAACTTGGAGAAAGCACAACACGGTCGAACTCTTCTTCAGGCGTTTTTTTGCAGCGTCTTATCTTTTAGTGTCTTCGATGAAGGCTGAGGAGAGCAGAATTCAGGCAGTTACGGTTAGAGCTGCACATTTCTGTGCATTAACTCTTCGTGAGCCAACGGGCAAAACAACCCTTAACAAACCTGGCACTTGAATCACTGTTTTTCCTTTAAGTGTTCTTTCTTTTTTGTTGTTGCTGTTGTTTCGGTCCATGATGTTCAAAGCCTTCAGCTGATGCACCTCAGAAGTGAAAAGGCCATAGAAAGAAGTAAAAAGTAAGAATTTAAGTATCTGCACTTTTCATAAAACAATGTCTGTGCACGTTTTTACTAATTTGTAAGTCAATGCATTGGTCCTTAGTCGCATTTCAGAAGTCAAAGTATGCCCAAATAGATCTGTGATTGTGTGTTGAGATCATGTTTTGTTCTTTTTTTTCCTCACTGTTTCCTGCTTCTCTTGGCACAAAGCCTAGTGTTTTTTATTCTATGCATTTTTGCTGCTAACAGATGCCATAAGCCCATGACCATTTCATAAGCATTTGCACAGTTTGTTTTCTTCCTTGGCACTATACCATGCCAAATGTGTGCCATCTACAACCCAGAATGATTCATAAACATGTGTTCGTAAATGTTACATTTTACTCTACGTTTGCTATCTGTTACTTGTTGCTGTGATGGCCGTCAAGGCTCTCATCCAGTATCACCCTTATTTGTTTTGTTTGCTTTTAGTTGTTACCTTTCTATCGTAAAACTGAAAGCAGTGTGCATTACAGCATTTACTACTGATGTAGGATGTTATCGTAATTAAACTAAGGTGTAAGGAAAGCATTTGTGGACCAGAACTGCAAGACCAGTGTCCTTTGGCAATCATGGTTGGTAGAAGGTCTCTAGTTTTTGAGGTCAGCACATTGAGTTGAACACCAGTTTACAATAGTGGCCTTTGCTCATCGTTACACTTTGAGGAAGGCTGTAGTAGACTCTCTCCTGCTCCATCTTATCACAAAGTGGAATACACCCACTTGTACTGACTTGAATTTTTAAGACCTACAACCTGAGCCGTTTCTGTACATTGGTCAGACTTCCTGTAGTGACTTTTGAGCCCAGAGTCATTGCCCTGTATGTTCAACCAAAGATAACCTTCTAGATCGATACACCTGGTTTGTTTACTCTGACAGATTCATCTGTAGTGCCATCGATTTCCCCCTATTTTACAATAGTGTTGTCGCAACCCAAGACCATCACCAACAAGGGCAAAAGGCAACTAAAGTGGTTTAAAAAAATGGATGAGTATTTTTGAGAGGAGCCTTTCTAACAGCGTAACTTTGAAGTGTTGCCGCAATGTGCTAAAACACTCAGTATTATGTATTGACACAGCAATACATTGAGTAAAAAGGAAATTTTGTAGAGAAATAAAGATTTTGTATCAGGACAGATATTTATGTATTTACATGTTCAACGATATGTACATTATCTGGACTTTGTAAGGTATTCGTTTTTTCAGTTCTGTTCACTCGTATATTTTATAAATCACTTTGTAATGTAAGCTGGGATCAATAATTGATTATATTTTCTTTATATTTTCCTTTCCCTGACCCCCACAGATGTAAGAGGTGGTTTTGAGTGTTAAGTTGGTCCCATTTTTGTGATTTGAAACAGTGTGAATATGGTTTGTAAGGTCTGTGGCAGTGACTGAGAAAGGCTTGTGATGTATCTGGGGCGTGAGTGTTCACGTGTAATGACCTCTTGTACTACAAGTTTCTCAAGAAGCCGCCGCACTGTTTTCGTCCAATGCGGCCAGCAAAAGGAAGGCTGAGTATCTTTGATGATTTTTTTTTTTTTTTTTTAGGGTGATTGCCATGGTGCCACATTGGGTACAAGGGATATTATATCGCTACTGCAATCAGACCCAGACCTTTTCTTTAATCTCCTTAGATGAATGACGCCCTCCTTCAGGGATGAGCTTCTAGTGCCATATCATCCTTGTTTACTGAATTTGCTTTAGTAACATGTGATAGCAGTGTAGCATTTGTTTCATTTGTTCCAGTCGCATTTCAGTTCACATTCCTGGCGTCTCTGGAGGACGCTCTTAACTTTTTGATCATTTCACATTCACCTCTTGAGACACATTGAGTTTTTGCTGCTGAAAATGACAATCCTCATGTCGTCATGTTGGGTGCAGAATCATTTCAAAATAATATCCAGTTTTAGTTTTGATAATTTACACTGCACAAATGTTTCTACAGTGCTTTTTGTAAACATTTTTAGTGTTATTTGCAAAAAAAACCCAAATAAACAACTTGCAATCACTGCAAAATGTCTGAGTGTTTGTTGTGCTGACACTGTGAGCATGATAGCCATCCATTAACTAATAATCAGTACATTTCAGAGTCAGTTAAAGGGATCTTAGTGGCATGAATTTTTTATAAAACATTGTAAAAAAATAACCCTCATAAAATGGACGACTACGAAGAGTGAGTACTGTATGTATTTAGTTGTTCCTGATGACTTTTTACACATGTCACATGTCCTTGCTCAACAGAGCTCCAGACATGTTTGAACAAGTAATCTTTACCATCACTCTGAGCTTGTCCAGACTACCCCCCCCACCCTAACCACCGTTTAATGTCAACATGGAGCTGATGAACCAAGATGTTACACCCACCCATGTCAATCAACCGATTAAGGGTAAAAGAAGTGTGTATATACATACATATAGTCAAAGAAATAAGCAAGTTTTGGAAAATTTAAGAAAAATATACTAGTGTTTCATAGAGCTCCAACTAGTTCCAACTGGTTTTCTTATTTGTTCCAAAAGGTTTTTAGATATACTTTCTTAAAAAATGTTCAATCATAACCTCATTCTGCTTTAATTTCTTTAAGGGTAAATAGAACGGATAATACTAATAAAAAGAAAATGATTAAATACAGTGTACAGTGACGCCATAAAGCCGCTTCCGAGATGGTTATCATACTGTACAAATCTCATACCACTGCAACCCTCTTAATCTTGGTGAAAACTAGTTATCAGATGAGGATAATATAACAATACAACCGCTTCCCTTTGCTGTTACACAAAATCCGAGTTCATTTCCTTCAGGATGAATGCAGAGGCCATATTTTGGCTTAATGGCCTTTATCTTTATCAAAGGGTATTTCATAAACTGCTTGAGGAAAAAAGTATGAAATGTAATTGTTTGAAATTGTTCCCTCAAAAATATATTTTGGAGCTCAAGATGAGCAATTAATAGCCAAAGCTGTCCACTGGGATATGGTATGTTGGCGTGTGGCCTTCAATAGGGTTCTTGTACAGTGTGCAATTCATGGGAGCCCTTTGGCTCTGAGCTACAGTACCACCTGCTGGACCTGAAATCAGTTGCACTGCTTTATTAAGAACCAGGATGCCAGCACAGTCACAACCAACACTATGGTATGTCTAGTACAGAAATAAAGAGCAACCCGATTTTTGTGCTTCTGCCTATTTATTCATTTTGCTCACTATTCAAATCTTGCTCTCATAGCACTCACCATACTGTAAACATTTCTCAGAGGTAGACAACCTGATTGAATCAGCAGTGTGCCCGTACCTTCTGCACAGTTAAGCGCTGTAAAACAGAACAAGGGAGCAGCTTGGTGGTATCATCTGTGACAACTCGAGTCTAATTTCTTTTATTAATAACACAAAACTTAAAACTACTTATTTGGAAACCGCAATGTCTTCCATTAGTATTGCAGTAATAACAAATCCTTCCTAGTTTGGCCAAAAAGGGGGGAAATTATACTTCTAATAATTGTCCTTCGTTAGATCACTTGAGACATTGTGCTTGCTATCTGATCATGAATTATTGATCTTTATGTCACCAATCACCACTGAAGTTAAAATCATCTCTGGCAGAGATCCAAAAGTATTTCAACCCTAAAATCCATCACCCAATGAAAAAAAAGAGATGATAATCAAGTTGGATGGACACTTTCTAGCTTACCCATCAACCTCCTCCTGGAGATCACTTCATGCAAAGTCTCTAAAATTCCTGAAGAATCTCGCTATGGTTTCAGTGTCCAACCACATGACCCAATAGAAAAGTAAAATCTGAAAGGACTGTTGCAGACTATTATGGTGGAGCAAGAAGTCCATCTTTTTCTGTAGTCTCTGGGTTTTCTTCTTGAGGTCCATCCTGATCTTCTGACCTGCGATTGAATAAGCTTTTACCCCTTTCAAACATGTTCTTGTCCACCAGTCGAAAGGACTGCATGAACTCATCAATGTCTATAGAGCCGTCTTTGTTTGTGTCAATGCTGACCACCAAGTCATTGATGGCTTCGTCAGAAATCTCCATTTTTAAATAGACACTGAGCAGTTTCCATGTCTGGCGAAAGTCCTCAAAAGAAATGAAACCTAAACAAATAAACAAACAAAAGGTAAGAAAATATAGAAAAGCAAGGAAAGCTAAATTGCAGGTTGTATCATACTTTGCAAAGAATGCTGAGCTAGGATCTGTTTAATGTATGGGAGGACTTAAACCCAGATCTGCAATATGCTAATCTACTGGAGCCAGCACTTCAAAGATGCAATAACATACCTGAGTTGTCCGTGTCCACTATTCTGAAGATGGTCTCCAGGGTGGAGCGGTGCCTGTAAAGCATCTCCAACAAGGTCTGCTCAATGTGCTGCATACAATGAAGGCACAGGAGGGTTTGTTTTATACTAAACACAGCACAAATCAAATTGATTTGACACTTTTGTGCATGTGTATGTATAATAATAGCAGAGAAAGTGTTGACTTATTGTTAGAACATCCCAGAGGTGCTTGGTATTGAAGCACTAGAAATGCAATTACGTGCACTGGCTATATTGATGTATTGTTTTGACTTTTTCTCCAAAACTCCCTTGACGCTTTGTGAAAGCAGAAATTTGGGTGAAAGCAGAAATTTGACTCAGAAGATGAACTTCCTGCTTGAATAGTAAATATTCTCATATATACCCTTTTATAATGATCTATCAAGGCTATAGATAATAATTATATCATGGCTGTCATGCAAAAACCTTATGACACATAATATTAATTTTATTCATTTTCACAACCAATTACTGTTGTTCTTTACATTGTGCCAAAATTGTGATTATAATAATTTGATATGATCCTTTTTTATTAATGAGTAAACATTGCATGCTATCATGCAATCACTGCAATGATATATAAACTATGCATGGGGGGGGGGGGTGTCAGATCATGCTATTGTCCTCGAAAGATTAGAAAACTGCCCTTTCATGGTTCAGCTTATACTTAACTGAGTGTTTTCAATTTGTAGGTAGATAAAAGGTAAATGGTGTCTCTTCCAATCTCACTGAAATAAGATATGGAATCCCACATGGCTCCATTTTAGGGCCATTACTGTTCACATTTTACATGATACCCCTAGGCACAGTAATAAACAGACAAGACATTCATGAGAAAAGTATAGATAAATAAATAAATATATGTATAACATGTAAATAACTTTTCACAGCCTTTGCCATGACACTAAAAATTGAGCTCAGGTGCATCTTGTTTCCACTGATCATCCTTCAGATGTTTCTGCAGCTTGATTGGAGAACACCTCTGGTAAATTCAGTTGATTGGACATGATTTGGAAAGACACACATCTGTTTATATTAGGTCCCAAAGTAAACACTGTATGTCACACACCAAGCCATGAAGTCTAAGGAATTGTCTGTACATTTCAGAGACAGGATTGTATCAAGACACAGATCTAAAGAAGGGTACAGAACAATTTCTGCTACATTGAAGGTCCCAGTGAGCAAAGTCAAACTCCATCATGGAAGAAATGGAAGACATTTTGAACCACCGGGACTCTTCCTATTGCTGGCTGAGTGGCCAAACTTGGTGATCATGGTAAAAGAACCTTGGTCACTCTGACAGAGCTCCAATGTTCAGGTACTGCCCATCACCTTCCAATACTGCCAATTCATAGAGTGAAGCATGGTGGTGGCGCCATCATGCTGTGGGGATGTTTTTCTGCAACAGGAACTGGGAGACTAATCAGGGTTGAGGGAAAGAAGACTGCAGTTATGAACAGAGACATCCTTGATGATAACCTGCTCCAGAGCACTCTGGACCTCAGACTGGGATGAACGTTTCTCTTGACAATGACCCTAAGCACACAGCCAAGATAACAAATGAGTGGCCTCAGGACAACTCTGTAAATGCCCTGGAGAGTCAGAGCCCAGACTTGAACCCAATTTTACTCTCTCTGACTCCAGCTGCTGATGACAAGCAACATGACCTAGGATCCAAACCTGCGATCTTCAGATCATAGTGTATTACAGTGTTTCCCAACACCGTTCCTGGAGGCACACCTGCTCTGCATGTTTTAGAGCTCCCCACACACCTGATTCAACTCATTAACAAGACTTTCAGAGATGCAAGGTTTGTGTTAAAGCTGAAATGTGTAGGGCAAGTGTGCCTCCAACAACAGGGTTGGGAAACACTGGTGTTTTAGACCCCTGAGCCACTCAGAGCCCCAAGGACGGTTCATTCAAAACAGTGAATGGACGTAAGAGTCCCTGAGCAAGACTTCTAACATTACATTTTCCTACCTCTAGTATGCCAAGTACTGTAAATGTAAATTGAGTGTCTCATCAGATTGGGGAGAATGATCAGGATTGGAACTGAAGACTCCCTCACTTACCTCACAGGTTGGTTCTTTTATGGCAAGGTTACCGAACCAGTTGTGGTAGTCCAGCATGTCTTCAGTGGTGGTGGTAATGAGCTGAGATCGTAGCATTCTCCAGGGCAAGTCCAGATGTAGCACCTGGCCCACCGCATTGCCCCAGTCATTCAAGGAGATGAGGCCTAAGAGTGAACACCGAGAAAAAGACTATGCTATTCTTTCCCAAATGAAAAAGAATTGTGGGATTATAGCTGGATTTTGATAAATATCATAGCCAATTAGAGTCCTCTGGTCTCATGGATTTGACTCTGTAATTGTAATTCCACTGTTCATAGGATTTGGCTCTGTTTCAGATCCTCTTATGAAACTGGCAAGGCAAAAGCACAGATGGAGATTAAAGCAGCTAATGAAATGCTAACTAAAATGTTCTGAATTCCACCCAAAACTCACTGTCCCCTGTTTCCCTTGCATAAGCATTGTGCAGGACAATAATGGAAGCAGACAGATTTCAGTCAGGCTTGTGCAGTGACACTGACTTGACTACACATGCTAAATGGGGATTCCTATAATGCACTTCCAAAACCAATATGATGAAGAATGTGATGGAGTCTGTAGGAAACTAGACAGCAATTCAGCAATTCAGCACATATGATTTCAAAGAAACAAGTTAAGCCTATTGACTCTGCATAAGCCTGTGCATGAATCCATATTCAAATCCATGTCCTCAAACTGGTTTCTTCTCTGGCTTCCTGTAGCTGCCCACATCAGATTCAAAACCTTGATCCTGGCCAAAAATGGACCAGCTTGTCTGTACATGATGGCAATGGTCAAAACCTGATTTGTACCAAGACCCCTTTGAGCATGAAATACAGCTTGGCTTGAGCCACTGTTCCTCAAGCTTCATGGAAGACCAGCATCAAGACTAACGAGTATGCCAGCAATTTTCCTCTGAGTGTCCAAATCGTAAAGTGCAATTTGAATGTGATTTTGAGGGCATATGGGGCATTATACTCCCCCATAATTCACTGGTAATGTATAGTAAACAGCCACTGGACACTGTGAAGTTCTGATGTTTTCCTGTAACGAAAGGTCATTAATGGGATGCTTATGTTTATATGAAACATAATCAAGGATTATTCCATGAACAGCGCAGAGCCTTTCTAACTTTAATTTAGAATTAAGTGTGTGTGTGTGTGTGTGTGTGTGTGTGTGTGTGTGTGTGTGTGTGGAGCTTAAACACAGCTCACGAACTCATGTGGTAAGTGAACTCAGCTGGTGCTGTTACACACTGCTGATGAAGAAGTGCCTGAAACCATCTGTTTTTCTACCTCTACTTAGTGAACTAAATAGTCTATCCCTATATAGCGCACTACTAATGAAGGAGTAGGGATCCATTTCGGCCACAGCCAAACTGTCCATTTCTGAGGACCAAAGTTGATTGGTTCTTCTTTTTATCTGTGTCTTCAGCATGGGTACTGTTCTTCATCTGTTTCCCAGTCCTTTCCACTACTGTGGTCTTCCATTATTAAACTGTCCAGAATGGTCTTGGGAAATAAAAGGACTAAAAAAAGCACTGTTGTCCTTCATGATTCACCTGAAAGGACGAACACTCCATGCCCTAGAATTACAGCTCACATTTTGCACCTTAACCTCAAAATCATTGTTTCATTTGGATTGTGCTGAATAACAGAGCCAGAACTAAGACAATCAAATCACCAGTAATAATAAATCAGTTATAATGGTTTTCTGTCTGCATTAGGATGGAATAGTAAGGCGTGTACAGGACACAGACAAAAATGCTTTGATTAGAAGAGCACAATCCCCAGGATGAAAATCTGCATAGTAAAGGATGACAGATCTTTAGTGTTGTCATTTTGAGGGCCTACAGATCATACAGCCTGGCTTCAGATCACAGGACCTAAATTCTGTGTCTAGAAAAATATGGCTAAATCATTTTGGGTGGACATGGTCTTTAAGGGGCCATGAGAAGTTTAGTGCGGTACCTGTGCTCTCCTTATCGTGTTGCTGGAAGGCACTGATGAGATCTGACTTGTGTGCAAACAGCTGCTCCCTCAGAACCTTAAGCGCTGAGTGCTCTGTTCGTCTGACACTAAACAGAAGAATTAACACAATAGAAATAATCAGCCAGACTGACCTGCTAAAATACAGTCATGATGACTTTACTTAACCCTCTTTTTATACTGAGGGTCAAACTGACCTTTTCAATAGAACAGGAAACCTTTTCTATGGGGCTTAATTAGTGTAATGAAATGTTAATGAAAATGATTCACTTAATGTGTTTGAAGGGACATTCACCAACATTCACATCAAAAACAGGGAGAAAGGGACCAAGCCTGCAAGGGCACATAAAATGTTATTAACTCTTAAACCCAAGATCTGCACTTTGCAGGCAGTTACATGTCATTTTATAGACTTTGTCATGGTCTCATTATTGTGTGATTAATTATCAGTGAGTAATCCATTTTAGAAAACAGCTAAAATCCACTTGTTTCCAACTTAATTAAATCCCAGTTTAAATGCCAAAAGAGCTTCCAGTGTTTAATGTGTCCATGGTCAATCTGTACGCACACTCTGACTGATCAGCAAGGGGGGTGGGCTAATGTTGTCAATGATCCAAATATTCAGTTATAGAGGAAAATGTGAAAGGAGAGATTCTTTGCTCTATTTCTTTGCTCACACAATGTGTTTAGTTTCAGAATAAAAGTCCATAGAAGGAATATTACTGGTACATTCATAAATAACAAATATAATAAAGGACATTCAGGTAGTTTATTTTTATTCAGGTAGTAAATGTTTCACTCTGGATGATCAATTTTCAAGAGGATTTCTAACATATAAAGTGTTATTTAGTTCTTATAAGCAGGTAGACACAAGTACATTTTTGGTCATGGTCAAATACAAATATCTAAATTCTATATTCTATAGTCTATAATCTTCTGAAAAGAACACTATCTGGCATGTGTCACCAATAAATACTTATTTTTAATGTTTTGGCAAATAAAGGTACATCAGACTATGAAAGCATTCCACAAAATTATCCTCAGGTTCTAAAGGTTAAATGTCTAAATGAAGTAAGAAATATGTAAAAAAAAAATGAACATGTCTAGAGGGGGGTTTTTGTTGTTGTTTTTTTTTTTTTTAATGATTGAATCAGTTGTACCAACTGAACTACAATCAGTAAGGAATGAAATTTTAGTTCCACTAAATATTGATTGACTTAATACTTATTAAGCTAAATACAGTGTTTACGTGAAAAAAAGGCCTTTAACTACTTTTAAATGGTGCAAGATGCACTGGGTGACACATGAACACCTAGTGAGGTTTTAACCTCCAAACAAAGAAATGACATAATTATCTTTGGTTTTGCACTTGAGTTACACGGCTGTTATCACTATAAGCTATAAAACCTTCATGTCTGTATCATCAGATACTTTCGTCAAGCTGCAATGAGTAGGTAGATCATCTCAATTAGACTTAATTATGTGGGGGGGTTTTGTCATTGACAGTACTGCCTTCATTTTTTTTGGGTTAAATATGTGCCACACTGCACAGGACCAAATGAGAAGCCAATAATGGTTGATTACCACCACCTGCAGTACAGAAGTGGCATAGCTCAGGGGTTCTCAATCTTTTCCACCTCACAGCCCACCTGTTTAGAATTAAAAACTATAAAGGCCCATGTGGCCAATTGGACTTCTCTATGTCTCTTTCTATGTCAGACTAAATGGTGACAATCTATCTACTGACTATCACTGACAACATATCTGATGTAGGCTGGGTTATTATTGTAGATGATTTTTAGTGTTTTCTTAGGAACAGTGTCACCATTCTTTCTTTTTTAAGAAACTTCTACATTTCTGGCTCACTAACTGTAGGCATCTGGTGCCGGCAGCTGCATATCAACTGATAATGTTTCATTTGCCTTGTGCTACCTTTGCAATGTTATAAATTCATTAAAATAATTTCTATGAATTTCTAATAATGTTCAGTTTTAACATAATTCATTCATAAACCTTTAGGATTTAAAGTGGCATTACCAGCCACCCATGGACTACTCCTCCACCTGCCTCCTTACATACATGATGTGCATGTAGATCATTTGATTAGATTACCTTTGTCTGACGCTCATCTCCCGGGTCATGCTGTTGGCCTGGTACTGGATGAAGTAAGGCACGAGGTCTGGACCAAGCCTGACAAATGCCCCCCTGTTACTGCCCACATCGTAGTAGTTAGAAGCGGAAAAGATAGTGAGGACCTGCAGATGCAAATATATTGACATATCTTTTATAGTGCCAAAATGTATTTTAAATTTATGTAAAATCATACAATAAGGCCTCAATACAAAACCAAATTTAACATCTCTCCTCTTGCTAGGATTAAAGTTTAGGACCAGCTTTGATTTTACTTGGACTGGAATATACATGATTAGGGTTGGGCCTCTATAACAGGAGAAGGAGATTATTTATTGCAATAGTAAATGTAATTTATCTAATTGCTTACACTACATGGGCAAATATATTGGGAGACACTGTCTATTCTGAAATCAAGGGCTTTAAAAAGAGTTTATCCTGCTTTTGTTGGATTAACTGTCTCTACTGTCCAGAGAAGGCTTTCTATTGCTGTAAGGATTTGTTTGTATCCAACAACGTGGGTTAGTGAGGTCAGGAAGTTGGATTATCACAATTCCACTGCTCCACAGTTCAATAGTGTAGGGCTTTATATGCCTCTAGCCCACAACTGGCATTATGCATGGTGCCAACAGGTTCATGTTTATCTGCTCCAGAGAGTCCTATTCTATTGGCATTACTTCTGTACAGGGATTAGCAAGATACCTGTGCACATGCATGTCTGTCACCAATGGGTGCAACTTAAAGAGCTGAATGCATTCATTAGAAGGGTGTCCACAAACACTTTACATACAGTATATTTAATTACATTCTTTAGCACCTTTGATTTTTCCCTTTATGTTAAAGAAATGACTATAATAGCTAATCATGCATAGTTTTATTTCTGCCAAACAAGATTATAAAGATTTATAAAATTAAACAATGAAATGTCTCAACACTTCTTCACCACCTGAGCTTATGTTTACCTTGCGGTTGTGACAGAATTCGTATCCGTCTTGTTTACATTCGTGAGAACGGATAATAAGTTGCATGCCGTGTTTGGTCAGAAACTCCTCAGTCACACTGGGACCCCAGTAACAGCCTCCACCACGGACTTCATTGGGGATGCAGCCATCTGGAATCATGGGGTCACTCCACAGCAAGTCCAGTATCTGGTAATAAAATGCAGTAACTGAGATAGTTGTGTGAATATGAGAAAGCACAACATATGATTTCACCCTGCCAGAAAAATGTGAAACCAACCAAAATTAATTTAAAAAGACCCTAAAGAATCACTGTTCTGGGGTATGAGAGAGGCACTAGAATCTGTCTCCAATTACACTAGCAGTATAAAAACAAAGAGCTGTGGAGTAATTCTAAAGAAATCAGCCCAACCTGTTTCCACTCATTGTTGATGTTTTCATGGGTATCAATGGATTCAGTTGATTGAGATAACATAGAAACGTTCAGGTTTCTACAGGACAAGCTGTGTGCAGGATTGACCAGGGTGGCCTGCCTGCGCTGAATCTCTTGCTCCTCCTCCATGGTCCGAGCTACAGTGGATGAAAAGTTCTGTAAGGAGCGGTGTTGGAAGCTCTCCCGTGCAGGGAAAGGCCTGAAATAGGTCAGAGAGGCCCGTCTCCTGTTCAGTATGCTGTACCTAGAGGCCATCAAGTCCTCATCCATCTCTGAATCCACCGAAGGTCGGACAGAGTGGCTGATCCTCTTTTTTGGAGGCCTCAGAGCAGATACATACTGGAGAAGAGAAGAAAAACATAATCATATTAGAATTATGATATTTTAATCCTCAACACTATTGATTTAAAATATGGGTCTGCCTCTGTTGATGGATTTGTCAACAGACATATTGTTTCACAATTTCTTCACTGCTTTGTTTAGGTTTGTGTTGCACTCACTCTGTGTCTATCCACTCTGGCTACCAACGCCAGGTCAGTCGTGTCTGAGATCCCTCCATGGACTATCAACACCTTCTGATCAATCACTGTTGCCAGGGGCAACCAGCTGAAGATCTTCTGAAGAAGCTTCAAAATTCGTTTACCATGCATCTGGAAGTGGATCAGACACCCATACGAAAAAAAATCATATATTACCTTATGTTAATTTCCCATTGCAGATAAAGCATACGCTGGTCAAATATTCCCATATATGTTATATGAGTGTATATATATATATATATATATATATATATATATATATATATATATATATATATACAGGGAAAATAAGTATTTAGTCAGTCACCAATTGTGCAAGTTCTCCCACCTAAAAGATGAGGAGATCACTGGCACTGACATCATAGGTAGACCTCCCAACTATGAAAGAGACAAATGTGAAAAAAAAAAAATTGAGAAAATCATTTTGTCTGACTTTTAAAGAATTTATTTTGCAAATTGCGGAGAGATCAGGAGATTAGTAGTGGTCTTGGTAGGTCTTTCCATTTTCTAATTACGTTCTACAGTAGATTTCTTCACACCAAGCTGCTTGCCTATTGCAGATTCAGTCTTCCCAGCCTAGCGCAGGTCTACAATTCGGTTTCTGGTGTCCTCCGACAGCTCTTTCGTCTTCACCATAGTGGAGTTTGGAGGTGACTTGCTTGGAGGTTGTGGGCAGGTGTCTTTTAAGTACTGTTAACGACTTCCAAAAGGTGCCATTATCACAGGTAATGAGTGGGGGAAAGAGGAGCTCTTAAAAAGAAGTTATAGGTCTGTGACAGCCAGAAATCTGCTTTGTTTGTAGGTGACCAAATACTTATTTTCCACCATTATTTGCAAATAAATTCCTCTTTAAAAGTCAGACAAAATTATTTTCTCAATTTTTTTTCACATTTGTCTCTGAGAAGCTGAGGCTCAATTTATGATGTCAATTACAGGCCTCTCATCTTTTTAAGTGGGAGAACTTTGCACAATTGGTGACTGACTAAATACTTATTTTTCCTTCTCTCTTTATATATATATATATATATATATATATATATATATATATATATATATATATATATATATATATATATAACAACAGAATACATATGCATTTAGTGATGCCATGCCTATGATCAGCCCCAAGTGTCCTTGCTTAAAACATCTTTCAGGATTCTGTTGGTTTGACGTGACTTGATTTAGTTAAGTAAATCTGTTCTTAATCTCTAGGGTGGTCACTGTGATTTATACCATCAGATGGACAGATTCAGTGTTTGACCTAGAGACACTTGTCTAGACATTAGACAATTTAGGTTAAAACTTCCTTAAAAGAATGGAAAGCCGGGTTTATCTTTAGCTACTCTAAAATAGGTCTATACAAAATATAAATAGGAAAATTGTTTATGCAAACTATTATTCACACCAAACCTACATGCAATTTTTAATGCACACAAATTCACTGCACTGCATTACATCAACATCCAGGAATCCTCATGAGCAGATCTTTAAAAGTGGACACTTCAGTCAACAACTCTGTGACTATTTAAAGGCTAAGTAACAGCCAATACTGATGGACCTAAAGACGGGTGACTTCTCCAGGCCATAGACCTATAACGCCAGTGTAATCCTCTTAGCAGCAGACTGACCTGCATTCACTCTGAAAAAAGGACAAGTGACCTGGACTTGCCTGGTTAAAGTATTCTTAGCATAATTTTTAGGTTTTCTTTGGCAGTCATGTACAGTACAATTTGCTATCCAAAGTGCCATCAAAATAAGAATGGCTCACTATTCTCAACACTACTGACTGCTTCTGACAGCCAGCAGACAGAGCTGCTCACAGGTTTTGTAGATGTTCTGAGAAAACGTAATGGAATCTCCTTTATCGTTGCGTAAGGAGGATAAGGTGCTAACCCTGTGTGGTAAACAAACAACAGTATCATGAGACATGATGAAGAAAGTGTTGGAAATCAAATCAAATACCAACCTTGTATTTGCCCAGCACTTCTTTGGTGAAGCCATACCTTTAAAAAGGAACATGAACACTATTGTTATATTAATACTGTATGTATATATATATATATATATATACAGGTGCCGGTCATAAAATTAGAATATCATGAAACAGTTGATTTATTTCAGTATTTAGCTGGGGCTCCTTTGGCCCAGATTACTGCAGCAATGCAGCATGGCATGGAGTCGATCAGTCTGTGGCACTACTCAGGTGTTATGAGAGCCCAGGTTGCTCTGATAGTGGCCTTCAGCTCTTCTGAATTGTTGGGTCTGGCGTATCACATCTTCCTCTTCACAATACCCCATACATTTTCTATGGGGTTAAGGTAACGTGAGTTGCAGTCCACTTTTTGTGAATCTCCCCCACATTTTTGAATGGGTTTTGTTTCACAATCCTCTTCAGGGTGTGGTTATCCCTATTGCTTGTACACTTTTTTCCTTCTCTTTGCCTCTCTATTAACGTACTTGGACACAGAGCTCTATGAACAGCCAGTGTCTTTAGCAATGACCTTTTGTGTCTTGCCCTCCTTGTGCAAGGTGTCAATGGTCGTCTTTTGGACAACTGTCAAGTCAGCAATCGTCCCCATGATTGTGTAGCCTACTGAACTACACTGAGAGACCATTTAAAGGCCTTTGCAGGTGTTTTGAGTTAATTAGCTGATTAGAGTGTGGCACCAGGTGTTCAATATTGAACCATTTCACAATATTCAAATTTTCTGAGATACTGAATTTGGGATGTTCCTTAGTTGTCAGTTATAATCATCAAAATTAAAAGAAATAAACATTTTAATATATCCATCTGTGTGTAATGAATGAATATAATCTATAAGTTTCACTTTTTGAATGGAATTAAAATTAAAATAAGATTAATTAAAATAAGTCAACTATTTCAAATTAGACACTATATATCCATCTAATGAATGAATTCAGCTACTTTAAGTTGCACCTATTGCTGACATAGATGTGCAAATGCACACAAAGCTTGTCTAGTTCCTGTACTGCCAGCAGAATAGGACTCTCTGAAACAAATATATATAAACATATTGGCACCTTGCCTAATGATGGCTGTGGGCTCGAGGGATATAAAGCCCCTCAACATTCAGCTGTGGAGCAGTGGATCTGTGTTCTCTGGAATGATGATATTCGGGTTTGTGATCATCAAACATCCTGACCTCACTAACTCTCTTGTCACTGAATGTGATCAAATCATCACAGCAAAGCTCCAAAATCAGTAGAGCCAGTTACTCCAACCAAAGCAGGATAAACTGTTTTTAATACCCTCAGTTTCAGAAGAAACAATGAATGAGCAGGGGTCCCATTACTTGGGATGAATGTCCAAGTAGTGTGAAGACAGGTACTCATCCAATGTTTCTTAAATCAAGGGTATTAAATGGAGGTTTGTCTTCTACTCTTCTGGGAAGGTTCTAAACTAAATGTTGGAACATTTTGTGGCTGAATTCATTCAAATCCTCACAGCAGTGTTAGTAAGGTCAAGCGCTGATGTTGTATGATCAGTTATGGATCACAAGCACAACTCTAACTCATCCTGGATGGCACTGGATGGAGCTCTATCACGCCAGAGAACACAAGTTCCTCTGCTTCACAGCTCAAAGCTGGTGCTTAACACTGGGAATTGTGATTTTGTGGCTTCTTCAGAGTGTAGTAGTACTAATAAAGCTTTCCTAAAAATATTATGCACATTGTATGTGGACAACTCGACACCTGTAAACAGATGTAATAGCAACTGAATACTTCTGAACATATATTTATAGATTATATCTAACATACACTAGAAATTTAGATATATAGAAATACCTGAGGTTTATTATGTGATCTTCATGATTTCCTCGATTTAGGTGAACCTCTCCAGGATACACCAGCAAGAAGGCAAACAAAATGAGCAGAATCTCAATGGAGTCCTTGCCTCGGTCAACAAAGTCTCCGTTAAAAACGTATGCCTTCTCCAGTGATGGCATTCCATTCTACACATTCACAAAAATGACAGTTATCATGAACAGTTTATAATCAACACAGACAGAACTTAGGCTGGTTATGAAAAACCAATTCTAATTGAAACAGTGGAATATAAAAAGCTGGTTTATCTGCACAGTTAAAAATGCACATATTGCAATGGCCGCCAAAAAATCATCTCAAAAGGTACTTATTGCCAAGTTTGGATTCTTCTTATTTATCCATGGGGCTGAAAAAGCCAATAATGAGCTTTATAATGAAGTTATGTGTATATATTTTGCTGTCAAATCATAAACTTTAATATAAACTCACAGTCAAAAAATAGTTGCACCCAGAAGGAAGTGTTTGATTGCAGTGTTATTCAGAAGAAAGATTAAGGTTACCAGGAATAAAAAGTGATTAAATATTTAGACTGATATGGTTATAACTATGAAGCTACACATACAGAAGTATTGACAGTACTTACCTTGTAAAATATTAGCAGCAAGTCCTCTAACTGTCCATGTAAGTCACCTAAAATTTGAATAAATTACTGAAAAGTTTGACAATGAACCACAATATATAAATTATCATTATGCAACATTTATGTGAACAGAAACATTGGTGTTTTCTCACCACATATTGTAATTTCTTTGCTATGGCAGGTTGAGATTCGGTTGATATTTGGCAGCACTCTGAGTAACTTCCATGTTTCCAGAAGAAGTTGAAGAACATAACGAGAATGGAGCTGCTACTTGACAAAAACCAAAACATGCATAAAAATATGTTGCGAAGAACTGCAAACTGGTAGAAGAACATAAACTTGCATTTACTTTGTACTCTTATGTCTCTGATTCTGACTATTACTGACTCAGTCTTTGGTGTGCAGTTGAAGCACCTACTTGTTTGTTTCGGAAGGCCTCTACAAGATCAGCAGCTTGATCTGCATCCAGTGGGAAAGTGAGTCGAGGGCCTGAGTATATTTCTGGCACCTCAATGTTGTTGTAGTTGAAGTATCTCTCCCATTCTATGTCTCTGCATACTTCATTTTCTCTGAAGATGTGGGAGATCAGGTTTCCTAGGCAGAGGAGGATTAATAACCCACCAGATATCTACTCAGAAAACCATAGGGACACATAATAATATAAGAACCTTACTTTCAGTGCTAGAGGGAGTGAAGTTGTCCACCAGGTAACCAAGAAAATTATACAGCTGCAGAGAAAGGAAATACAATTATTGTGATTAATGACAACAACACACAAAACCTGTGCTACACCATGTAAACAAAAGTATTGGGACACATGCTCGGTCATCCTGCTTTTGTTGGCGCAACTGTCTCAACTGTCCAAGGAAACGTTGATACCAGTCAGTGACAAGAGTGTATAAAAATTCCAGATAACATAGCTTCACTGCTCTAGAGCCCAATGTTTGGAGCTTTATACCCCTGTATCCCATGCCTCGCATTAGACCTAGTGCCAATACATTTATATTTGTCTGCTTCAGAGAGTCTTATTCTATTGGCAATACTTCTCTGTAGGGACTAGACAGTCAAACTATCAAACTGGCCTATTTCATGAAAAACATGCAGGTGTACCTTGATCTGGTCCTGTTGACCGGCGTACTCTATGGACTGGAAGATGTTCCAGGTGTATCTCCGCCTCATTTCCATGCGGGCCACATACTGTCGGTACCAGCGCTGGATCAGAACTGCAGCTCGGATTGCTTCAGTGACAGTGATACAGAGCGTATTCACCATTATACAAAATTTTAACATTTAACATTACAACAGTGCCTGTGCATCATTTCTTCCAGAATCAAGGGTATTGGAAGAGAGTTTATGCTGTTGCTGGAGTAAATGTCTATACTGTCCAGGGAAGACTTTCTACCAGATTTTGGAGTCTTACTGTGAAGATTTGATTGTACTTAGAGTGTTATAAGAGTGCTATTGAGGTCAGGCCAAATCCCCAACTCATTCCAAAAGTATTGGATGGAGTGCCATCAGTCCAGAGAACACACTTAAACCCCACTAGCCCATGGCATGTTACCAAGAGGTTCATGTTTATCTGCTTCAGAGAGTCCTATTCTTTTAGCAAGGCTGGGACAGGGACTTGACAAGGTGTGTGCATTTGCACATCTGTGTCAGCAATGGGTGCAATTTAAAATGGTGAATACCTTCATTAGAAGGGATGTCCACTAATATCTGGACATATTGTGTATCTGTAGTCTCAGGAACATGGAAAACTAAAAAATCCCAGCATTCCCAGGTGGCAAAGGCTATTTTCTTCTTTTCTAGCACAGTGATGATACATCCCAAACCCAAGAATCTAAGATTAACAAAATCAGTACCCAACTCAGCTGGAACTGAACTTCAGTACTAACCCAATCTCACTAATACGCATTGTATTAACCTCTATAAAATGTATGACTTAATTAAACAAGCAGAATCAGGTGAGCTTCAGATAGTTTGGAATGAAAACCTGTGGCCAGGTTGACCCATTAAGAATAAGATTGACCCCTGCTCTATACTTTGACAGGCTAACATTTAATGACTTACAATGATGGCCCAAATCAACATCATGGTCAATCAGAGAAGGCCAGCCAAGTCAGCACTAGGCTATGTCCTAATTTCTCCAGTGCTAGCTGTGAAGACTGCCTGGCAGAGCCAGAGAGCAGATCCCTGTGAGTCAGTCTCTTACTCTTACTGATTAGAATAGACCAGCATTTCCCTGTCCTGATTCTAGGTTCACACAGCATTGCACATTTTCAGCATTCAGCTGAAGAGTTAATGCACAGGTTAATGTACTTAGGTTTGTAAATAAAGAAACCACCTAAAATATACAGGTCCCAAGACCAGGACTTGGACTAATCACTAAACACTGGGTTATGCCACTACAAGTGAATAATAGAAAATCTAATAGGGCATCACTACAGACACAAATAGGTAAAAACTGCTTACTTATGGCAGCTACAGGCATGCATAAACAATGAGCAAAGAAAAAGCCGTAAGTTACACATACAAACATTATGAACAGATACAATAGGTGCTGGCAGTGTGTATGTTCACTTCCATACATTATAGAAGGCTAATGCAACTGTTAACATTATGTTTACATTTAACTATCATGTTAAAAGGCTCAATTATGCTAAGTCTAAAAACACTGCTATCAAATGTAACCATATGAGATATTACCTGAGATCCTAACTGAGACGATATTTCCATCTGAGAAAAAAATATGGACGAATCTGTTATAATAAAAATTATGCTACATTTTTTTCTTTTTTAATTTTGCCCCAATTTTCCATCCCAATTTGGAAGTGCCAATTACCCAACCCCATCAGGACTCTCCCCTATCACATACTATGCTCCCGACACTGGCTGAAGAAATGCAGATTCCTCCTCTAATACATTTGAAGAGTCGCTGCTTCTTTTAGAACTGCCACCATTGCTGGGAAGCCAACATGCTCGGAGGAAAGCACCAGGTGCCAAGCTCCGATTCAAGGTCTAAAAATTTTGCTCTCTCAGATTCCAGCTTCCGATGGCAAGCAGCATGATCTGAGATTCAAACCTGGGATCCTCAGATCAAGTGCTGTAAATTTCCCATATAAATTACATTTAATAACCAATTTACATATTGTCACTGTCACACTAAAACCTTGAAACACTGTCTCTCTAAAACCACAACTTTACAAGAAACAAAAAAAAATATAATGAATTATAACATCAGTGATTTGCTTTATGGCCAATGAATCATTCCATCACACTTAATAAGAGAAAGATGTACTTTTCTTGTTGAAAAATTCAACACCATTTTTTTTTTACAATGTTTAACAAATGTTCTCTCAAAATGTGGCATTGCCAATTAACACACCAACTACTAGGAGCTCCCCAGTCACTTGCAATGCTCCCAACATGCAGATGCCTCCTCCAATACATGTGAAGTTAGCCACTGCCTCTTCTCCAGCTGCCACTAATGCAGCATCACTAGGCAGCCAACACGTTCAGAAGAAAGTGTCAGGTCCCCAGTTCTGATACATCAGCCAAAAGACACAAAGAGAGATGGAGAGAAAGTGGCATCTACCCTCCCAGGGAAAGCCTTTCCAATTGTGCTATATTGCTTTCTGGCTTCTGATGGCAAAACAGCATAACCCAGGATTCCAACCTCTGATGCTCAGGCCAAGGTCTCAGCGCCCTTGTCCACTGAGCCACTCTGAGCTCAAAACCAAACTGTTCTTTAATGGTTGAAGTAGTTGAAATGCTGGTCATCCAGGTGAAAACATATCTTATGCTGGTAAACCAGCTAGGCCATCCTTGGTCATACTAGTCAACCAGCTTGTTCATGATGGTCATGCTTGCAGTACTTACTTGGTCATGCTGTTTTTCTGGTGGACCAGCTTGGTCATGCTGGTCAACCAGTTTGTTTATTGTTGTCGAGCTCATACTGCTCATACAGCTCTATACTGGTCAGCTAAACCACAACTCATAGAAAACATACAAAACAAAGGATGTTTATTCCAGCAGGGCTCTTAGGCACTGATATTACCTTTGTCATATCGTTTGTGGAATTGACCTCCTTTTGTGACTCCACAGCCCATAATTTCTCCTACACCACAAAGCAAGAACAGTTAGCAGTAAAAAGGTCCAAAAATATTATTACTAATAAATACAATGTATAATGTGATATTATATTATTTGGTGCAAAAAAAAACCAAACACTGCAAATAAGTATGTAGCAATACACACATGATATCAGCAATAATGACAAATGATCAGCAACTCAAAATGTTCCTTTTGTGTTGTGCTGTATTTCTGAATGACACAAAGCACCAGGGTGATCCGAGCAAGCCGAGTAAAGACCTCAATAGACCTTTAATTCTGCTGTACTGCTGTGGAACGGCAGTAACGTCTGCTGAATCTTAGAGTTGTTGAAAGCAAAGTAGCCAGTTTAAGACATTTTCTTCCTCCTTGGTAGAAATGCCAAGAACCCTTGGCAAATCTTGTGGGATGTTTTCATATTTCTAGTCACTCAAAAATGAGAAACGTATTAACAGTTGACAGTCACACATGCCAGATAATGTTATTTTCAGATCTTAAGCTATTCATGTCTTCTCCTAGATGTAAACATTAACAGAACTTTTGTATAAATATGACCACGGTTTGATCAAAAATGTACTTTCGCCTACAATTTTCGGTGGATTTGTTTTTTGCCTTTAAGGACTAAAAACACTTTATATCTCAGAAATTCTGATGGAAATTGAGGATATTTAAGCCTCCTGGTTTCATTCCTGACCCTAATGGGCATGTGTATGGTATGTGTACCCATACAGTCAGAGTCTGTTCAATTGTACATGTCTACAGTTTAGAAAAGGTGAATTGACACATTCTGCAAATGAGTGAACAAATCCAACACAGGAAACAAGCCTTCACATGTGTTCCAGGACAATTTACAATTCACACAGCTGATTTTATACATACCACATTTAATTCCTGAATCTTTTAAATGACAGTAAATAAATAAACAGTAAATCTGCTGTAGATAATGAGACTTATTTAGTCTACATCCCCTGGCCTGCATAAACTTTGGCATTAGACTTTGCACCGAACACGTGTTTATAAAAGCTGTAGGAGTAACAGACAAAAGCAAATGTCATGTTCTTCGTGCCATAATCAGATACAGGCGACAGATTAAACTGGAGTTCATCTCTGTCCAGCCCAAGGTTGACCTGACTGATTGGCCTCAATCTTCCTTACAGCTCACCCGGTAAAAGGCAATGTTTATTTTCCTTTCACAACCGTATTACAGAAACTGCCAATCACAGTGCAGGAGCAGCCTGCATTAGCCAATCAGTGGTGAGAAAAAACAGAGGACAAGTGGAGCAACAACATTATCAGCCAATCGTAGTAGAGGGAAAACACTACGCGGTTGCCAACACTGTTTATGGTCAATGTTAAGTAGAACTTGGTCTTTGTTCAGCAATGTAAATAGGATAAATAATCTGTTTTGTGGTTAAAAGATTGGAAAGTGAAAATATTAATCAGGCAAGTTGTTATGAAAGGTGAATGAAGTACAATCTCTGGCTACTTTATTTTTTGGTGATGCATATTGTTGCTGTCCAATGAAAACCAAGTATGACCATTTTTGACTATTTTTAGACCAATACAAAAGCTCTGAAATAAAAAACAAATTAAAAAAGCCATTTACATTAACTTCCATTCAAAGTTAAGAACATTTTTGCCTTCTCCTGTAAAGTTGCCACTTTTGGACATGGTTTTCATTGGACAGTGATGATATACAGAGGGGAATCAAGGTAAATATTATTATTTAATTATTCATTAACAAATGGAGGAATAACTCATAAAAAAAACATTAATCCTTTTTTAGCACTTTTGGCACCATTACACTACAGAAAAACACCTATAAACCTCAATCAAGGTGTAACAACTTTGCTCTATAAAACATCTATTATATTTTTTTTTCACAAATTGTAAAGCTTCACATTTAAAAATGATGGTTTAGTTAAAAAATGGTTCTAAATAGAACCATGAACATCCAAAGAACCCTTTGAATGCTTAAAGAGTTCTTTGCATCTTGAAAGGGTTCTTCATATTGATGGAGAATATGCTGGAGTGGGTTCTATATAGAACCTTTTAGACAAGGGTCCTATGTGGCACCAAAACGAGTTCTTTTATTACCAGTTTGACATCAACAATAGTAGTACCCTTTTTGGTGCTATATAGAACCCTTTTCCAAAAGTTTCTTTATAGAACCATCTACAGCACATTCTCCATCAATCTGAACACATTCACAATGCAGTCTTCATGGTTCTATATAGAACAATTTCTGAACAACCCTTAAAGAACCCTAATTCTCAAGTGTGTACTGTGATATGTCTTTGTAATATTTGTAGACTGTCCTCTAGAGAACTACAGAATATTACAATAATAATAATAATAATAATAATAATAATAATAATAATAATAATAATTACTATTACTATAAGATTGCTCGTAGTAAGATAGTATCCCTGAGCTTCCATGAAAGGAAAGATGTCTGTGTCCAGAAGGACATCTTACCTGGTGGAAGCCTCTTCTTTCCAAGGAAATCCGCCGAAAAGCAATATATTTACCTCCTACACATGCCATGCATGGCTTGTCTTTTCCCATCTGCTTGTCTTTTCTGCTTGTCTTTTCCCATTGATCCCTAAGGTGGCTAATACTAACAACCCAGGCTGACTGGAGCTTAGATGTGAAGACATGAGGGTTGCAAACTTTTTGGCACCACCATATCCTCCGCTGATGACCCTCAGTCTCTATCAGAAAGCCAGCATATGTTGTTATGAAAATAAAAACACCCTGCTATTCTAAAGGTACGACAGTACTCCAGACCTGCACTGCGGCTTCTGCTTCCTCTCCAGGCTTGGCAGCCTGCTTAATTAACAAAACAAGCCTCAAGGAGATTAAGGTAATAGCTTGATGGGACTAGACCCAGCTTTATATAGGAAATGGCATTCTGTGGAAGAGCAGCCTTTGGTAATACAGACTTATGTCATTAGATAGGTGGACTGATGAATTTTTGTGACTATGATTGTATGCAATGTGTGCCTGTAAGCACGGGATAATGAATTATCCTTACAAATAATAAATAAACAGTTTCTACTGACTTCTGACTTCCACTGTTTGTAACAATGTTGCCTCATAGCTCCATTCAGTGTCCAAGCTGAATTTGGACACTGATGTACAGATTACATCAGTAGGTGAATAACTGTAAATAAATACATAAATAAATAAATAAATACAGTTATTCACCCACTGATGTAATCAAATTCAGCTATATATATATATATATATATATATATATATATATATATATATATATATATATATATATATATATATATAAAGTTTGAAAAAGGTGAACCATACATATCATCAGCAAAAATGCTCTTAATTTTGAATAGAAAATTCGAAAATAAGAGTCATTTATTGGTCCATTCATCTTATAAAATATAAAGAACAACTGTGAGATTCACATTATGAAATTATTTTTTTTTGCGTATATACGTTTAACATGCTTATAACTTCAGTGTGAATACATGGGGCTAAACCGCTAAAAGAGGCAGGTACTTGTAAATGTGTTTATTCACAATGAGTTCAAAACAACCTGTATCGGGGTTATTCACAAGCATCTGTGCTCTGTAAAACAAGTACCCTGAGTATGACATTGTTTAATTCTGCATTTGAGTGCTTATCAGTGGGTTTTATGTACCAGATGGTTACTGTGTAAATATGTCACTCCGTTCCAGTCAGAATATCCTCATTGCTCATTAACACCATTAAACCACTATGTGAACACAACAGTTAATGCTGAATGGCAGCTTAGTTGAAGTACAGGAGAATGTAGATTTTATGATTGATGATGAGTACTGCAATTACATCACACTCAAAATGTTTCCAATTTCCAAACTTAAGGCACGTCTTTAGCCTTGCATGCCCAAAGCCAACCTAAAACCACTGCTCCCCCCAATTAAAACCACTTCAAAGAAAACAAATTCTGTCTGCATTACAAGCACATCTTACATACATATCATACAGCAACTATAAAATCCACACTTTCACATGATTAGAATGCTGTCCTGACAGTCACTGAAACACTCCATCTGTTCAGGTAGTATTTTTCATTAAAATTGCTCTGATCCACAAAGTAAATGTTTGGAATGAAACTTGGTGGATATTCCAGTTGGGACTCCTAAATGGAGTCCTCACATGTCTGTGAAAAGAGAGAAAACAGGGTCAAAGTGGTGACTAAATGCAGAATATGACTGGGGAAATCCAGAACCAGAGTAAAGGTCATTTGAAATGTTTGTAGAATCTTTATCTCCACCAAACAGAACAGTCTAGAGGTAGTCATTTGACCATATAGCATTGTCATATTTCATTTTCATTTTCATTTTCCTTATTGGAGACTTTTAGAGACTAATGCTCTAATCTACTAATGTTGTTAATATAGAATTAAATGGTTTGGGTCAGATAGGCCTGACACACTGTGCAAATCAAATCAATGAAGCCCAAGCCTTTCAGACACAAATGACTATATAACACACTTGAGATGATTCATCAAACCTGTTGGGCTGGTCTATTAGACCAGTCTCTACTTGCATACTGTGTGTTAATCTGAGGAGCTCTGCATTGGTGATTTACTAGTAAGAGGCGTACAGTTTGTTTTGACAATCCCAGTTCACAGTGACTGAGACAGTATAAAGGAACCACTCAGCATTTTAACAAGCCATTATTAACTTATTATTAATGTTTACCATGGAATACTAAACAGCGTGTTTACTCATTAGTGACATTAGTAACAGCTTAGAAGTGCATGATGTTCATCAAAGGTGGAAATATTCTTGAAATTGTTAGAAAGTCCACCTCCGCCAACTGACATCACATTTCAGACTGGCCAATATTAGCCTTGTCAAATGCCTGCTGATGCCAATGGCAGCCATATTTTTGTATTTATATATTTTTGTATGTAAGTTATTTTTATATCACTGTTTTTATCATAAGCACACAGAAGCTGCAAAAAGAAACGAAACCATATGAGCTGACAATTATATGTAAATGTCAGCAGATACACTTACCTCTCTGACCATGGTTCTGTATTGCTCTGGAGCAGCTGCGCTCATTACTGTTGTGTAGACTGTGTTACTACACACAAGATAACACACCAAAATAATCAGGCAATATGCAACAACACAGAATACTGTATCCACTTCACAATTTTTGATCTAAGATCATTGTCTCAGATTACAACAAATGGAAAGACAAGTAATTGATTGTAATTCCAGTTAATAGTAGTTAATGCAAATCACTAGCAGGTCTACAGTTCAATCACATCTTGATTGCTTACTTTCATTGAGCTGATAGAAAATGTCTGTAAAAAATGTAATTATTTTGAGATTTGTTGATACTTTTTATCAATGAAGAATACTTTTATTTTGCGGTTATAAATTGTAATCTAAAAGCTGTTTAAAAGCTTATAATGTATTCCATTTATACTAAAATTTCTTATAAAATCCCACAATGCAACCAGAGTATTCTTGTCAATCTTGTATTTCTCCATATACTTATGGACCTGACTTTATGTTAAAAATCAGACAGTATTTGCTCAGTGCAGTGTAACACACAAAAAAAGATTATTTCATTTCCATAAATTTGTTTGACAAGATAACAAACAGATCTAACCTTCAGATTTGTGCTCAGATCATTATATGGCTCTTTGGGGGATGAACTATACATTAATTCTGGGCCGTTTTGGTCTGATGATTTCGCTGAGCTCTTGTGCAACTGCAACATTTTCACAGTTCCTCATTAACACACTTATTAATCTCCAAAGAGGAAGTAGGATTAAGTGGGGGAAGTGAAATACCATGTAAATGCATTTAGTACAACAAAACACCATGCGAAATTTGATGTGATCACAGCATGTGATCACAATCTACAAATAACATGTCTCACCTGTTGCAGACTGGGACAACTGATAAAACCTGTAAGAGCAACAGTGTTGCAATTAAAACCCAAATCCACCAAGAGATATAAGAGACTATAAAATTATAAGCATTAAACCAATCAATGTTAAAAACAAATCTGTCTGTGTGCTAATGGTATAGTATAAGTTTTGAACAACATAGTGGATAATAAAGGTGTCGTTGAATAAATTTCATTGCTCAAAAAAGAAAACATTAAAATAAAAATTCACAAGTAATAAGAAATTATTTGTTTCCAAATTGAATGATGATAATGCAGATTATCCTGCTGGTCTCTCTTACAGTAGGAAACCTGATTTACATAACATTTACACATATTATAAATCATGTCTTCAATTCATAGCTCATCTTTATCCAGTAAAGAAGTGCTTAATTAAGTCTGTTTTTATTGTTTGTCCACTTTATAACCCTCTAAATCTTGATCGTCAACATAATTGCATGTTATTTCATTTTTCAAAAAAACAATAGTGAGTAACATATTCAGGCTGAAAAGTCAGGCCATGGATTCTGTGTGGTGGGATTACACTGGTTTCCATGAACTGAAGATATAAAGAGCAACAGTCCCAATGTTTGGTCCTCTCCACAAAAGCATCTTTGTTTGCCACACAGTGATACAATGCCTCTTTATATCGTTTTAAACTGATGTGTTATCCAAACACAACTGCCTTCAGGGCAGACATTTAACATAAAAGTCATAAGCCCAGTATGACTGTTGTTTATTTGTTTGTCTTATATTATCAGATATTACTGGTGTTATATATATAATCAGACTAATACAGAACCATATTATAAAAACAATCATCAGAGACTAAAGAGAACTTCACTGATTACCTGATAAAGAGAATGTGGGTTGATCTTATTCTGACCTGTAGAGTTTAACACCTTCATAGCAATGTATCTAAAAAGCAAAACAAATGCATTGACACAATGTATCCTACCAACACTTGTAGCTGAAATGGAATAAATGATAAAATAGGTAAAAAAAAGATAAAAGGTTAGGTACACACCTTCTTTCATCTCTGTGGGGTGGGGGCAGCCAGTGGTCATAGTTTGTTTCCACAAGGAACCACCTAGAGTACAGTTAGCAAATTAAAAGTGAGAATGTAGCTGTCATTACATTCACAACTATCTTATACAATATTGCACTAGTATATAGTTTAGCACTACAGATGCAAATCCCGGGTCATACTGCTTGCCGTCAGCAGCTGGAGTCTGAGAGAGCAAAAACTGGCCATACTCTCTCGTCACATCACACCCAGTGCAATGCTGGTTGGCACAGGTGACTGTTAGTCGTTGTATCAGAGCTGGTGACTTTACACTACATTGGCTAGTAAATTGGCTGCTCAGCAATGATGCAATGCCAGCAGTTGGAAAAGAGGTGGTGGCTGGGTTCACATGTATCAGAGGGTGTGCTCCATGGTTACTCCATGTTTGGGTAATTGGCACTTCCAAACTAAGGGCAAAAAAATAAAATAAAATATATATGTTTAGAAATAGCTGAAGCAGGATGATCCAGGATTCGAACCCTCAATCCTTGCATCATAGTGGTAGAACTTCAGCCACTCGCAGCCAGAATTCTTACGGACTCATGGAAGACACTATAATGTACAGGTGTGAATTACTCCAAAAGCAGGGTTAGGAACCTCTTAGAACCCTGTTATCCAGCATGTGAGGAAGGTTTAGGAACTTCCGCATAAATTAAACTCTTTTCTATAACTCCACATCCAATTCAAAAGCTACTGAGCAATTTAATCTAAGATTATTTATAGATCAGATGGTGCTTACTGTCCCATGGTCCAATCCAGTGGCCAAATATCTGCAGGCCCAGTCCTGTCTCTGGTGATGACCACACCCTCTCTCGGATGGATGCCACCAACAATGTAGTATACATCAGTGATGATGGGCACTTTAGCAAGTCTCATCACTGCATCCTGGAAATCTGCAGCCTCCTCAAGTGTCTTCACAAACACAACCCCCCCCCACACACACACACACATTCACACAAACACACACACACACACACACACGCACACAAACACACAATTTTTGTTTTAAATTTCAAAGGTATTAGTAGTGGACATATATGATAGACTTGGTACCGGTTTATTTACCTCTCTCACAAGCCAGCTAACAGGAGAACTCTTTAGCAGAAATGCTGAGATAACATTTTCCCACCAATGGCCTTTACCTGGGACAACAAAAATCAGTTAAATACATGAAAGTAAAATGCTGAGAGCAAAGTCACATGAGAAGTTGTACCTACTTCGTTGATTGCCAGTTATAGTAAATTTGTTTGCACTTTGCCCAGTCCATATCCCAACATAACCAGCAAAAGAAGTGCCCCTGTAGGCCACCTGGAAAAGGTAAGTCAGAATAATAGTGTGTATTAGTTTTTTGACATTAAATATTAGGGGAAATGTCACAAGTGACACAGTGTTGTGATTCAATGCAAACGTAAGAGTAATACTTGTCCATTTTTGATGAACATGACATCAACGGTAAGATTTTTCAGGACATCATGTGGGTAGTCCAAGTTTCGCCCATGGTAGATGTTTCCTTTACTGTTCTGAGCTACAATACTGGTACAGAACCTGTAACATAATGGGAACCAGGCATATGAATGCAAATACACCATTACAAGCACCAGTGCAGGGAGGTTCACAGGTCTCTGAGCATGATTTTTACATAAGTGATTTTGTGGGGAAAAAAAGAAAATACATGTAATACAAAGAATAAATATTCATGGATCTGCACTATTTCTAAATAAATTACCACGTGACACCATGTTAACAAATTTGTAAAAAAAAAAAATAATAATAATAATAAAAAAAAATAATAATAATAATAAATAATGAAGTACGTGTTTAGATGTGGATTTACAGGGGCCATAAATGTATGGAGTTCCTACAACTTGAGTGCAAGCTGTTATTAACCACAAGATTGTGTAGTTTCCATTTGTTCCTCATATTTTATTGCTGATAATGTCATTTCTAAGGAAACAGCAGCATTAAATTAAGAAATAAAGGGCAAGTTCAGTGTTGGCCTTGGACCCCAAAGTACACTGGTTACATAATACAGTTAGGTAAATATAGTACAGTAAACTATAAACCTTAGAAGTGAGTGGTCTTTAAACATTCACATATCTACATGCTGTGATATGCTGATAATCAAATCAGGTCAGTTAAAATAAACATGCACTATATATATGTGAACAAGCAATACATACGCTGAAACTTCATAGGCGAAGTTGAGAAGGACAATGTCAGAGATGTCAGATTGATAGTACGATGCCATGCCCCTGATCTCACCCGCATATGGCTGTGGCACATACTTCTCCAAAGCCTTCACGACAGGGTTGATCGCATAGTGCACCCACTTTGGAATAGTGGTGCTGTATGAAGACAAAAACAGTGTAAGGAAAAGCACAATGGCTGCTGTCCATTTAAACTAGATTTCTAAATGTGTGCAGATATGCCTTCTCAATAATAACACCAATGTGCTTTCATCGATATGGTGTACAAATGAACACCTTATCATCTAAAGGAACCATGCTTAATGCCAAGTGTCAGCTGGAGGGGTATATATATATGTTTCTGATCTGGAGCTAATCATTGTATTATAATTATCATATAATAAATGGACATGACTTCATTCATTTTTGCTTGATGAAGATCTCTGAGGACCCTTTCTTCAGGTTTGAAACTGTGGAGGAACCTCTACATGTCCTTAAGGAACCTTCAATAAAAGGACAAGGATTTCTTGAAGGTTCCTGGAAGCAACTTGAGAGGTTCCTCTCAAATTAAAGGTGCTTTTAAAGGTGCTCATAGACCCACTTTGCTGCAGATGGAAATCTGTCCACCCATCCACACACAGTGATACCACACACTAGTGAACTCTCTCTCTTTAGAAATAAAGGGCAGTGAGAACTTCAGTCATGCCCTGACAGTTCAGAAACTCAGACTGGCAACTTTTCAGTCAAAAGGCCGGTTCCATTATCACCAGGCCACAGCGGCCCAAATTGAAGAACCTCCAAAGTTCATTAAGGATCTTTAAGGAAAGCTCAAGAACAGGCTCTGGAACCAACCAACTGTTAAG
The DNA here is from genome assembly GCA_034509495.1 of Acestrorhynchus altus. Classification (NCBI taxonomy): domain Eukaryota; kingdom Metazoa; phylum Chordata; class Actinopteri; order Characiformes; family Acestrorhynchidae; genus Acestrorhynchus; species Acestrorhynchus altus. The sequence goes on along the minus strand of CM067522.1, from coordinate 12,950,112 downwards.
GATGAAAGCCTTTACAAAGAGCCAGTTAATTTCAGTGAGATAAATTCAAGATGTTCCTCACAGTTAAATGATCGAATATAGTAGCCTTAAGATCCTATAGGAACCTTAACCCCACTGGGTTCTTAGCGGTACCAGATTTCATATTGAGGAACCCCAAGTTCTCCCAGGCTCCTGTAAGAGCATTGAGGAACGACTGGGTTCTTAGAGGAGCCCTTAGGTTCTTGGAATGACCTATTGGTTCTTCAAAGAACCACTTGTTTTCCAGTGTGGTTCTAGAGTTCTATAGGAAACTAAGGTTGCTACTTTAACTTCTGCTTTACTTTGTTGCAGTAAAATCATTAACTGTAGAACATCGGGTCTTAAGTTGCTCTACTAAGCAGAAAGTTCCTTTCCCGTAGCTTCTCCTCTGTGAGGCACAACTGGAAACCTGGCTCCACACAGAGAGAGACAGCTGCCTGTCCTGGTCAGGGGTTCTGCTGGTCAGTCAGTACTCACTCGATCACTTCTGCAGCTGCTTTCTGTAAGAAGTCCCTGCTGAACAGCTTGAGAAGTGGAGCCCATCTCTGCTCTGCAGGCTCATCCAGACTGATGTTGACCACAGGCGGTGTAAAACTTCCTCCGCACGCACTTACACCGACCACCCACCAAAACAGCAGTGTGTTCATGGTGTGAACAGCCCGCGGAGAGGACAGGAGAGGAGAGGAGGGGAGGAGAGGAGGGGAGAGTGTGCGGTGGGGTCGCTCTCCTATCTGCGCTCATCTCTGTTTGCTTCCGCATGAATGACAGAGCAGTTCAGCCCCCAGTGCTGCTCTGCAGAGACCACCGCTGTCACACTCCCACATCTGGATGACCTGGGATCTGAAATGTATCAGGATGGTGCTTTTTACAGCTGATTATGTCACAGCAGCTTCACAGGAATCAAAAGGTAAACAACAGTGACCACTGGACAATCTCCAGTGTGTGTGTGTGTGTGTGTGTGTGTGTGTGTGTGTGTGTGTGTGTGTGTGTTTTCACATGACTCTATATAAAACTCAACTGTGAACCAGTTTGCCCAGCTGTTTCCAGTTCTATATTCTATCTATTCCATTGAGGGTTCACTTCATATTTTCTACTGGAAGTTAAAAATCCTTCCTTCTGTAAAGAAGAGGTTTTGGGTGGTAACCTCTTATATAAGCTATGTGTGTGGTTGAGAGAAAGGTTTAGTCGAGGCATTTGAAGAAACATCTGTGTGATTCAGTGTGCATTACGCCCCCTAGCGGAATCCAGTACAAACACACCTAGACTCCTTACACAAGTTTGCACCAACAGTGCCTCTCAGTGGTTTAATGGAGGAACTACAGCTATAAACGTAGGAAATGTACTTATACAGGATTCTGATGCAAGAAGGCACAAAGACATGTCTGAATCTAATCTCATCTATTTTTCTGTGTTATTTGGTGAAAATTATGTTAATGCTCTAGTGTAGCAGATACTGAGACACTGTGGGCAGCAAGGCATCAAGTCAGCCTGTATGTGCAGTTTGAGACACAGCCTTTGTCCTCACACTGTCCACACTGTTATCTGAGAGATCTGTGGTCTTACTGCGCATGCGCCAGCAGCTGTTTTCATAACTCCAGGAGTCAAACAGAAGTGTCAGTCCAAGTGTCCTACAGACAGTCCCCCAGGACCACCAGCTACAGTTCTGCTCATCTGCTGGGTAAGACTTTCAGGGTAAGAGCAGGGTCTCTGTGCGACTGGGGGGCTGATAAACCACAGCTGTTAGTGTTTTAGGGGGATACAGGCATCTGTAGAGGCTTTAAAGCCTAATTAGGATGTTAAACCCAGATTATATCAAAGCCCTATTTTTATAATATTGTTTCGGTTTTATTTAATGTAAACATTTGCCTGTGCGCATATAATCAGCCTTATCTGTCACTTTTCCGGCTTAGCAGGTGTGTGACGCTAGAGGGCGCTGTTCCGGCTTCTGTGCACCACAAATGTTAAACCCTTTTACCTTTACAACTAAAGTGCAATTTTGTGGGATGTTGTCGTAGTTTGGTGTACTTTTTGGTGAATTTTAGCTGTTTTCTGTACAGGATTATTCGCTGATATTTCATCACGCAATGAGACCACTTAAATAAGATATGTCTTGTAGTCAGTTATGATGTGTATCATGTATGTAGATTACTCTGATCCTGAGTTATAATGCCTAGAAGGCAGCATGTGGTTCCCAAACCTGGTCCTAAATAACATATTAGTATATCATATGTTAGTATTAATAACAAATATAAAATAATATAAATGATATGATAAATAAAACATTACATACACCCCTCTTCTTAGAAGTTTCAACTCTGACCCAAATCTGCCACACCTCATTCAACTAATCATCTGGTAGCACTGGGCAGTGTGGATAAAATTCAGTATCAATATTTTCCAAATATATCAGTGTCAAATCACATTTCAGTTTGCATTAATAAACTTAATGAGTCAGTGCTTCTTCTGTGCTACCCAAAAGTATGTCTTACAAGTCTGACACCTTGCTTTGATTGGATTGTTTTGTCCTGTGTTATTTGTACTGTAAACGTTGGATATTTAGGGTAACTGGTTAAAGTTTAATTGTGCTTTTTGCAGGAACAAATAACTAAATCTTTCCTGAAGATGAAGATTGCCGTTCTTGGTGCCACAGGGCAGACAGGGCAGCAGCTGGTGAGCCAAGCTCTACAGCAGGGTCATGTTGTCACAGCCATTGTGAGGAACCCTGGAAAACTGACCATAACCCATGACAACCTCAAGGTGATTTAAGATATTCTAAACAATGTGTTGAAACACTTGATGCAAGCTAAAGATAAATCAGGGTGTTCTAATAAATACAAAAAAAAATTAGAGAACAAAATATATGAGAAACCTTTACTCTGAATAATTGGCAATACATATAGTATTTTATGGTATTCATATCCCCAAATAAATCATGTTTTTTTTTTTCATTTTTGTTATATTCTGTCAATTCTTTGCCTTGATGCTATTGTGTTAGTTTATGCAACAAAGACAATACTATAAAGGGCAATAATTAGCTTAATTTAGTCAACTATTTTCCAACCACACTTAATACCTTAGAATTTAGGGAGACTGGTTTAGGTATCGGGCCTGTGTGTATTAGTGCTTCTCAAAAACTTACATTATTGTCAAAGTTTGTTCATAATTAAATATGAAAATGTAAACATATATTCATATATTTGTTACATTTAAAGTGTCACATTTCATTTTTTGATTTAATGTTGACACTGTCTGATTAGTAATTAATTTATCATTTATGTAATTCATTATGATCCAAGGATTGCAGGTATGAATCCCAGGTTATGCTGCGAGAGAAAAATTGAGTCTTGTAGAGCAAAATTAGCCATGTTCTCTTTGGGGTAGATGGTAGATGGATCTCCCTATATCACACCCAGTGCAGTGCTGCCCAGCAGAGGCATCTGTTAGCTGCTGTATCGGAGCTGGGGACCTGGCACTTTGCATGCTGGGTGCCAAGCAATCATGCATTTGCCGCAGTTCAAAAAGAGGTGGTGGCTGGTGTCATCTGAGGAGCCATTTGCTTTTCTTCACCTTCCTAGGAAGTTTGGAAAGATGAAGTTTGGAGCTTCGTATGAGATACAGGGGGGAATCCCATCAGGGTTGGGTAATCGGGATAAAAAAAAATTGGGGGCAAATTGGGATAAAATAAAAGTAAATCAATGAAAGGCTTGAAATGTTACTTTATGTGCAACAAATATAAAAGGTCAGTTTGGTGTTATCTTTCTGAATGAATTTACAAATATGAGTGAACTTTTTCACAATATTCATATTTTTTAAGCTGCACTATTACTTCTGTTGTAATTAGTTTTTTTTGTATTTTTTATTGTATGTATGTATTTTTTCTTGGTGTTTGGAAACACTATAATTCTACCATTAAAGTCACAAGAAGTGCATGACATTAAGTACAGGCCTTTCAAAATCAGTGATTATCTCTGTTCTACATACTGAATTTGACCATTGATTGTTATAAACACACACAACTGTTGCCATACAGACTTAACACATAGTTTAGACCACTGCTTTATTATTTAAATGCATATTCTGTTACTCTACAGGTGGTGGAGGGGAATATTTTCTCTGAGGACAGCCTGAAACCACACTTTATAGACCAGGATGCTGTTATGTCATGTCTTGGATTCCCAATGGCTCCTCTCAGCGGAGTCACTGGCTACACTCAGTCTATGTCAGCAACACTTAGTGCAATGCGAGAGGCCAGAGTAAATCGAATCATCACCATGACATCCTGGTACACTGAGCGTAAGTATCTAGCTATGCTCAAGTGAATAGACATATGAAACATAAACACTCATTGACAAACAGGAATTCAGCAAGAAGTTGTAATCAAATGAAACGTTCTGTGTGAATGTAGTGATGATATATGTAAGGTATTACAATATTAGAGCAAAAGGATAAATTTACTGTTGTTGGATCCCAAACAGAATGATAGACAATATAATTCCAGCCTGTAGCTGATTTTTTGTTCACGACATCACTGTAAATGAATGGCTTAAATAGTGGGTAGGCATTGAAACAACCACCTTGCTTCTGTCACTGCATTGATGAACCCCCTCTTAAAATCTGTCAAATGTGCTAAATGTCTTTTGAGTGCACCGTAAAGACATGTCTATTAGCCAACTGTCTATCACCAAAATCACCAAAAAATAGTTTAATATTATGCACTCGCACTTAATGTTGTATTTATATATATATATATATATATATATATATATATATATATATATATATTTATTTATTTATAATCTGTGTATAATATTTTTCAGCAAATTCAGGCAGCAATGCTTCTTTTTTTATCCGTAACATGCTGCTGCCGATGATTCGAAGTGTTCTGAGCAACATGTATGAGATGGAGCAGCAATTGCAGAAGATTGATGACATCGACTGGACTGTAGTGAGGCCACCTGGACTGAAGAATATACCTGTAACAGGTGTGTATGTGCAGAGCTTCAAGTTTAATAAAATGTTGTGTGTTCAGTACTTTTATGTGAGCAAATTCTATGGCAGATGGCATTTGCTATAATATGGAAAGAAGGCCTGAAGGCTTTTAGTGTTGTCAAATGATTCAGAATAAATACCATTTCATTTTCTGAGCTGGGGTTGGACACATGATTGAAGTGGGCTAAATTGGACTAATGTGATTTAATGCCTTCTGAAGAGTTGACGTCATTGACAATTATGTAGGTGGTAGGTCATTCACAGCACTGCAGTGACACTGACATAGTGGTGTGTTAATGTGTTTCACTTGTCTGAGTGGATCAGACACAGCAGTGCTGCTGAAGTCTCAGCTCAGTATCACAGCTGGACTGAAAATAGTCCACCAACCAGAAATATCCAGCCAACAGTGTCTTATGAGCACTAATGAAAGAAAAGAGTATGACCAACACAAACTGTATGAAAGAATGCTAACAAAATATGCAATTATAGAACTACAGATTACTTTTATATGGTAAGTGTAGCTGATACGATGGACAATATGTGTGTAGAAACAATGAGCTGATGTTAATTGCTATTGATAAAGTGTCTATTGTTTATTATGCAGTTCTGTATAACATCTTTAAATATTGTTCTGTAAAGCTCCAAAAGGTTCCATCCTGAACAATATTGATCTATATGTCATTACATTGGAAGATGTAATGTGTCCTTCATCTTTTATCCCAAATGGTAATCTGTCCTGGAACATTTGTTGTTAATAATTAATTCAAGCTGGAAAAATCTAAGAGATCTATATTTTCACCATTAGTCGTCATTCCAGTTGCTAAGTTGTTTTTTGTTTTATTTCTGCAGCTGAAATCCTATTTGTACATTTATAAACACCAGTTTCTTACTACTCTCTTAACAGAAAGTGAAATCCTGACCCATGAAGGTTACTTTGTACCTGATGAGAACGGTTACCCTGTAGGACAGGGTATATCCAGAGCCGATGTTGCCCGCTTCATGCTCGCTCAGCTAAGCAATAACTCCTGGATAAAGAAGGCCATGGCCATCATCACCAAATGATGTTTCTGGGTTCGGTGTAATGCAGAGAATTCATTTCGGGTTCATTTAAACACTAAAAGAAATTCCCATTTTCTGACTTTACCAAACTTTGCATCTTGTATACTGTTGTTTCCAGTTATTTTTTTTACAGAATCTTTAAAAGAGTACATATTTACTCATTGTCTGATGCTAAACATATCTAACATTTAAATCAGGATCTTCACAGAGGCTAGTGAGTATAAAATGACTGGTTAGCATAGGAGTCATAGGCTGGTTCACGAAGCAGTGCAGAGCTACCTCTTTATTTTTACACAATCACAGAAGTTTAATAACCAGGCTTTACAGTGCATTATAAATCTCACAGTTATATCTAGTTTGATGATAATAAATGATTGTGCATTTTCAATAAAATTATTTTTTTTACATGCAGTTGTAATCTTTGTCAATTAATATGATTATGTGACAGACTGACCACTGCTGGAGTTTCAGGAACCTTCATAAATGTAATACTTTGTAATACTTTGATCATCTTTGATCTTCTGCACCACACAATGTTCCACTGACTACACAAAAATTCAAACATGAATGTATCACAGTTGCACTTAATTACTTATTTTAGTATGTTTTACCAAAATTAAAGGTATATAGCACCAAAAATGGTTCTAGTTTGTCTATTGTTACGATATAGCATGTAATAGAATTCTGGCACCCTTTATGATGCTATTCAGAACCCTCTCCAGCACATTCTCCATTGATCAGAAGAACCCTTTCATGGTGCAAAGAATCCTTTAATCATGCAAAGGATTCTTGGAGTGTTTGTGGTTTTATAACTGTTTTCTTTACTGAAGAAAGCTTGAAGCACTATCATTTGTTTGTGTGTATGATTCATTAGCAGAGGTGGAGAATATACAGAGTTTTAACACACGCTTTTACATATCATTTACACTCCACTGACAAAGAATTGCAAATAGTTCAATAGTGCTTATGGAATACTAAAACAGTTTGGAGCCTGATCTGTTATAATAGCGTTATCTGTCAGAGTCTCAAAATGAGAAGAAAACTCCCTGACTCTAAAGCACACCTATATCAAGCCAGTGTCCAGTGCAGAGAGGCAACTGGCAATTTGGCAGCTACAGATCAGAGTATTTCATTAACTATGAAAGAGCAAATGATCTCAGTGAACCTTTATAATCTTTTCTCCAAGCCTTCCATTTACTACATCAGACCGAATAAGAGACTAAAGAGAGACAGCAGATCTGAACAGCCATATGTCCCTCACCTTTGTTTAAGCAATACAGTCCAAACGCTGAACTTGATCCAATTTCTTCATGTTAAATCCATTCCAATTTCAATCCCCATCTTTTTTAAATCTGTGCTGTCTATTTGGTCTTCTTCAGTTCTCCTTCACTCAGAAAGCAGTTGAGTTAGGGACATTTGTGACATTGGCCCATGGAGGAAGCTCATTCAGTTGGAACATAGCTGTGCCCCAAGTGTGAACAGCAAAGTTAACACAGAGGATCCCCAGCAGGTTCAGCATTAAGCCAGGCTTTACCTATATTTGCAAAATAACATTACTGCCACATATTCATGTTATACAAGTTATACATGTTATACAAGTATTCAAGTCATAGAGCTAAACTGATGAGACTAGTGCTCAGCAATAAATGAGAGCAGCCATATGTCACTTTTCTGTGATCCAAACGAAAGACCCCCTTTTGGGTGAAAACAAACCCGGTCTTATTGCTGTGACCAAATTGGAAATATTTGTGTCACTTAAATAGTTGTGTGCCTTAAACCTATTGTGTGGCATTTTGATCATCCAGCAATAAAACAAACCCTTGCATAGGGTTTTGTGGCTTGAGACCACAACGGCTTTACCTGGCTATTCTGCGAATCCAAATTCGAAGTGGATCTGACATGGTATGGCACTTTTGGTAACTGGGTGGGATCATTATTTGATGGAGGAATGCCTAAAGGACACTCAGACCCTATTTATTTCATATTTATAAAACAATGCTGTTCATTGACTGGCAGCGATATGTTGTGATTGTTGGTCTGGCTGACTGATAGCTATAAATTAGCAGGGTGTGTCTATTTTACTCAACTAAATTGTGAAAGGCTTGGAAATTTCTACTTATTGCCAGTCAAATCAGAACAATGTTTTCACCCTATCTCATCCACTACGAGACTGAGACAACAATAGTGAGGTCTCACCATGTCTATGATCTTGAGGTTGACGTAGGAGTACGTAATGGCATTGGGAGCTGTGGCCACTGGTAGCATGAAAGCAAAGGAAGAGGAGATGGTGGGGGGGAGCATGATGTACAGTGGGTGCAGCTTAACAGCAGTGGCCTGGTAATACATAATGAGAAGAAGACATCAAACATTAAAAAGGTCATATTCTATTCTAATTTGCCAGTCTTTCTTTTGCATTTGGTGCTTGTATGTGCTTAATCTCACCATGGATGCCAAAACTGGCAGGAAAACAGTGCTGATTACGGCATTGTTGCAGATTTCAGTGAGCATAGCCATTATAAAGCAAAGTAAGAAGGAGAGAGCAACTGGGGGGATATTCTTCAGAGGTTCCAGAGTTTGTGTGAACAACAAAGACAATTTGGATACCTAGACACAAATACAAAGAAACAAAAAACATTGTTGTGCACATTATTTACACATAATAAAATTACAAGTACAAATGGCATTTCATTTATTCACCAGTTATCTTGTCTACTGCTCCATTTATCACTCATAAAATTTGCTTCATGAATGATTGATGACTGTACTGCTAGACTTCTGATATAGAGGGATTCTGAGGTTGATTCAATAGACAGATAACCCTGTCAGACTGTCATAATCCTCAGGTTTGTCCAAGCCTATGGACTGCCAGGATCTCAATCTGGCCAACGTCATGGCCACATTGCATGTAATGTGTTTTTGAGTAATGAGGTAAGCATACCTCACAACCTCTTGCAAGCGCAAATGACCCTCCCATTAGCAGCATGATATTCCAGGGCATTTTCTTCTGCACCAGCTCCCACTGCAGCAGGGTTGGAGGAGCCATCCATTTCCTCCTCCCTGTCAGAGGAGGAACAGCAAACATTTCCTGTCATACACTGCAAGTAAGATAGAATCTTTGGCTTCTAGTTATCAAATTCAGCTATTTTAAGGGGGATCCACTGCTAGCACTCATGGTCAGTGAGACCCAGAGAGTTCAAAAGAGCACACAAGTATTGTTTTTACTTGTAGGTGTACTTTGCTCCATGATGTTCAGGTTGGTTTGGATTGCTTGAGAACAACAAGAACCAATTAACCCACCCACTCATTAGGACCCTCATCCCATCACTTGCAACATTCCGGACACTAGGAGCCTCCTCCGATATGTGTTAAGTCAGCCACCACCTCTTTTTAAACTGCCACTGATGGAGCATCACTGGGCAGCCAATGCACTTGGAGGATAGTGCTGGATTCCCAACTCTGATATATCAGCCTACAGACAACTGTACCAGCCAGCATCACAGTAGGAGTGATGTGACCCACCCAGACAGAGAGTGTGGCCAATTGTGCTGCTGAAACATCACTTTAAATTAAAAATGGGTGGCATATTGGCTTGGTGCTTAGCACATATGTCTCCAAGTGCTGGGGTCTTGGGTTTGAGACCCTATATGGGTGGAGTTTCCATGTCCTCCCCTTGTCTGTGTGGGTTTCCTTCAGGGGTCACTGGTTTCCTCTTACATTCCAAAAACATGGATATCAGGTGAAATGGAACTCTGAATGTGTGTGTGTGTATTCATAGATATGGATTGGTAGGTGAACCCCCTAGTACTTTATGCAGTCCTTCAGGTGGACAGTTGTTTCTGGTAGAGCGTATGCATTGCATGCTTCAGGAAGAGCATCTAGAAAGGCACTATATAAGTGTAAAATCATTAATTCATACAATAATTGAAATGACCAGCTAAAATGCAAGTTTGTGCAAGAGAAAAGACATAAGAATGGGTGACCGTACATTTTTTGGATTTATGGATTTACACTAAACCAGTCAGAGAAATGCAAATGATCTAAATTGGAGTTTACTTAGTTGAAAACATGTATGATTGCATGTATTGTTTACATACCCGTTATATTTAAAGAACCAGCTCTCCAGCATGAGAACTCTAGTTTGGAGGGGATGATGTAGAACAACATGCAGATAAAAATGGAGACTGTAGTGTCTGTTACAAACCTGAAACACAGACCAATGACCTGATAAGTAACAAACCCAAAATAATAGAAGCTGATACACATAACAAACTAGATATATAATAATGCTATCTGTCATAACAATGTAGGATCAGACTGTTTAGTTAAAAGACTAAATTCCATTTATCACATGTATTCTAACCACATGATGGCACAACAATGAAATGTAATGAACACCTGTTTATGGGTCTCTTACAGAAAACAATGTGACCACATAGAACAAGAGTTACTTATTATCAGGTTTATGGACTTTTATATTGGTCAGTCTCGTGATGTGGCCCCAAATGTACTGTGGTGTAATGATAACAGAAAAAGATACAAAACTACGGAGCCAGTTTTAATCAAATTAAATGTTGCTATTCATTCAGTATTAACCTATTTATAGAGACGAGACCCAGATTTAAACCACTCTCTCTGGACAATCCTGTCTGATCTGGGGTTCTCAACCTTTTGTTCTGTTCACCTGTGAATAACTAGAAAGCATAAAAAAAACAAACTCAACTTTGTAAAACTGTTTATGATTTTTTATTTCTAGAGTGCTGACACTGAAAGCATGAGATTTTGGGTCTGAACACTAGCTTTAAAACAGCCCATCTTAAAATGAAACAGCCCATCTTGAAACATCTGTATCAAAGATGTGTTACCAACATCAGATGACACATCTAGTTATAGAATGTGGTCTTCTTTACTTCTGTCAAAAAACCCTGCATTAGATAACAATTAACAAACCAGGTGTGTGGTGTGTTTGCTCACTTTCTCTCCTGGTTGAACAACAGTGAGGCCCAGCCAGTGGCGAATCCAGGGTCCCGTGTGAACCACAGCACCACAAGCAGTAAAAAGAGCACCGACACACTCCATTCAGCAAAGCTCATCCTGCCCAGCTTCCTGTACTCACTCTGCATCATCCGATACACCACCTGCTCAGTTCTGGTGGTTTTTCTGCAGCCAAATGTGTTTTTCACACTAAGAGTAAAGAAAGAGGAAAACATATGTGACAAGACTGAGTGAATTTAATAAGTGGGCTTGTTTCATACCATTTTAGAATACGTGACATACAGCAATTTCTCAGAGCATATTATCTCATGTACAAATCACAAAAACAGTTCTGAAGGCAGCCCTGCCTCTAAGGCAGAAAGAATCCAACTGGTTTAGATAGGAATCAATTAAAATAACGAGTCAGCGGAGCTTTTGAAACATGTATGTATCTGTACTTCAGAGATTTGTATATGAGAAGACTGACACAGAGGACCATGTTTATGTGATGTGGGTGCCGTTACTGCTAATTTTAATGCTGTTGGTAATGCCTTTCATCCACATATAAAGCTCTGAGGAGGAAATACATGTATAAGCTCCACCTAATAGTTATTTTTAATTGGTTATTCCCTGAACTGATTCTTCTACCTCAGAGGCAGGACACCCATGTCAGAGTGCCAATCCATATTCACTCATGGAACTCAATCATATTCATTCACCCAATTTAGGGTCATTTTGAGCAGCCAATTCATCATGTATATAGTTCACATTTACTTAAATAAACTCTATTTTAACTTACTTGAATCCCAAGTACATGAACTGCAACCATAACCAGGAGAAAAACAGCATTAGTGCCATGTTGGGGAAGGAGAATATAAACCAGCTGGTATAGTTGATCACATCTCCATTCTCTGGAAACAGTCTGCATTAAAATACACATAAATATTAAACATGCGCAAGGAGCTACCATGTGGATCATGTTTGTTGATACATCACAGAAAAAAAAAAACATTTATCAGAATATTGCCATTCACATTCATACAGTGAAGAACAGACTCGATTCAAATTGATCTGTGCAGATCAAGAGGTGGGGCCACCATACCCCAGCTGATCTATAATCAAGCCAGACCACTTTTACTGCTTAAAACCACTTTTACTGCTGGAATACCGACATAAAAGACATTCCTCACACACTTTGAGAGAGACAGAGAGAGAGAGAGAGGAGAGGAAGTGAGGAGAATACAGACATTGAGTTGAGATGAGGTGAAAGAAAACCTTCAGGGTTGGAAAAAAGTTCCCATAAGGCCAGTGGGGGATGGATATTTATTATACACGTTGGTGTTGGTGTGTTATGTGCAAATAAAGCACTTTGTTTACCCCACACCCATGTTTGTGTGTGTCCTTTGCACTCTCTCTGTGTCAGGTCTTGTGGCCACTCCCCAACACTTGGGCATTGATTCTCAGTATCATTTCCCTATGGCTGAACTAGTGATTAATGTTTATAACTATTAATCATGTGGGAATGACTGAATGTACACATATGAATCAAGTACAGTGCATCTGTGTATCACCACTGGCATTGATAAAGTGTCTATTACTCGTCAATCTGGCCTTTGAGAACGAGGTTTGGGATGGAACCGGTCAGAGTGGATGTGGATCCAATGCTTGCAGCATAACACACAGAGAGGCTCATTCCTTTGGTGAGTTTTAGGTACTTGTCCTCGTGCTTCAGTCTTCTCTGCTCTGTGCTGAGAAGTTCTTCAGAGTTCACTTTATCCACTATAGAGAAAAGAGCTGCTGCGAGTTACCTGAATTTCTGTTTCACCACAAACATATGGTTTCAGGAAAGATATCTGTACTGACACATTTTAAAGCATTGTTTCTTAACCCTGGTCCTGGAGGCAGCCCTGCCCTGTGTGTTTTTTTTTTAATACACAGGTTGGAGGTTGGTGTGGTGCAACAGATAACACCACCAGCGAGCTACCACACCAATTAAAGTGCTAAACCAATTAAAGTCCTTGGGGGACTATTAAAACTACACTACTCTGACCCACCTCTGTAATATGAGTAACCTTGTATGTTGCTCTGCATAAGAGCATCAGCTAAATATTGTTAAAGTAATGTAATGAAGGAGCAGGGAAATCTCTAAAATATGCAGGGTAGGGGTGCCTCCAGGACCAAGTTTGAGAAACACTGCTTGTAGGACCCAACTTCCTACATTCTTCTTTCTGCGTTCAAATCAGTATATCATCATGAAGATAGATCGTGCATTGGCACCATGTGGGATTAATCTTAAACCTTGCTCTGTCCTTCTGTACACATACCAGTATCGCCAGTGTTGTGTGTGGTCTGTCTACATCTGCTCCTCTCCAGCTTATGCTCTTGGGCCTCAGCTTCTCTGAGGTGCTCCAGCACACAGCGGACAATAGGCAGCATCATGGCTGTGGAAGCCATGTTAGAGACCCACATGGAGATGAAGGCTGTAATTAGCATGAACCCCATCATAAGCCTAGAATTAGTGTGTTAGTGAGTGAGTGAGTGAGAGAGAGAGAGAGAGAGAGAGAGAGAGAGAGAGAGAGAGAGTATTCTCATTCAGTTCCTGCAGATTTTGCAAAACTGCTCCCCACACCATCATATATATATGATCTTGAATTTATAAGGTGTGTTTGATCATGCAGAAAAGGCTCTTACAGCGCTGGCCTTGTCCCCACCAACATAACTGTGCCCAGGGCAAGACGCTTGTGTAGGTTCCAGTGTTCCACAGCTATAGACACCATCAGCCCACCAGCACCCATGATGATTGGATCCCCAAGATAATTTATACACACCTGCAAAAGAACCATATAAACTGACTCAATTATTCAAACAAGAATATGTTTGCAAAACCTGGATATGCTCAGTAAAGGGCCCAGCCCTCTTACCTGTTCAGACTTCATGATGCCCATCATTGGGAATAAGAAAACAGGTAGGAGAGAAGTTGCCGCCAGTGGGATACACTCTGTACACCAGTACACAGCCATCACCAGTACCGCATAGCCACATTTGGCCTCCTGCAAATCAAAGTGTTCAAAGTTAGTATGCAGTGTTATGCACATTCACAACACCAATTCATTTATGGCATCCAGAGGAAATTTTATTTTAATCAGAAGTGGGTGGATGGGATTCCCTAATCACACAATACTTACCAATCCTGGGATGTTTGCCTGGAAGTTACATGAGGCTCCACCTTTTCACCTTTTCTGAGACACATCTTTTCAAACTGATGCTACTGTGACACCACTGAACACCTAAACACTAAACAACCTAAACGAACTGACCAGCATCATGCTGACTGATGAGAGGAAGGGGGAGAGGAAGGACCATCCTATCCTCCAATGGGAGTGAGGCCAATGATTCTGTCTGAGGCTCTCAGCCACTGATGACTGTGGCTGAAATTGATGACTAGGGATCAAATTAATGGAAATTGTACACAATGCTTGGATATAGACAAGAATAACAGTCCACCAATTAGAATTGATTAGAATGGAGCTTCAAGTAGCTAATGTGGTAAGAAAAGGTGGTGGCTGGTTTCACATATATCAACTACTTCAACCTTCCAGTATCAGGAGCAGAGGGGGAGATTCCTAATGGGATTGGGTAATTGGCACTTCCAAATTGTGATCTGGACAAACCTAGATTAAAGAATGCATTTGAATGTATTTTAGAATTTTATTGAATATTATTTCATTGAATATTTAAGATACTGACAATGAAGGATCTTAAAGAAGTCCAGTGTTTTCATAATCCCAAACCAAAATCAGAGACAGTTTTCTTTCTTGTAAGAAACATCTCTCGGTGCTGGTATAACAGTAAGCATAAATCTATAATTAGGATTTATCTACAGATAACCCATGTGACCCATTTATAGTGCCCCATATAGTGCTGGGGGAAAAAATTAGGGTAGAAAAATGAATGTTGATTGGTCTGCTTTGCACTGAAGTAGATCATGAAAATGTAAACTTTGTGTGTTATGAAATAATTCAAAACACAATGCAATATAGTTGTGTTGTGGGTAAAATATAGTGATTAAACTGTTTCATATCACACTAGGCCTCCCAACCTACTTTTAGAGTACTGGTCCCTGTTCATCCCTACATTCTTGACAATTCAATTAACTGTTTTGTGTAATAAATGTAAATGGAACAACAGTAAAGTAAGTCAGAGTTCAGCCAAGTTCAACCAAGACTGCTGTGAAAAAATGGGTGAAAGTAAAAGGTCACTCAAACTGGTTCCTAAAAACCATGATTGTCTGATAAGGCCTGCAGGCAAAACAATCTGCCAGCAGCACTTCATATGACACTCCAGATTATTTGGTGTCAGAAATATGCAGTAGAATCCTCGTGGCACAGTTACACCATCTAGTGCAGAGCCTTATGCAAACACATCTTAAAAGACACATTAGATCAGTTGACTATATCTTTGTATGAATGACCATGTTTTGATTAAAATATACTTCACCTAGAATGTTTGTTTTTGTTTAGTTTTTTTGCTTATAAGGACTAAAAACACTTTACCTCCCAGATATTCTGTTTGAAATTGATAATCCAGATTACACAAGGATATTAAATATAATTAGTTCTTCAAAATATTTGACAGTAGTTCAAATACAGCATCCTATATAATTATTGGCACCCCTGGTTAAGAAGTGTTTGGCTTTGGCTTCTAATAAATTCTTAAAAAAAATATATAGGACAGCAATGCAAAAAAGAAAAATCTAAGCTTTAATTTAAATGCCTTTGTTTGGTGGGAAAACAAATCACACATTAAGAAATAAATCTTTTGAATGAAATGATGTGTGCCACAATTATTGGCACCCCTGGTGTTAGTACTTTGTTCAACCTCTTTTTGCCAACAAGACAGCACTTAACCTTCTCCTTTAACTCTTCACAAGATGGGAGAAAAAGAGGGATCTTCAAACATTCCTCTTTGCACAACCTCTCTAAATCGTCCAGAGCCCTGAATCTTCTCCTATGCACTCTCCTCTTCAGCTCACCCCACAGCTTTTCTATTGGGTTTCGGTCTGGGGATTGAGAAGGTCATGAGAAGAGCTTGATTTTGTGCTTTGTGAGCCATTTTTGAGTAGATTTGGCCACATGTTCATTATTCAGTTCATGATCCCATGTATCCTTATAAGGTTCCCAGGTCCTTTGGAGGAGAAACAGGCCCACAGCATCACCGATCCTCCCACATACTTAACATGAGGTGTTCTTCTGTGTACTCATCCTTGGTGTTACGCCAGACACACTTAGAATGTTTGTTGCCAAAAAGCTCTATGTTGGTCTCATCTGACCAAAGCACATGGTCCCTGTTAAAATCCCAGTACTGCTTGGCAAACTGCACCCGTTTACGCTTATGAGTATAACTCGGAATAGGCTTTCTCCGTGCAAGCCTCCCAAACAGCATGTTAGAACATGCCCAATGGTTGTTTGGGAGACCTTGTAACCACAAGATGTTCCTATCTGATTCATCCTTCTCACTGTGCGTAGTGGCAAGATACGCTTGCATCCTCTTCCAGGCTTGTCACAGTTCCAGATGTTTTGAACTTTGTGATGATTGCTCTGACTCTGAGGGGCTATTTTCTTGCAGCCATTGCCTGATTTATGAAGGTCGACACAAATCTGCCTTACTTGAATAGTATGTTCTCTTGTCTTTCCAATGTTAAAGAGTAAGAGAAATAGGCCTCTGTGGATTGCCATATTTATACCCCAGGGAGACAGGAAGTGATCAATTACTAATTAAACATTCCTAGATCCTTTGATCCACTTTATAAACTACAGTAGAAATTACATAAATGGTTCAAATTTATTCCCAAAAAAGTGTTAAGGGTGCCAATAATTGTGGAACAGGTCATTTTATGGGAAATAATAATTTCTTAGTGAGGATTTTCTTTATTTATTTTTCATAAGCATATCATGTGACAGATCATCAACATAGGGTCTAACATATACAGACAGCTTTTACACAGAATTAATGAAGTACATTATCCTTACTGCTTATTTAGAGCAGATGATTTGATGAAGACCTATTTCTTAATTTCCCTGAAGGAACCCTCCAAAGGGATCAATAAAGTTCTATTCTATTCTATTCTATTCTATTCTATTCTATTCTATTCTATTTTAAGCTCCTGTTCAGGCCTTAATTCTCACATTTTCAGAAATTAAAGACAAAAAACATTTTCTGTAAAAAGTTGAGTTGTGTTTTAGCCATAAAGGCCTCTAATGCTTCAGGTGGGCTGTAAGGTTCAACACCTCGTCTAGTAGATACTGACACACTGTCCTGCTGCTGATCACTGCTAAATTCCAACTCAGAAACAACAGAAAGACATTCAGAAATAATGGAAACATTCACCCTAATTTGTGAGGGTGTGCATCAAAATTCAGTTTGCATGCCTGGGCCAGAGCCTGTAGATACACATGCATCCTCCTTACACACACACACACACTCTCTCTCTCTCTCTCTCTCTCTCTCTCTCTCTCTCTCTCTCTCTCTCTCTCGCTCTCTCTCTCTCTCTCTCACCGAAGTGTTGACAACAAGTGGTAGAGGCAGCATCAGCAGAGGAGTCAGGAAGGCAATCAGAAAGTTTCTGTAACTCCATATTCCTCCCAAAACAGAGTTTGCCATAATCCAGCTGTAGAAAGAAGCAGTGTGACTAGAGAAGGAGAAAGGAAAAGGACTTCACTGAGAAAAGTTTGAATTAAACCAGGTTTATGATGTGGTTGAGAAGATGATATAAAGATAAAATCAAGGTATATAACATACAGACACAATTAAACATTAACTTTCACAAGGATACAGATAAGAAAACGTTATATAGACTGAAGGAGTGTTGTCCTGATGACCAGATTATGTAAAGAATAGCATTATGTGAATGATGCTGATGGCCTTTGGTTTAGGTGGAAGTGCTGAGAAAAGGCTGCTGAGGAAAGCTGGGGGAATTAAACTGGTGTTCTTGACTAGTGGAGCAAAATAAAATGAATTGTTCAATACATCAATCTGAAGTCTGCACTGTGTTCATGAGACTGATCTGTGTTAAAAAGTTGTGAAAACAGATACACTTCTACCCTAATTTATTGGCACTCACCATCTGAAATGAAAAGTTACAAGCAAAGTGTTTAGGCCTTGAGGTATTGTTAAAGCGGAGTGAAATAAATATACAAGTATTACAAGGAGTCAGTCTCACCCCAAGATCCTGTACATTCAATTTAAGCTTTCACTAACTTTAATAAACCATTAATCAAATCTGTAATGTGTATTTTAAAAAAACGTCCAGGTCCAAGAATAAAGTACCCAAAGATTCTCTAAAGCATAACATATCAATTTAACTGATATTGGGCCAGTCTTGTGTGGATTTTTCAGCTTCCAATCTGTGCACATTGTACTAATGACCAATAGGGGGAAGAAGTACATAATTTCTTTGCAGACTAGTAAAAATATATCAACTTTATCCTCCAGCCATATTAACTGAGTTTCCAGATTTTAATAGTAGACATTTTTGTGATGTTTTAATTTTCACAAGATGGTATAATTCTGTCAGGGATTTTAAACAGGTCATTAGAAGTGTATTAATAATTTTGTTAGAATGTTAAAGAGGTTTTTGATTTTAAAATTTGATTTACTGCTTTTTGTCATCAAACAAGATTAAGATCTCAATTACAAAAAGATGGACATACTGAGTGCCAGAAAATATTTGGGTTTTTCCATGTTGACTTTGTGTCTGAATGGTCATGCCAGTACCATGCCAGTTTTGTAATAATAAATAATTTTCACAACAATTTAATTTTATGGAAAGTGTAATTTTTATGTCAAAAAAGATTATTTTTTTCTTTTTTGAAAGTAAAATTTTGTGCAAACTGCATGAAGTGTTCCTGCACTCCTAATGGTTAGTTTCTGCATAAAATACTTAACAGCACTGTATTTTGTCTAATATGTTAAGGTTGCATATCCACCAGTGGCCTAGTGGTTAGGGAATCAGCCTTGTGACTGGAAGCTTGCTGGTTTGATTCCCTGAATTGGCAGGACATAACTGAAACAAGGCACTTAACTCCCCAACTGCTCCCTGGGTACCATGGATAGGACCACCACTCCAGTTCACTACCCCCTAGTGAGTGAATTCACTAATATGTGTGTTCAGTGCATGGATGGCTTAAATACCAAGGACAAATTCCCATGTGCAGCACAGTGGGTTTATGTTTACATAAATTTACTGACAAATTTGAATAGTGTTGCATTTCCTACATATTTCAGACCAGTTCATTCATTCTGTAAGCAGATGATCTCAAGGATGGGAATTTAGAAAGCAAACATAATATCACTACTACAAACCTGTTATTATTTTTACAAATACAAATCAATAATACAATCTGGACAGAGTGTGGTACAAACCAGAATGTGTTTTTTGTTTTTTTGTTTTTTTAAATAAGCATTTACGCAAGATATTTTTTAAATTCTGTTGTAAATGAAAACACATGAACTTTGTTTCCTGAAACCACTGGGAGTAAGAATGCTAGAACTTATTCAATGTAGAGCTTTATTGGGAAGGACAAAGAAACACAATGCAAATTCCATACAGTGTAATGCGCTTTGAACCAGATTTTTGAATTTTCTGCTTTTGATTAGGTGACCACATGTCTTCCCGAAAGTCATCTTTTGGGGATGTGAAAAATGCATCCAGCCAGGATTTCTAAATAACATAAAATGTCTAGGATTTTGCATTGATTTCTGGTCACCCAACACATCTGTCTAAGTCCCGCCTGTACCTGCATTTATATCAACCATTGGTCAAACTGTTTCCCACCACAGATGATTGACAATGGTGTAAAAATGCCTAAACACTACTATAATTAAACACAAATCCGTTCTAGAAAACATCTGTGGTTTGGTCTTGATGAAGCCAAGTAGACCAAATATTCTGAAAGAGTTTCAAATTAATAATCAAATCAGTGTCTCAGACTCACACACGAGCATGATATGTCAAGTGCATTTGTAACATTATGTAGATTTATGGGAACTATTTTATTTGTGTTGTGTTATTATTGTGTTGACCTAAATGTCAGAATGTCAGAAAATAAATAATAAGAAATGAAAGATTTTGTTAACTGAGTAATTGTGTTCTTGGGGTCCTTTTTTGAAAACCAAAATATGTTCATCCTACTTTTGATGCTTGATGAACTATGCTAGAATAATCTGCAGCTTCCCTTGATATTGATGAAATGACATTAATGAAAATGAACTAGTGATATTTTCATTTCATTTCACTAATATGTGTTTTAGAATTAATTAAACAACAGCTAAATACTGTAAGGTGCGAAAAGGGCAAGGGAACTGTTTATATCAATGTTATCAGAGTTGTCAATTTAGTATTCAGCTTGTTAAAACGGAATAATTCAGACAAACCACAGATTAGTACAGGTTAGAACTCCTTTCTCTAGATCTCTTGAATTACTCACTCATTATGTGGGTCTGGGTCAGGGGTTTCTTGCTAAACATTAAATTCTAGTGCTCCCTCAAATTTGATACTATATCTTAATTTACATTTTTGGATCTGAGCATTTTGCTAAAACTTGCACTTACCTGCATCAGTTATTTAAAAAGATATAAAAGTGGGTGGTTTAGGGGGAAACAGCTACAAGACAAGTTGCAATGTGACCTTTTAGTCCTGCATATTGTGGCCAGAGGGCATTTGTCCACAACTGGAAGAGTGAATCTGCTTATCAGAAGAGCCATAACCAGACTATTGAGAAAGACCATTTATGAGCCAGTCTTCTCTTTCGAAACTGTATATTGCCTCAGAGGTCCTGAGACATGATCTGCTCACACAAGTACCACACTGGAATAAAAAAAAACACATGAGAGCCATTAGCTACCATGCCAGTAGTTTTATTTGCCCCGGTTACTTCAGCGTAAAACTCTGGGTTTGTATTGTGTATCTGGCACCTTAATATTGTGAATCTAAAGCTGTGTTAGTTGACCATGCACTTGTAATCAGTTCCCTGGCTTACATGATTATATAGAGGTAACATGGGTGAAACCTGGGCTAACTGGGTTGCAGGTGGGCATGGGTTCTGAATGGGTTTGTAGATGTGGGTATTGGAATCCAGTTAGGCTTCCCAAATTTGCCTTATTGCTACAGAACATGGGACTCAGCTAGGATCCATACAATTTTCAATCCAAATGTGGCCAACGTTTAACCCCTCCTGGTCTTATCACTGATTCAGATGGGTAGTTATATTTGAAGGCAACATGGAACCTGTGGTCAAAACCTGGGTTAGTAATGCCAAGAAAAAGCTCAGAACTATTGGGTTCCAACTGCAGCCAAACCTGCACAGTTTATCATGACAGAGTAATAAACTATTAATGTTCACCACTCTCCTACTCTGGTGTTACCATTCATTATCTCTGTTTCATCAAGTTCAAAGGTGAATGTTTATGTAGTGTCAAGAAAAGGCAAAGATTTAGTCTTCATGTTATGTTTTCTAAAAGGAGAGTTTGACAGGCAGAGAACTGTTTCCAGAATTTAACTGTACTGTACAAGCATAAATGGCAATAAAGGCACATTACTATTATTGTAAACAACTGTTGTAATATGAGACTAATCATTTTTTACAGTGAATGTGAAATGTGAAACCCAAACCAGACCACTCCATGTTATTTTGTGAATAAATTCTATTATGAAGGAACAATGCACACGAAACTGGTTCAGCAGCTAAACATCAACAAGTAGTGTGCAACATGATCTAGTTTCTTTATGCAGTGCTTATTCCAGAAGGTACAGTCTGGGTTAATGCAGTTTAAGAGGCTATACAAAGCCATTCTGTAGTAAATAATATTGCAGGAAGCATACCAGTTATTCCTTTAGCTGTACCTTTTACCATTAATTCAACAGTAGTTTTCATTTGATTTAATGTTAGTTAAAGAAAAACATAAAAAATGAAGGGTATATTTATGTACGTCTTTGATTTATTTGTAGGCTTGTTTAAGTATTATGTTTTAAAGAAATAATTTGAAAGAAATAATACATTTTTTAAATATCTTAATCCTCTATAGCATGGGTGTCAAACTCTGGCCCAAATTTGGCCAGTAGTGGAATTATATTTGGCCAGCGAGGCAAAACCAAATGACTACTAGTCGGCCGGTATTATACAGCGCATTCACCACTAATACTAAAAATCCCATAATGCCCTGCCATTGTTTTGGCGCGTAAATCAGGACAGGACCCAGAAATGGCCTCTCCTCTGAGACAGTCGTCATAGCAACCTCATACAACAACTGTCAGCTTCTTACCCCTTACCAAAAATGGCGAAAAGTAAGGCAGAAAACTAGAGCTTTATGGACAGGTGGGAGACAGAATACATATATATGTATATATTTATAAGGTTCATTTGTTCAATGTTGGCCCACGACTTTGTTCAAGTTTTAAATTTTGGCCCACTGTATATTTGAGTTTGACACCCCTGCTCTATAGGATGGAAGAGACATCTTTAACTGTACATCTGTGGAAAAGGTGTAATGAATGTATGGCTTTTGAACTGTTCCACATTAACACTGAGCTTGTCTCCTACACTCACTCGCATTCTCTCATAACTCATACATTCTTTATTACTTTATACTTCTTTTCGTGCCTTATGTCTGTGCTACCTGTTGTGAACCAGAGGAAGATGGGATCCGCTTTTGAGCCTTGGTTCCTCTCAAGATTTCTTCATCCTACCATGAGTGAGTATTTCCGTGCCACTGTCACCCACTGGCTTGCTCAATTTCTGGATTTCTGTAAATCTGCTTTGTGACAACTCCTTTGTTGTAAAAAGAGCTATATAAATAAACTTGATTGATAAATTACAAACGTTTTGGAAGAACTAGACCTACAGTTTTATTAGTAGCCTAATGATTTACCAAATACATACTAGTGACACACACACAGAATATTCTACCCAGTAGCTAAATTATTAAAACACACCATAGATACAGTAGAGATATCACAGATGTACAAAACTGTGGGTGCCACTTTTACTTATGATTTTAGCCTAGTATGTACAAAAAGTGCAATCAATAGCAGAAAGTGCTATGTACACACAGTTCCAGTTTAAATCCACAGATATGGTTCTGTTAGCTGTGTGTGAGATGGAGTGAGGAAAACCTGATACAAATTTAAGCAATTTAACGGGAAATGCACAGGGGTCTTTTGGTCCAGTTTAGCATATCCTTCAAGTACAAGGTCATGATGCATTAATCCCCATAAAACTTGTCAATTTCATTTTTGTACATTTTTGTGACAACGGGTCTCTTGAGCTTCATAGTAGGTCCTGTCAAAAACAAAGAAAATAAATAAAAATTAGAGTCTGAATATAGATAACCTAAATCTTATAAATGATATATTATATAATAAATTAAACAATTAACTATTCTCTGTATAGATGACACAGTACAGTTCAGAAATTCTGGAACCAATGTATTCAATAGTATAATAAAAATGTAACTTATTTACAAAATGTAAACTCAAATATTTACAAGTAATTAATATAAAATATGTCAGTTTAACTGACATGAACATGAATGAACCTTTTTGCACTATTCAAAAAAAAAAAAAAAAAAAAACTAGTAATAAAAATAATAAAAAATATAAGAGCACTTCTCCTCCATGATTTGGAGCACATCAGATTCCAGTATTTAAGGAACAATGTATTTAAGCAACATCCCCACACTTGGGATGACACATACCGAGCTCTCCTCCAGATATAGAGAAGTCTTGTGAAAGAATTGTCCACTTCTGAACCCTTTGAGCATTGGATGTGGCTTTTTCATTCATCTTGTTCACACTCTCTTGGATGGCTCTGTAAATGGCTGGCTCTTTGTTGTTGATAATCTCAGAAACTTTGGTGGCGGTGACTCCATGCTGTCGGCAGAACTCCACAGCCAGGGGGCTCAGCTCATCTGTAGGATCACCATTCTCATCGGACTTACACTGAGGAGCAGAGGAAGTTATATTTATAAATGTAAAATAAAAAGTAAAGCTAAAGACAAGGCATTTTATGCAGACAAATGTGTATACAGAAAGTATTCACAGCTCTTCACCTTTTGCATATTTTATGTTACAGTCTTATTCCAAAATTGATTAAATACTTTTTCCCCTCAAAATTCTACACACAATAGCTCACAATGAAACAATGAGAAAATTTTGTTTGAAATCTTTGCAAATTTATTAACAAATAAAACACAAAAATATAAGGCACATGAGTATTCACAGCCTTGTTTGGACACCTGTGGTAAATTCAGTTGGTCCCATAGTAGACAGTGTATGTCAGAGCACAAATCAAACCATGAAGTTTAAGGAATTGTCTGCAGACCTCTGAGACAGGAATGTAATGAGACAAAGATCTGGTGAAGGGTACAGAAAACATTCTGCTGCATTTGAGGGTGCCATTGAGCACAGTGGTCTCCGTCATCTGTAAAACAGACGTTTGGGACCACCAAGACTCTTTATAGAGCAGGCCACGTGACCAAACTGAATGATCATGGTAGAAGGGCCTTAGTCAGGGAGGTGACAAACAACCCAACCCAAAATGTTGCTCTGTGGAGAGAGGAGAACCTTCCAGAAGAACAACCATTTCTGCAGCACTCCACCAATCAGGCCTGTATGGTACAGTGGCCAAATGGGATTCTCAGTAAAAAAAACACACAACAGCCCATCTGGGCAAAATTATCTGGTCTGACGAAACAAAGATTGAACTCTTTGGCCTGAATGTCAAGCATTATGTCTGGAGAAAACCAGGCACTGCTCATCACCTAGCCAGTACCATTCCTAAAGTGGAGCATGGTGGGGGCAGCATCATGGTGTGGGGATGTTATTTTTGCAGCAGGAACTGGGAAACTATTCAAGATCAAGACAAAGATGATTGCAGAAATGTACAGAGACATCTTTGATGATAACCTGCTCCATAGTGCGCTCTGGGCATCAGACTGGGATGAATGTTCATTGTCCAACAATGACTCTAAGCATACAGCCAAGATAACAAAGGACCCAGACTTGAACCTGATTGAACATCTCTGAGATATCTAAAAAGGGCTTTGCACCTACGCTCCACATATAATCGGATGGAGCTTGAAAGGTTCTGCAAAGAAGAATGGGAGAAATTTCCCAAAAACAGGTGTACCAAGCTTGTAGCATCATACTCAAAAAGACTTGAGGCTGCAATTGCTGCCAAAAGTGCTTCAACAAAGTACTGAGCAAAGGCTGTGAATATGTACATGTTTAATTTTTGTCTTTTATTTTTAATAAATTGGCACAGATTTCAAACAAACTTCTCACTGTGTGTATGTGTGTGTGTGTGTGTGGAATGTTAAGGGCCAAAATTCTCTCCATTTTGGAATGCATATGTAACATAAAAAATGTACAAAAAGAGAAGGACTGTGAATACTCTCATTCACTCTATACTACATGGACAAAATAATTGGGACACCTGCTCATTGTTTCTTCTGAAAACAAGGGTAATTTAAAGAGTTTATTCTGCTTTTGTTGGAGTAACTACTGTCCAGGGAAGGCTTTCTAGATTTTGGAGCATTGCTGTTAGGATTTGAACGCATTCAGTGACAGAGTGTTAGTGAGGACAGGATGTTGGATGATCACCACCCCACCTCATCCCAAAACACAGCACACCTGCTCCGCAGCCCAATGCTGGGTGCTTTATCCCTCTCTAGCTGACACGTGGCATTAGGCATCATGCCCATTGCGTCATGCTAATCTTCACCAGAGAGCCCTATTCTATTGGCGGTATTTCTCTTCAGGGACTAGACAATCTGTGAGTGTGCGTTTGCACATCTGTGACAGAAATGGGTGCATCTTAAAGTAGCTGAATGTATTCTTTAGAAGAAGTGTCCATAAACATTTGGGTATAAAGTGTAAACCTAATTATCACTATTATTACCCTGCAGTTTGCAGTTTTGGGTAAAGTAGTTGAAAAGGCAGTAAAATGTAATGGATGCCTTACTTTCAAAGTGAGAAGCATGGCCAGAAATTTCTTTTTGTCTCCAACCAACATCGCATTGCTAATGATGGAAACTTCCTCCTTGAGTGCATCCTCAATTGGGACTGGTGGGACATTTTCTCCTCCAGCAGTGATTATTAGCTCTGTAAAACACATTTTATCAATGGTATTTTTAACAATTTCTCTTCTTATTAGATTCTGATGTCTTAAAATAAAGTCATACCAAAATAATAGGAACATCCATATATTAAATATAAACAGATAAATTAATTATTTTAAGAATAAATACCAACATTTTCTTGCCATTGCTTTCTCATTTGTTTTTAATAACAAATAATATTAATAAATCCAGATATACACAATGACATGCCAAACATTATGGCATATCAGTATGTAAATTGATTATGAAGTGGCATTACCTCAAGGGATGACTTGGGAACACCCAGCACCTGTATAAGTTGAGGTGATATCTTGTGAGTGAGGTTGAACACTGTCCAGCGTGCTCAGGATGTGGTGACATGAATTAGTTTGAGTGAGGCATGATGCCAGAGCAGGTGCCAGATGTCTTCTACCATCCCACACTAGACAGCACAGCAATTGCCCAAATGTGCTTAATGACTGTGACAGACTGCATCTGGCTAGAATTGCCTGTGTAAACAGACAAGCAACTCTGGCAGAAATCATATTCACATTCAATGCAGGAGCCCTGTATGCATATCCCGCAGGAGAGAGCTAGATTCTTTATATTCCAAGGGATACATTCCAACAGAGTGCCTCTTATTAACATTATGACACCAGACATTGCACCTCAGCTGGGATTGTGAGATTTTTAACTGGACCCGAGAAAACTAGCAATGTGGTGTGATCAGACGAGTCATGGTACCAGCTGGTTTGTACTGATGGTAGGCTTGGTGTATAGCATAGGCCCCATGAAGCCATGGATCCAATATCTCAACAAGGCACAGTGCAGGCTGGTGGTTGTAGTATGGGATGGATTCTCATGATATGGGTAGGGTCCACCTAAACATGTCATTGACCAGTGCCCACTATGTTTAATGGCTTGGTGGCCATTTGCAGTCATTCATGGACTGCATGTACCCCCAGCAGAATAATGCATCATACTATCAGCTCCAAGTTGTCCAGAATTGGTTTTATGACAACACTGAATGTAAAATGGCAGCACAACTTCACAATGGAATTTCCCAAGCATCTGGCACCCACTATCATGTCTCATTCAAACTCCAATAACTCACATCCCCTTGCCATGAGCAAGGTGGCCAGTATTCAATACCACTCACAAGACAACACCTCACATAAAACAGATGTGGGTGCTCCCAAGTTGTCCCCTGATGTAACACCATTTCATAATCAGTTAACATACTGCTATTCCACAACTGTGGGCATGTCAGTGTACTTCATTTCATATCTCTTATCAAGCTTTTTAAATTGTAGTTAACAAACAATTAAGCATTAGATTCTATTCTAGTGATATAATTGACCTGTCTATCCTACAGAGTATCTTACTGCCTAAAACCCAAAATATGGCCATATATACCTTTTATTCTGCCTGTTATGTACAGGAAGTCATTCTTGTCAAGCTTTCCCAGATCACCAGAATGTAACCAGCCTTCTTTATCCAGTGCCTCCTCAGTCTTGTCAAGCATGTTGAGGTAGCCCATGAAGACGTGCCGGCCCCAGAAACAAACTTCCCCGTTGCCGTCAGCATCTGGCTTGTCCAGCTTGGTTCTACAGCCTTGTATCACTTTACCACAGCTATGAGATGACATGATTACACATGCTGAATGCATTTCACTTCATTTGTTGAGAGAAAATCAGTGCATTTATGTCTAGCTCTGACATGCAATGGCTCAAACAATCTCTGCTTCTCAGAACAAAGCTTTTGTTGAAATGTATGAACATAATCAGAAGAACATTGTTAGATCAAAGAATATGTGTGTGGTTAATATAGTATGCAAAAGGCTTTGGTTATCAGATAAATTTGATAACCAAATACACATAATATTAGTACAAAAAAGTGATGAAACATTTGTTTCACCACTTCAAATTCTCTACTTAAGGAGGCCCTGTATTACCAGCCTTGTGACCTGAAGGTGAAATCACTTGTGTGCATGTGTGTTTCATAGTGTGGATGAATTTAATAAATGTTAATTTTTTTAAATATTTTATATCCAATGGCTAATCAACGCTTCATTATATGAGCTGCTGTTGTTAAATTTGTATTAATTATACAATAGCTGGGGGCATTTATTAATCCAAACTTTTGAATTAATAAGTAGCTCAATTACAAAAAGCTGCTACTATTTACAGTATTATTGTTGAACACAGTAAAATGTGCAATAACTCAAAATGACAGGCTGACCTCATAATCTGGAAGTTGTTGATCCAGGATAAAGTATGTGGGCCTGTGCTCTCGCTCATGCCATACAGCTCATACACTTGAATGTTGAGGCTCATGAAGTATTCCAATGTCTCCTTAGTGATGGGAGCAGCCCCTGTAAAGCAGATTCTACAGCGGTCCAGTCCAAGGGCAGCACGCACCCTTTTGAAGACCAGATTATTGGCAAGCATATAGCCCCAGGGCACATAGGGATCACTGAAGATGAGAACACAAGAGCATTTAGCCTTTCCAATGAGACAATATATGAAAAAAGGGTGAGAAATCTAAAATCTGAAAATATTAGAAATTTTTCATTCAAATTTGAATAGATTACTAATCATGGTATTGACTTTAAAACAAAAAAGCATGAAATGTAATGATTATAAAATATGAGTTTAATATTTTAATTAAAATATCAAAAACCTTTTTCACACTATTCAAATTTTTTGAGATGCTTGAGATACATAAAGAAAGAAGTACTGGGTATTGCGCCTCCTAATTTAAAATTTAAAAACAGGCCTTTGCTCGAACACGCACCCATTCATGGCACTGTAATTGGCCTGAAGTCCAATACTCTTTGCCCAATCAGCTATTCTCTTCTTCATGACAGAAGACTTTGCAGCAATGGCTTGCATTGCTTCCTGCATCTTCTCCCAAACACGTGGAACTCCCAAAAAGGACGTAGGCCGCACTTCTCTCAGAGTGTTAGCCAAAGAACCCTACAAGAAAACATCCAACTAAGTTCTAATATTTATTAAACACATTCAACAGTGGTAACAAAGAGTTTGATATTAACTCATATACTGTCATGCAAGCTTCTAAAGAATGTTTGTCACCTTTATTTTTTATTAGTTTACACTTTTGGGAAGAAAAAATTAATAAAAGAGTACTAACCTTCAATGCATCTGGTTCAGCAAAGTAGGTGGTACCAGCAAACTTCATAGAGAGCCATAGGTCATATACCTGGGCCGCCACATGGCTAAGGGGCAAGTAACTCACTGCAGATTCCTCACCAATTTTGACACCAACCACCAAGCCAGATGCATTTGAGATCCATGTGATCTGGAAAAAAGAATGTCAAAAATATTAAATTAGTATAAATTGGCCTTGGGATATTATTCTAAAATGGCATTGAACAATCTAACCAAGGTTAGGTTTCATAAAGCTTTTTGGGACTTTAATCGAAAGAGCAACTCGGAACATTCACAGATTTCTTTATCTGTGTATAAGGGCCTAGTCTATTGGTCATATGCAGTACTAACAGTATTATGTGCAGGAATGGTTCCAAATCCACTAATGAAAACCCCTTTTATTTTGGGGTCACAACATAACTCACATTGTCATGACTGAGCATGACTCCTTTGGGGTTTCCTGTCGTTCCTGAGGTGTAGATTAGTGTGCAGCACTCATTAGCCTTTTGGCTTTTGATTACTTCATCCAGCTGGGCATCAGCAACCTCCTCACCAAGCTTCATAAACTCAGCCCACTGAAAAACATTTCCTTAGATATTAATATTATAAATGAAAAGAAAAATCAAGTCCTTGATTATGTGAAATTGTAGAGTGTGAATTGTAAATGACAACCACCAATGGTTGCGTCTATCTACAAATTCAAAAAATATTTGTTTTTAATAATAACATTGTTATTATGAAATAATAATATTCTTCTTTTCTTCTTCCCATCCAGGATTCTTCCCCTCACAAAGTTAGCTACTACGTCTTTTCAAAATGTCAGCAAATCAGTATCAAAATTAAAGTAAAATATTGAAAAGCTTGAAATATATGACTTTAAATGTAATGAATTTAAAATATGACAGTTACATTTTAAAAATTAAATTATGAACAAGAATGTGAAGTTTTACCGTATACACATTTGGCATCTTTATCTCCAGTTCACCCTTATATTGAACAATAGCCTTCAGCTGAGGAAGCTGGTCTTTAACCTAAAAATCAAAGAAAATTGCAAATGAATTTTTTCTTCTATAGATATTGCACGGCTAAAATTGCTACAAAATACAGAAAGTGCCTTAATCATCTTAATTATAAGGTAAAATGAAAATATTAAAAGGACAAATGCACAACTGAATTACATAATGCCTGTATGGTTTTGACTCTTTTAGGAAATGAGTATAATTCTTTCAAACTGTCATTTATGCATCTTTTATCTACCTGAACCATTTTTGCGAGCTGTTTGTTGTTTTCAACAACAACCACGTTGGCTTCACAGTTATGGGCTACGTACTGGCAGGCTTCTGGGGAGTTGGTAGTGTAGATTCCAACAGCAAGGCCTCTGAAAAACAAACAGTGATTAGATTTTGTACTGTTTTCAGTGCTGCATAAAGGTTTCTCTTTTTGAAAACATATAAAACTCTAAGGATAAGAGTGTCTAGTGTATCAAAGACAGTACCCAGCCATAATACAGGCAACATTTGAGATAAACCACTCAGGAGAATTGAAGCCCAGTATACCAACACCATGGAAACGCTCCAACCCCAACTACAGGGAACAAACATATATACATTTGTCACATTTAGATCATCACAAAATAAAGATAAATATTATGATAATATTATCTATGATTCATATTCTTAGCTATGACACTGATATCCATACTTATCTATGTTAAAGTGTTGTGAAACTGGAGATGGAGAGAACAATGCAGCTTAAAATCTATACTGTAACATTTATATAATAAGCATAATGTAATAAAATACTTTCAAAGCTTTCTATATGTAGACAAAACATCAATAATTTATAGGAGTCTAGTTTCCCAAAACCCTCAGGATTATGATCATCATTATTTTTAGACTGTTCGGTGTGATGTTCACTCTACTATATAAGTCACCAGTTTGAGTCTCTAAACCAACAGATTGCGACCGAAGTGTCCTTGAGCAAGGCACCCGCCCCCAATCTGCTCTTTGCACACCACAGAAGAGATTGCCCACCATAGGGGTTAAATGTGGAGGCAAAATTCCATCTGTGTCATCTCTTTAAAAATGTGGTATACTGCCATCTCAACTTTCAACGTTTTATTTCTTTAAATTGAACCTCTATATTTTCAGGTCCTTTTCTTACAATTTAAAGATTTATGCGAAACAAGTTTTCAACCAAATATGTATTATATAGGTCATTCAGGGTACCTTGAGAAAACTCTTGGCTGCAGTACGGCAATGCTGTTGGTATTCTTTGTAGGTCAATGTGGCCCAAGATCCATTCTCTTTCCACCGGAGGGCTGGGTGATCTCCAAACGTATCCACTGTGGCTTGAAACATCTGATGGATGGTGAGTGGAGGCTCAGAACCTGGGCCTGATGCAGCCATCCTCAACTTCACAGCTTTGTCCCTTGTAGTGCTCCAGTATTGCTCTGCTGGAGCCAGGTGCACTTCAGCTGTAATTGGGATAGACTCTTCCTCTGGTGAACCAGAACAACAAAGGGCACAAACACCAGGCACGATGTAAAGTTTTTTAAAACCAAACACAAAAATTAGGTTAAACATCCAGTCAAGAGGACAGAAGATGCCTCCATACAGCCAAATACAGTTCATTCACACTCACACTTCCACAGATCTTGAATCTTAACAAGCTAAATTGTTAAAGCATTAATGTTAAGATGGAGAAAGACATTCCACTTTGTGGTTACCAAGCAATTTCCAGATCATGGAACAAGTTAAATTTATACTGGCACTTGAGAGAATACACTGAGCTCCATTCTACATTCAGCTGAAAGTTGAGACCATTTTCTGTCAGCACTTCTGATTCATCTTTATGATAAATGTGCAAGTACACACCACTTCATCTCACCTGTGATCTTGCTGGTCCCTTGTCTGGCAGTCACAGCATCTGCAAAGCTCTCAACAGATGCCTCCTTCAATTCAGTAGTTGAATCTGACAGTGACAGAGATTTTACCTCTTCCAGCTGGCCATCAGCATCCACAGTTGGACTGTCAATGCCAGAATCATCCGCTGAGGAGACCTTCTGTACCTTGTTCTCCATATGGTTCATGCTACTGTCGCCAATTAAAGAAACAGGGCAGCTGCCATTAAGTTTTGCCTTGGAGCCCTGGAGTGACTGAGTAGCTTTTATAGGGTTTGAGACCTTTGGGAAACTTGGTAGGGGAGCAACAAAACAATATACACTCCAATGCCCACTTGGAAACAAGCATGTGACATTCAATCCATGTTATTTCTTCCATTGTTCTTAAGTAGAAATGAGACAAAAGCTGCAGGTCTGCATGCAAGTCTACATACCTCTCAACTTTATGTTCCATTCTGTAAAATCCTTTCAAATTGTCGGGTGCCCAAAATTGTGGTCACTTTCTTATAGAAATAAACCTAAAAAAAAAAGATATTACAATGATATTCCAATAAAACAATTGTCTGACCAGATCCAGAGCTCCAACTAACACATTATATATCTAACATACCCTGAATCCTCACAAGCACTCTCACATTCATTGGTGCCCTTTATATGAGACCATGTTCTTGCAACATACTGAAAGTCTTAAATGTGCCAACAAGTCAGGATCAGAAGAGTGATGAAAGCTGGCATCGCATGTTTTAAGGTTTCACCTTTCACCCATTTATGCTTACTTAACTACCACTTAATGTGAAGAGATCATTCAAAATTATGATTTTATTCATTCATAATACACACAATCACTAACCGATGATGCCATCTAGCTTAGCTAATGCAATTCACTAAGTGCTGTAGGTAAAATAAATCATAAAATTTTTACAAGACTTTTTCTTTTCACTTTTTCTTTACTGGTGGTTTAGTCGTCAGTTCCCAGTGTAGTGGGTCTGTAACCCATGTCATTGTCACCAATATAAGAGGGCAAAAGGACAAAGTTCATAATTACAACATTGGTGTGGCAACATCTATGTCTGCACTCAAATGAACCTTTGCACACAATTATGCAAAAACTGGAAAACCCACCCGAGTCTCAGTCCACATCACACAAGAGCAAAGTAAACTATAATTTCAGAGTTGCAATTACAATCTTAATTCAGCCCTGTTCACCACACAAGAAGGTCAAAGTTGCCAGCGGATGTGCAGTTATATCCATACTGCCAGTGAACTACATAGGTATGCTGATCTTGGATCTGTTTCTAGTCAGAATGTAGAGAAAAATCTGAAATAGAGGAAATCTGATCCAGGATCTTTTGGGCATATTTTGAGATGCTTTGAGAATGCCGACCATGGAAATTAATACTAGACCAATATCAAAATGAATAAAAGAACAACCCGATTTGTTTCCAACATGTGAAGACACCTGATATGCCTTGAAAAATTATCAGCATCAGTGTTGGCACTATTACTAGTCATCTACCACTAAACTCAAGGCAGTTAGTATCTGATACACCTGACAGCTCCTCAGCAATTAACATGCCTCCCCTATATAGAAGTCTATAACTATGCAAACCAGTGGTAAACTAGGCTCAGGATATAAATTAGGTACACAGATACATGATACATTT
Organism: Acestrorhynchus altus; assembly: GCA_034509495.1. Taxonomy (NCBI): domain Eukaryota; kingdom Metazoa; phylum Chordata; class Actinopteri; order Characiformes; family Acestrorhynchidae; genus Acestrorhynchus; species Acestrorhynchus altus. Next base: position 12,916,186 of record CM067522.1, on the reverse strand, counting down.
GAAATTTTTACTACATATTTTCTTTGACCTGAAGACATTTCCTTTTTTGAACACACTACTTAATCTAGGCAATAAAACTACAAATACATATGTGATTACAGCTGTCAAATTCAATAAAAACATTAGCCCAATTAAGATTTGCTACTTACATTCAAAATCAGTGACTCCAAGCCCTCAAATTAAAGAGATTAATAAGTACAAATTAAAGAGATTAATGGTACAATTCATTCAAGTACAGCCTTCAGGGTTGAGAACACTTTGAAAAAGACAAGAGCTCAGTTCAAACTGCTCCATTCAGCATTATTGCTGTCACGTGACATGGCTATGCTCACAGGTGATAAAGGAAAGCCTGATTGAAGGTGTAGGTGTATTTTTCCCCCCAACCTGTATTCACACATCACACCTCCTGCACTGCAACTGGCCAAAAGGGCATATGAGCAGTCTGGGTAGGTGAGGATTGGTTCAAATTCAGACTTGCATATACTAGTGCACCATATATCCATAAAACATCATCACAACATCTTTCAATAAGATTCAATGGTAACACTGCCAGTGTATTATTGGTTCATTGGTTTTTTGTCAGCATACAGTATAAGCAGATACATACAATTTGAATGATTTGAATATATTTAAGGCCTCTGGCTTCTGGTGACTGTTTCCATGTTCAAACAATATGAAACAAAGGCATATTATTGTGTCTTGTGAGACAAAGGTCTCTTACATAAACAATAAATACATTTTATTCATGTTTATCAGCACTGACAGTGTTGTGTAAGAGCCAGTTACACATAAAAAGGGAAGGGCCCATATTATGCAGATAATATGCAATGTGAAGAACGGATACACAATCATAAAACCTGTTATCCTGATAAGAACATAACAGTGTTTTGCTATTGGAAAAGAGTTTAAAATGATCAGTTCACAAAATTTGAAATGACCATAAAACTAATAATCCCAGCAGTAAGTGCATTTTGCCTGTTAAAACATGATATAAACATATAAAAATAATAGTTTAGAAAACCCCAGCTATAAGAACACTGGTTTGGTAGCAGACTTTATGAAAGGGCCACTGTATGGACTTGGTGAGTTTCACCAGCATCTTATCTGATTTACTTTAATGATGGACTGATCAGAAAAACTGAGCACTGTATGGCACCTCTAAATTCTGGCCTTCCTCAAGCAGAGATCTCAAGGACAAAATTCAGGTTACACATGAAATCCTAGGTCTCAATGTCTCTTGATTAGATGTGTAATTTAAAATCATTAAAAAAAATCCTGAGCCTGAATTTCACAAACTACAATAAACACAAAAGAATAATAATTTTAGGCAATAATAAAGATGCCTAAAATATAGGGCTTCCATGAAATAATCACTTTTCATTAACTAAAATGATTGGCCTTCACATATTGTACATTTTTGAACTGTTTAGTGACCTTAGCTTAGTGTAGCTGGAATTTTACTGCTGATTGGGAATAAAGACTCAGGCTTGACATAACAATGGTTCTACCTAAAATAATACTTCAAATCACGAAAAGCAACAGAACAGGCTTTATTCAACTCAAAAAGATGAAGAAATGAACCAATTCCACTTAAATCCCAGAAACATTTCAAATCAACTTACCCTATTCCACTGTTTAACAGTGGTGACAAACCTCATAATACATAAAATTGTTATTCTGTATGAGCAATAATCAATAAATGAATAAGAACAAATATTACTCAACTTATTGAAAGCACAATTTACATTCAGGTTCCCTTATTACTAATCAGTAATATTAACCAGAACATTATTGTTTCTCATATTCTCATCTCCATTTTAATGTACTGTACTATGTTCTTTGATAATCAACAGAGATCATTTGAATTCAGGCAGCAGAGGGTCACTATCCCGGAGGCCATCTCATCTGTCGTCCTCCCAGGACGTGGATGTGCAGGTGGTATACAGATTGGGCCCCATGTTTCCCATCATTGATCACTGTTATGAATACACATTCTGTTAGTTTTCTACAGTACAGTGACTCCCAATATAATCAACACAAAAACAGATTTTAGATTATGTACCCAAACCTAAACATACCCAATCTGTATCCTTCACCCAATCCCTCTTTTTTTGCCAGATTCTTAGCCACAACCAAGAGGTGACCAAGGAGCTGCAAATGAGAATATCAATGTACTAAGTTTAGGGTCAGAGCAAGATTTTACAACTTAATGAGGAAAAAGAAAGCAGCTACAAACCAGTGCATCATCATCATTTGCTTCACTGATCCTTGGGATGGGAGTTCTTGGAATAACCAGGAAATGCACTGGGGCCTGGGGACTGATGTCCCTGAATGCCAGACACTGATGAAATTTTACAGCAATCAGTATCAGTGAAATACACTGCAGCTTGCATCATTGAGTGTTTGAAGTCATCAGAAGTTAAATCTACAAATGGAGTCTAATTATGATTTTCGCTCACTACAGATCAGTATAATTATCAATATGATCATATGTCAAGTGAAAAGAAATTCTTAATTGGCAGTGGTTTTAAACACAATCATAGAAATATCAAACAGCACCACCACATACAAATCATGACATGACATAGCATGGTAAGCAAACAAACAGTAAGGTGAGGGAGCATATTGGGGGGGAATTTTAAAGTTTTAAGTGTTTAATCTTGCAGAAAACCTTTTATTCTGCTCCCCCCCTGTTCTCACCTCTTCCTCTACTCTGCTCCCCCAATGACCATTTTACTAGAAGAAGAGTGTGCATAGGTTTAATTGGAATTTTACAGTAAAAATTTAATTATAGATGAGAAAATAAGATTCCATATAAATGATAGAATGACATCAAATTTACAAGAATATCTGGATTGCAGGTTTGATTCTAGGGTCATGGTGCTTGCCATAATCAGCAAGGACTGAGAGAGCAAAATTGGCCATGCTCTTCCTGGGAGGGGAGATTGCGCTCTCTCCCCACATCACACCCAGTGTAATGTTGGCAAGCACAGGTGTCTGTTAGCTCTTGTATCAGACATGGGGTCCTGGCACTTTTCTCCAAGCCCGTTGGATGTCCAGCAATGGTGCAATGGCAGCAGGCTTGTATCAGAGGAAGTATGTGCTTGCTTTCACCGTCCTAGTGTTAATGGACTTCCAAATTGGGGGGAAATATGTCATCCTGGCTGTATAATTAGTGAAAATTGTTTATATATACACTTCTGATATTATATATATATATATATATATATATATATAATTACTATATTAATATACAGATGTCAAATTTGAGATACTGTTTGGATCACAGACTATGGCATTAAAATGTAATATGTGATTCTTTCAGTTTTATAAAATAAAGTTACCATGTCATCTTCAAAAATGATGTCTGCTGGAAGACTTTTCTCAATGACTCTGGAGAACACTGTTGGTGCAGGACTGCCATATTTCTTACTGGCCTCCTCTGCCAGGTGTACTTCATCACTGTGTGAGGAGGACATGCAGAGTTTCTGATACAGACAGACAGACAGACATACACAGTCAGTCATACAGTAAAGTCCTCCAGTCTCAGCTAGCAAAGCTAAGCTAAAAACACAATTATCTAAGTATCTTAACTGCAACCCTCAGCGAGCACAACTACCCTACACAACTGGAAAAGCGTAAACACCTGGACAAGCACAGCCCGACGATGCAAATAACACACAAAGGGCAACAGGCGCCTGATCTGTAAAACACTAAGAGCTGACATTGTGCAGTACGTCTGCACGCTCTGCGCATGCGCTGTGACCACAGTGTGCACTACAGACAGGGGGCGTGAACCTCTGCACCCACGATTCTCTATTCTTTCTATAGTGTTTTACTATTATAATAATATTATCTTGTCTGGTCTGGTACTGCTGGACCAGGGCTGCCTTCCCCTGCCCTAGACCAATTTTGTGGGATGTTTTTGTAGTTTGACCTTTTTTATTTGCCTATCTATCTATCTATCTATCTATCTATCTATCTATCTATCTATCTATTTATTTATTTATTTATTTATTGTTAAGTATCTACAGGAGACAGTCACACATGTCAGATATAATTTGATCATGAGATTGTAGGCTACTCAAATATTCTTCATTTGCGATGTATTAACTTTTTTTGCTTATAATGATTAAATCCACTTTTGATTTGAGCTGAAAATGCATATATTGTAATGATCAGATTGACAAGGATATTAATTATAATAATTTCTTCATAATACCTGACTGTAGTCCAAATAAAATAAAATTAGCCTTCTTTATTATTTTACGTGTACGTCAGGATTATTATTAAAGCGTTAGAGAATGTGATCCGCACTTATCATCCCAGTCAGCAGGGGGCGCTAACTCCATCGTCCTCGTGGATGTAAACAGGCGGGCAGGAGACGCGGGGAAGGGAAACATGGCAACCCGCAGCAGAGTGTCCTTGCAGCGGTTTCTGTACGTTCCGTCTCCGCGGCTGACCTGCAGCAGACATGTCCAGCTGGAGCGCGCCGAGCCGGGACCCCTTTACCCGCCTGTTTTGCCGTCTCGGACCGCTAAGAGCAAGTCCGCTAAGAGGCGGGTGCTGCTGGAGTTCTTCGAGCAGGTTCGGGGAGCGGAGCCGCAGGAGAAGATCCGAGCCCTGACCCGCATCCAGCGGATGAAGTACGTGCTGTATCCGCAGACGTTCGCTCTGAACGCGGACCGGTGGTATCAGCATTTCACCAGAACAGCGCTCCTGTCTGGACTGCCAGAGACTGGATCGGAGTCGGATGTGGACCACTCAGCTGTCTCGGAGCTGAGCTCCACGGTCTGCAATGCTCTTCTACAGGAGAAATGGTTCATGAAGAAGGGCAGGACGTTCGTTCACAAGGAGCAGCAACAGTTTGCTGCCCCCTTCTTGACCAATATCGTGTCTTCTCTGGTCAACTCCCTGGCCAGCAGAAATCCTGTCCTCCTCCAGTCCAGTTTGGGTAAGAAAGTAATCAGTTCCCAGTTTGAACACCCATGGGCTGCTTGTATGGCTGGTCCAGCTGGGAACTAGAACTTCATGGGTTCAAGGTTGACCCCATATAGATGCCCAACCTGGTTTTTAACAGTGGGGCCCATTTGGGAAGCCTTTCAGGGCCCTTGCCTACCTAGCACAGGTTTCAATCACGAGCAGTCCACAAGGCCTTTAAAACTGAAGACTGAGCATGAATTTTGCATTCCACCATAAATGGTGCAGCAGGTTTTGAACTGATGAAGTATTTAAGGTGGAATGGTAAATGCATGCTGTGTATTCATATTCTTCATGGTTCCATGTGTTTCTGCTGTGGTCTTGGAGGCCAACCCAAGTGTCCAGCAGATTTTGAAGGATTTCCTGCTGTGACCCACTTCAGTTTACTTTATATGACTCCATGAACTCCTGTGCAACACCTGTGCATCCAGTATTACTTTGATTTCATTACTTTGGTTTCCTTGAATTCAGCAACAGGAACATTAGTGAGGTTATGTTACAATGATGAACGAATAGCTCCGAATCAGAGCTCCACTCCAGCTCATCTCAAAGAGATGGAAATTGGTCCATCATGTTAGAGCAGGGGTCACTAACACTGCTCCTGGAGACCTACCTCACTGCAGGTTTTAGTGCCAACCCAAATCTAATACATCCCATTCAGCGAATCAAGAGTTGATGACCCATATCCTAGAGAATGTAGTTCACTGCTCTACAGCCCAGATCTGGGCAGCTTTATACCTCTTTATCAGTTGCCTTGTACTGTAAAGTGTCTGGATACTTGCTCACTAGGGGGTCTGTTTCTTATCCTTTGTTCCTATGTTGTTAGCCTTTTTAAATCTTTTGATTTCTGTAAAGCTGCTCTGTGACATCAGTTGTAAAGAGCGCTATACAAATAGATTTTGATTTGATTAGTGTAGTGAGTTGATATTTCTATTTTTACCTACATACTTGTTTTGCAGATTTTGATCCCCAGGTCAACTTTTACTGGATAAATGGAGAGAGGACTATTCCAAGAGGACACAGGAGTGGTAGAGTTGAGCCTCAGAGGTTCCAAATTGATGACCACCCTCACAGCCAGATTAGGATCCCACATCAGCTACCCGAGGTATGGATGTCGGGAAAGGTTTTTCATCCACTTCAGGCTACCGCTGTAAGACTGGATGATTAAACCTTGAAGACCTTGATTAAACATTCATTGTAACAAAATTTAATTATTTCTCCACAGTTTGTGCCACTTGATGCTGAAATATCTGCTGAAGTCCCAGTCATCCAGCTTGCTCCGGATCGACTCCCCATGTTCAGAAGACAGTACAACAACAACATCTACACGGGTTTGTAAAGCCTTCTGAGAGCTTCATCTTTATGAATCATAGTGAAATGTATATTGGGTCACCAGGGCTACACTGTATCCAGTAAATGTTTCTAAAACCCATATAGGTGCTAAACTGGAAGACCCATGCTGTTACGGTCACACACAGTTCCATCTTGTCCCTGATAAGTTCCACAGGGACAGACAGAAAAAGAAAAACCTTGCTGATCAGATTGAGGTGTTTTTAAGAGCCAATGCTATTGCGAGTCTCTTTGCATGGACAGGAGCACAAGCTATGTATCAAGGTGAGTTCTGATATGTTTATTAAGAATTGCTTGCAAAGAATGGATGGTATTCATAGCATGGTGTTTACTTTCCTCATTTTTTGGCCACATTGAGGTCCACTCATTCTATACCAGGTTTTAGAACTGTACATCTTAGCTAAACAGATTGGGAAAAAATGTTTAAATCCTCTGTCAAGGATGTTTGTCTGAAATTGTCCATACTGCTTCTTATTGAATCTGAATTATGTAATGCACATTCATTGCATCCATAGATGCTTTTAAACTGAATATCAAGTTTTGAGGGCCCTATGATTTCCATTGGCATTTTACAGTTTTTAATGAAAAAGCAGCTGTCCCAATAGGGCCCTTTTTTTACAGCAGTGTAAAGTGTACCACAATTGGACTGTGAAGCATTGGAGTCATTTTCTAAACTTATTTGAAGCTCGTTTGAGGCACCGCATTTATCTTATGAAGATCAGCACTGACCTCTCAAACATTCTGCTATAGATATATACCATATAAACATATGTGATGGGAAGTAGGAGCATATACTCTTACAAGTAAAGGTTCTTAAATGATGTGGAGGTTCTTCAAACTTTAAAGTTTCTTCACACCCCACATAGAGATTCAAAAGTGGGTCTTCTGTGCTCCAAAGAACCCTTTTTGGCAGCTTGATTTAAGTGTTTAGCTGTGGTTTAACTAATCTTGCATATCTTCTTGCCCGTTTACATCTCAAGGCTTCTGGAGTGAGCAGGACGTGAGCAGACCGTTTGTTTCTCAGGCAATCATAACTGATGGCCAGTACTTCTCCTTCTTCTGCTATCAGCTCAACACGCTGGCTCTGAGTTCATTTACCACACCAGACAATCCCCGCAAGAACCTGTGCTGGGGCACTGAAAGCTTGCGCCTCTATGAAAAGATTACAGATGGAGATGTGGTGGGATGGGATGACCGTGTACTTAGGCTTCTTGTGCAGTTTCTGCTAAACAAGCCACAAAATTAAACCAAAAGGTGGTAGAATTTTCAATGTAAAAAAGCCCAATAAATCTATTATATGCCACTGTTTGTTGCAATTTTGTTTATTCAATATGTTCAATAGAAAATTAATATTTATAGACAATGAGAGAAAAATGCAATAAAAATAACTTAATTTTGTATTTACTCCTCAAAACACCTCAATAGGAATTCTTAAATTCTCTGCTCATTTTCACAATTCTCTTCTAACTGCAAGTTTGCCTGTCATACTGGCCACATGCTCATTTATGCTCTGTGTGCCCATTCAAAACTCTGCTAGTTGAAGCTTCATGTGCTAGTGAATACTTCAAGATAGTTTAAGCTCTGTGTTCAATATACACTTCTGTCTTTCCCTCGTTATTCCATTTTGAACATTTCCACAAACATGGCTGCCCCAATGAGGCTGGAATTATTCTTCAGCTTAGCTTTTGGAAATAGTCATTCCACCTTAAAAGGTGGCGACCTTTCAAAGTCAAGTGTCACAATGTTATTAAATTACGCAAAAAACAGCTATAATAAAAATACCACCAGATTAATGGGCTGATTAGTTACTTTAGTATAGCATGGTCTGCACAGTTAGTAGCATTTTTGTGCTAAGCATTCTGAGATCTCATATCCTTGGAATTTTTAGAGCTTTTACACTGCATTACTTACATTACTACATTACATTGTTAGAGCATTTAAACTGCATTACTATATAATCATATGTGGAATATTACATTGCTATATTTGCTTATTCTATTGCAAATCTTTAGTAAAAAATATTTTTGATATTTAAAGTAGACACTGGCTCTAAAATTGCCATAAATATTTCTCTGTAAAACAAAGAAATAGACATTTATTATGCATATATTAATTATGGATTTATTATGCACATTAATTATGCATACAATGCTTCCCCTGACATGCATAAACTAATGCTGTTTCTGTCACTTTCTGGAGCTCAATATTAGAACTGATTATTGCAAGTGAACAATGTAAATAATTTTTTTTAATAGGCACAGCTGTGATTTTGTATGAACAGATGCAGCTTGACTGCAATGTACCTTTCAGAATCATATTTAGAAATTTTCTGCTTGTGAATCTGCAGGCCATCTTTATGTATGTCATTAATGTCCAAGCAAAAAAGGTAATATAAACAGATACAAGTCATTTTGGTCCATTCAGCATGAAATTTGTATGCAGTTTTACGTTCATAAAAACTGGAAAATATAGGATTTATTTTGACAACGACAATATTTTAATCATACAAAATGAATGATCTTAGTTCAAAGACTTTAGATTTAGGTTTTATGAGATTTTGAAAATGAATTGAATAAAAATCACTTGAGTGCAGTAGAACTAGGTTTGTACAGTTTCACAATTCCACTGCGAACGAGTACATGTAATATACAGTCTTATGCAAAAGGTTGTAAATTTCATTTGCTAAGTTAAAATAAAAACACATTTACAGAAAACAGTTCATACACAATACACAATTTACTTACTATATACTGGTTGTTTCAGTGTGTATATATATATATATATATAGTACTCTCAAATTGCAGACAAAAAAACTTTAAACGTTTAATATTTTTGCATAAGACTATATGTTTATACATTATAAGAATATGTACACCTCCAGTGTTTGTTATTATATAGGTAATATAACAATATTGCTCTTATTTATGAGATATCATTAAACATGCGGTGGTAGGGTGCTTTTTAAAACACTCAGAATACATCACTTCTGACTTTAGCACCTTAATAATATACTTTTATATTATACATCATTGGATATGAATACAACAGTTTGCTGAAAACGTTTGCTGCCTGTTTCACTGTTCAACTTTTCTTTGTCGTGTGGTGGTTCCTCCATCCATGCCATTGCCCTCGTCCTGCGTCCTAAAAACAAACACAAGTCGAACGCTCAGTATCATTCTTGTTTTGATAAGTGATGCTTAATGAAAACCCAAATATATGGATTTAATAATAGTTGTAAAACTGAATATTGGGAAAATTTTAAACTTTCTGCAAAAGAAGTGATAAGGTAATTTAAAACTCAAGACTACTCACAGTTTATTCATCTGTTCAGACTGCGGTCCGTTCTCTGTAGAAATGAGATACGATACTGGTTTGTAACAATTTTTTCTAAGTTATATATTTACCATCTGTGATCTGCACTTGGCTTGGGGCTTTTAATAAAATAATAGAATTCAGTAAAGGTAGTCAAACTGAAATAGACCTAACCCAGAAACTCATTCTTATTTATTTGATCTTTGAAAGTGTGGTTAAACTAAAACACACTATGTTATACATAAATCGATACATAATACTAGTGCATCTCAAAATAACTGAATATTGTGAACAAGTTAATTCACCAGATGACCACAGATCTGACCATAATTGTTCATGATTAAATCAACATTATGGGGAATTAGCATTTCTTGCTCCTGGGTTCCCCATACAGTTGGGAAGTATAATTGATGCTTTATGTACAGGAATATTACTGGGTTTTACAGTATGACTCAATAGGACTCAGGATGACTTCAATAAAGTTACATAATGCCGATATCAACGTTCTGAGCGCCTCCGTATTACAGGTGACAATAGCATCACAATGACATTGAAGCTGTTATGTTAAGGTTAGCATAACATACTTTTCCTTTAAACAAGTTTTAATCATCATGATGGATCACCCAGGTGTGCACTGACTGTAACCAGCAATTAAAGGAGAGTACCTTACTGTCATCTGCTTAAAATGTCAGAACAGCACATATAGAAAGTATCCTCACTAAAACATCAAACAGGCTTAAAAGTATTATTTGTGCACTATTTGTACAAGCAGTAAGCTCCATATTACCTGTGGTTTCTGAGTCCCGCTGGCGACTGTGGCTCTGTCTCTCATACAGAAGAATGAGTGTAACAAGAATGACCACTTCCACTGCTATGGCGAGGAAAGGTTTCAGGGGCTCAGTGAAGGACAGAACCTCCAACTTCACACGGGCATCACTAGAGCTGATGTTGAACAACCCTCTGCAGATATATTTACCGGAATCTTCCTTAGTCAGGTTTAGCACAGTCAGCTTGGTGGTGTTTGCATCTGCATAGATCTTGTACTTGTTGATTGTGTCGTTTAGTTGTTCCTGGGGGAAAACACTGCTGTTAAAACTCATTTTGTTTGTATCATTTTTAAAATGGTAGGCTTATAGGGTGCACTGGGGCACTAGTAATGCTATATATAAAAAAAGTAAGGCTTATATAAAAAAACTTCTTTGGCTTGCTATTTAGCTCTTTCACACTATGGCCTTTGCCTCAGACAATAATTAACATCTGGAATAAACTTTCCATTTCACAGAAAAAAAACATTTTATCTACTTCCTAAAAAAGAGTCATCATGTAATGTGTTAATATTACTAAAATTGTATTTATTTACATAAGTACATATAAATTTAACTATTCAGCCCAGTGCAGTTATATTTCAGACTGGCTTAACCATTAGAACCCTAGACTAATTATGTGGGTTGTTTTAGCAGTTTGACCTATTGAGTTATTTGTAAGGATTAGATTGACAAGGATATTCATAATTATAAGTTCTTCACAATACTGGAGTAGTCCAAATAAATTAATAAGGACCCAAATGTTCTATTATTTTTGTCATTTATGTATGTATCGATATTCTCTTCTCAATAGAAGAGTGAGCAAAGAGAGAAACAGCCCAGAACAGAGCAGTAAACATGCACTGGAAGACTCCTTTAAAATTTAGAGTTTCATCACACTTCACATTAAGAGATTCAATAGTGGGTCTTCTGTTCTCCAAATAACCCTTTTTGTCAGCTTGATTTAAGTGTGTAGCTGTGGTTTAACTAATCATGCATATCTTCTCATTAAATCATTTAAACTGATTTAATGCAGTGGGGAGGCAACAGGAGGAGGTACAGTGCAGACAAGGTCTTGTTGCATTTGAACATGCCAAAGGTCATAGTGTGAGGGAAGTAGCTGAATTTGCTGGTGTATTGAAGGGTATGGTCATACAGGTGTACCAACAATGGCAAAATCCCAGCCTTCAGGAAATTCTCATCAGAATTGTGTCCAAAAAATGAAACCTAGTTAAGGCCTCTTGTACTACGCTCCATATTTTCATGGTCTACAGTTCCCTGCAGAATGTTCATTCACAAATTGCTTATAACGGGTCCTGCATTGATTTCTAGAAGTAATCCTAACCTTTTCATTTACTGACCAGTGGTCCCTGTCCTTCATTTCCTGTAAGCTGGGATTTTTCCACTGCTGGTTGACCCGTATGGCCACGCCTGACAATTGAGCTACTTTTTGTTCACACTATAGCCTTTGACATTATTTACATCTGCTTTGTGACCCATTTTCCACATATTGAATGAGACATCACTGCACTATACCACCTCTTTTCATTCTATGAATCCGATCACACACCCTGCAGGTATTTATAGTCAGACCATCCTTGTGCAATGCAATGTGCAAAAGCCTGAAATTACTACCACCTTAAACAAACAGAGTGCTATTCTTTTGTCTGGTGAGCTTATCTTTTGTCTTTAAAGTAAAGCAATTTGAATAGATGACGAGACGTAGGAAAACAGTCATGTACAAGGTTATTGGCCATTTTAAAGGCTATTTTAGTTACATATTTTTGCAAATGTATATGTCACATTAAAGCACCTCAATATGAGACAAAATATGAAACTGAGTGTTTGGGTCTGAAGATAATAATAGTTTTGCGAGTATGTCCCACACCTCTGAAAGCTGCAACAGGGTGGTGAACTAAGCGGCCATGAGGTGATTTAAAAGGAAATACAGGAGTAGATGGAAAGTTGGAGGGTGCAAAATTTATGATGTGATGCAATGGGATTTGAGAGTTTATATAGGCTGAGTAGGGAGATTGAAGTATGGACCACCTAAAATTATGGTATGTCATAACTCCACATAACAATTAGTTTCAAAGGCTAGTGTGTCAAATAGTTTTCTTCAACTTCACAACAAAACAGGTACGTACTTGGGTAGCCAAACTGACCACACAGACTGGGAAATCTGATCCTGAGCAATAATACATTACCAGTAGTGAACCAATCATCTAAGATGTAGTCTCATCTTACAGCATGTTACCTTCTCAGTACCGTTGGCTTTGTACCATTCCCAGGTGTTTGCTCCTGGTTTGACTTCGCACTGCAGTACAACTGAATCCCCAATGTAGCTCACAATAGGCTTGTCTCGTTCTTTAATAACAGGAACTGTAATTAAACATACACATACAGAAAGTATGTATATTGAGTTAGAGATGCAGTCATGAGGAGCACTCAGAGGCCTAGTTCTAAGGCCTGTCCTGCACATTTTCATCTACTTCATGCACTCATGTAGCTGATTTTTACACACAGGGTAACAAACTTACTTCCTTACATCTTAAGAGCTAGAGTATGTGAATGCATTGATTTTGTTTCCAAACTTGCATTTCCCACACATCAACGGAGACTAACATTAAACTAACATGGTAGAATGCAACTAACTAAAACTAACATTTGAAGTATGACCGTTTCCCAAAACTGTCTTACCTTTGTTGGAACCACAGTAATCTGAACTACGATGGTTGCAGGTGTGTTTGGTGTGATTTTCACAGCAGGAAACTTGTTCATGTTCAAAGTACTTGAGCATTTAAAAGATGTATTAATGTATGTACAGCAAGGTTTAAAAATTAAATCTTGTAATTGAAAAAAATTATAAATGTAAAAATTCGGATAAAAAAAAAAAAAATCAAAAATGGCCTGATTTATAAATTAAATTACCCACTATGGACTATTGTCTGACCCTGAGGACTGGCCTTCAGACCACTACATCTTAAAGAGATTATTAAAAAAGTACAGTATTTTCCGGACTATAAGCTGCACCGGAATATAAGACGCACCCCCAAAGTTTAAAAAAAAACCTGAAAAATAACATATATAAGAAGAAAAAGCTGCACCTCATTATAAGCCAAATGGTTTAAAGCGTGGAAAAAAGTAGCGGCTTATAGTCTGGAAAATACGGTAATTAATATTCACAATTTCTAAGAACTGACCTCGCCTTTGCTACTGAAAATAAATTCACTCAAACCCAAGAAACTACTTTCCCAAATCTATAAACTTTTCTCACGTCATGACAGAACCACTTCACTACCAATAAACAAATGGACTTCAGACCTTGAGACTTTAGACCTTGTAACTGTCAAATTATTTGTGACAACACATTCACAATGTCACTCAATTCTAACATACAGTTAATTCAATACAAAATATTACATAGAATATATATCAATACCCATTAAATGCATCTGATGGGTCTCACCAACACCTGTACAAACTGTCCAAGCACATTAGACAACCACTATCATGCTTTCAGGAACTGCCCCTCTGTCAGGCTGTTCTGGTCGGAGGTCATGGGAGAGCTAGCCAAGATCCTCTTTCAGCATCACACTCTCCCCTAATATAGCTCTGCTTGGTGACATTCAAAATATCTGTAAACTCATTTCTATAAGTCTAAACAATCATTTTACTCAACTGGAAAGACAGAACAAAATTATCAGCAATACACTGGTACAATTTACTCACTGAATACACAAATCTGGAAAGACTTACATTTACCTTTAGATTTACCTTTACATTTAGTATTATTCAATACTCATAGTATATTTAATATCTGTAATATATTTCTAGAAGACAAATTATTTATTAATGTGAAATCATAAATAGCTGTAAAACAGTTATTAATATTGTAGAACCATATCCTGTGTAACTTCCTGTTCACAAACCAGTAAATTTGGGTTGTGCAAACATTGCTGTCATGTTCAAGAAGCTCACTGGAAAGGTGCATTGTAATGTGGCACAACAACATTGTAAAGACTCTCTTATTTGGTTCTCTTATTTAGGTCAAATTTATAAAGAAAAAATAGAAAATTCTAAAGGGTTAACAAACTTTCAAGCAAAATTCATCATAGATACCAAATGTTTAGTGAAATTTGTCTTCAGTATGTTAGATATTGTATGATGTGATTCTCCCTATATCATATATGCTCCACTGCCTTTTACTGTACCTTACTTTGGTTAACCTTGTATTTATTTTAGTTTTATTGTATATGATTTATATATCTTTAACAATAAATCAATTAATTTGTTTTAAAAAAGTTTCTATTCAGTTATTGATGTGGAAATCTTTATTAAAATCTATAAATATGTAATTAAACAAACAAGCTGTCAAGCTCCACTGTCTAAATAATGATTTAATTTGGCCATGGGCAGCCCCACATGGGCAGCCCACACAATGCTAACAGTTCTAGCAGGGTGAAAGCTAGCTTGTGCTTCTGGTGAATCACATGCAGCATCAACCACATGCCTTTGAACTGGCACTAACTGAACATTACTGGACAACTCAACACTCTTGCTCAACTGCCAATTCTGTTACATCTGCTAACTCACAGCATCATAATAACGGAAAATAGGAGTGAGTTATTTATGCTAACTTGGACATAGTAGGCTGTTGCCTATATGAACTCTGAGAATGCTTGAGAAGATAGGCCTCACCATGGCCTCACCAAAATATGTTTATATCATAGACGAGCAATAAGCCCTGCTTTGCTTGCTACATAACATTGGCATAACCGTCGTAAGAGTGCTGCATTTGTTCTGTGATATATTGTGATATAATAAAAAAATACAAACAATTACCAGATTACACTAGAAATCAAGGATCCCACGTGTCATAATATTAATAATAAACTATGTATGTTCAATACTGGAGTAAAATAAATGATATTGGACAGACATGTTATGAAAGCCTGGGTAAAAAAAAGTATACTGGCCATATGCTGCTTTCACCACTCTTGTAATACAGTTTAAGTATTAGTATTATATCCTGGGACAACACATTTAGATATGTTAAATATGTGATTAATAAGTACAGTGATTGTAATACAGGAAAAATTTAAGTACACTTTTAATATGTTTAGTGATAAGTCAGGCAGCTCAGACTAATATATTTAAACTCTATTAGATGAGCAGCGAAAATAACATATGACCAGTGCATTTACTATATAGTAATATATATATATATATATATATATATATATATATATATATATATATATATATATATATATATATATAGTAAATTATTATAAGTATTATAAGAAACACAGAACGTGTCCAAATCCCAGCAGTGAATTTTTGGCCTAAACGTGGCCCAAATCTGAACAAAAACGTGGCCCAGATTTGGCCCAAATGTGTCTGCTTTTATCTTATTGTGATGTAATACTAATTTGTCCTACAGGGCTAACGAAAACATAAGGATGACATCATAATGCTATCCAATTATTACTTGTTACTCTGCATTTACGCACTGAATAAAGACCAAACCACAAGTAATGTAAACAATAAACATGACTGAAACCAAAACTGTATTATTGGGTAAGACTGTTCCATAATTTCAAGCGTACACATACAACGTATACAGGGATCAGTTTCGGTTACAGCCTGTGTTACTGGGTTAGGCCAGGGGTGCACAACTCCAGGCCTAACCCATTGTGGATCTGTGCGATCTTTTACATGATTGGCCACAAGATACCATAAAACACTGGTGAAGATGGTACCATCTGACTGATTTGGGACTGGAACATCACAATTCTGATTTTCCAGCTTCAAGACGCAATAGACCCGCTGTGATCACGATCCATAAGATTTGGAGCCTCTATTGAGGCAAACTCTTCATGAACATTCAGTAAGTACACAGTCTTGGTGTTACACATGCTCCACATTTCATAGGAATTCGACTCCTGGCTACTGTTGAACAACCTCACATGTAGCGTCACAGTTCCTTGCAGATGCATGTGTGTTATTTTCAATTCCATGCCTCATCCAGCATGAAAATACATAAACAAATCTTCAGATATTAATACCTGACATGCAAATCCAGTGTCAGTGGCAACTTACGGTAAATGAAACGTCTGTTAAACTACTCTGTTTCCTTCCCATCTGAAGGAGTGGCATGCAAATCACGGCCGATGAGTATCTATAGAGCATCAAAGGGGAAGTAGCAGTGCGTTTTCTAACTGAGCAGCAGGTTTGTTTGGAGGAAGCAGAGGAACCTATACTTCATGGTTTGCATGTCTACCATGAACACACACACACACACACACACACACCAAAACACTGCAAGACTGAAATAAATGTTAACCATTAGAACTCTAGGCCAATTTTCTAGGAGACCCATATACCAGACATGATTTCTGGGAGATCCTGGCCTACTCAAATTTCTCTTTCTTTGAGTGAAATAAAATAAAATAAAATAAATAAACAACCTGAATGTTGAATATTATTTCATTGTTTCCTTTATTATCTATGCATGAGTATGATCTCTTCTCTGGACTATTATCCTGAAATTTGAACACTGTGTGAACAAAGAGAAGAAACAGCCCCTCCCTTTTCGTTTTCCTCTATAACCCAAACCAATGATCTCGCACTCTAAGAATTAAAACATACTATGAGAAAAAAAATCAAAACTCTATTGGACAAATAAGTGTTCACAGGATTGTACAAAAGTATTAGGACACCTGCTGATTAATTGTTTCTTCTGAACCATTTTGGAGCATTGCTGTGAGGATTTGATTGCATTCAGTGAGGTAAGGATGCAGGACGATCACTACCCTGCCTCATCCCCAACTCCCTAGCTCATCCCAAAAATATTGGATGGAGCGCCGTCATTCCAGAGAACCCAGTTTCACTGCTCCACAGCTCAAAGCTGGTAGGCTTTATACTCCACTAGCCCACACATGGTGCCTCTCTGCTCCAGAGTCCTATTCTATTGGCAGAACGTCTCCACAGGGACTAGACACAAGTCGTTGTCGTTGTTTAAAGACTCTCTAGAATTGCTCTGCATGTGCTATTTCTGACCCATGCCTCTGCAGAAGCAACCACAATACCCATCATTTACTCAAACAACAGCATTGTAATAGAATTTGTTATGCAAATGTAACACAATTTTCCACCCCTGGAAGGTCGTGAAATGTCAATCATTCCTTTTGAAACTCACATTTGAACCCACAAGCCAGAGCACAAACTGTAACAAAGAAATCTAACCATGAACATGCAACGGTGGCTTCAGTAGTACCGCATGAAATTTTGCATTTTCCACAGAAGGATTTGTTTATCCTGTATTTACTCTCTCAGCAGAAGAGCTTCTACTGAAAATTATATTAAAAAAAAGTTTTCTCACTCATAACAATGCCGTGTACAACCATCTCTATAAAAAGATTCTGTAAAGAACCATAAACAATGGGTTTTCCCTCACAGAGAAGAATAATTTACACATTCAGTGCTTGTCATGGTTCTATATTGAACCATGATTAGAAAACAACCCTTTCAGGGCCTATTTTTCCAAATCTTACATAGAATGAGGTTATCAATTATCATGATAGCTAATTTTGTTTGGACGATACTTTGTCCCTGAAATAATTGTGATAAATAATATTATTGCCAATTTAAGGCCATTTGAAGCCACTGATATATAGTGATAATATAATAACAAAATGACATAAAAATGCAATGACACCCTTTTAAGGAGGTCTTTTTTCATTATTTAGAATATTTATTTATAGAATTAGAACATATAACTGGCAAAAATGTCTCTAATAGTAAAAAAGAAAGCATGCTGGTTCATTCAATATACTGTATTTTCATAGTAATGGAGATGTACACCATGCTGATGTTTCCAAACCCAAGCAGCAATGCAGTACAGTCATAATGAACATTTATTATGAAATTACTTTCAACATATCAATATTACCACGGCCAGACTGAGACAGTTGAGACAATCCTGATAGGACTATAGGGTTTAATAAGGGTTTGTATATGCATGTTTAAGACAATATTCACAATCCCCTACAATGATATATTGACACACACTTCAGTTGTGTAATTTATGCTTTGAACATACTACGCATCAAATATCTGGATAGATTAGGATATATGATGTTTGATATATGATGGGTTGAAAACACAGGTTACTATGTTCTCTACATGTCTGTATGTATATTTAACAGCACAGTACAGTCGTTTGGCTGCCTGAACTCAATGAAAGGTGAGACAAAAACAAGATAAAGATACAATAAATCGTATAACTATACAAGTGTATCTCAGGGAATTCATGAAAAAGTGTATCTTGTGTAATTTAATTAAAAAAGGTAAACAGTCATATTTTATATTTTATTTATATTTAAAGTGAAATATTTTTTATTTATTGATCCTCTTTAATAGCACTTGATTCAAGCTCAACATGTAATAATTCAAATAATCAGAAATTCTGGATTTCAGGAGCAAACAAACAAAAAAATGCCCTGAAATATTTCACTTCCCATGTTTATGTTCCTTCTGTTTCTCTCCTTTCAGTTCGGCTGTTAC